>CM034234.1:63708994-64308994 GCA_019916065.1 Vitellaria paradoxa | reverse complement strand
CAAACGTGGGGTAGCTAAATTATAGAATTGGTGCCCCAAACTCGTCGTTAAAAGAGTACCTGAAGTATCGCTGGAGCATCAATTAATCCCTTTCTATTTGATATACCCCCACTGTGGCCCCGTTTTGAAAAAAGAACTGTTTTAAAATAAGAAAAAATAAAATAAATTAAAATAAAATGTGATTTGTAATTAATTTTAATTTTTTTTTAAAAAAGTTATAAACTGTGAGAACGGTTTGATTTAAAAAAATTTTAAAAAAATAGCGAGAATAGTAATTATTTGAAAGTTTTCAACACGAAAAATATGATTATATAAAAAAATTTACACATTCAATTAACCTATTTTCAGATTTTTTTTAATTTTTTTAACAAAATATTTAAATTTTTTGAAATTAATGATGGCAAAAATATTAGAGGTAGAAGGGTTATTGAAAATTTATGAAATTTTTTAGAGTTTTATTTTATATCAAACTGAACCATAAAAAAAAATAATAATAAAATAAATTTATCTTGAAAAAAAAAAAAAAGTAGTGCTCTACGACGTCAACCACAATCGGATGACCGCTTTTTCGTACACAAATAGGTTGTGCGTCAGAAGGTATACATATCTAAGATTCTTCAAATGTGCATGTGGATAATGATTTCTTTGATAAGAGATATCAGAAGTATACGAAACAAAGAGATCCATATTAAATAAATATGTAAAATCCTTTACTCTCTCTCTCCCCCCCCTCTCTCTCTCTCTTACGCAAGCTTTAAACGTAAAAATTTATACTTTTTCTTTGCAATTCTCACGGCAAATTGCGAAATAAAATAAAATTCTTAGAATAAAGTTCGGCACGTTTACTTGTATGATTAGATTAGTTCATGTCCACGGTGGGATCAAAAGCATTTGCCTTGATTATTGCATAGAATATGCCTAGTAAATGCCCCCTTTAACTAGGTAGGAGTTTTTCATATTTAATTAATAAAAAAATGACCTGATGGTGTCAATAACACTCCATTTTATTTGGGTTTGGTCCAAATTAATTTCATTCACAGACCCCTACCTTTCTAAATTTTTTTTTTTTTTTGGAAAAAAATGAGAATCTCAAATTAAATTCTTGTTATTATTCCTTACCCTATCATCATAAAACAGAAAGTAATGTCATACAACTAGCTAGAATTTTTTTTCATCACACAAAATTATCCCAAACTTATCCCTTTAAAATAAAGAGGCATTTGGTATTATTAAAAAGAAAAAAAAAAAAGTAACTGTCTCACATACTTTTAGCGTTTGGTTGGCACAATTTAAAATTTATGAGTAAAATTATTTGAATATAATCTCACATATTTGTTTGAACAGTTCTAGTCAGAAAAATTGTCAAAATTTGGTAAAAATTAAAAAAATTAATAAAAAAATTGGTAGAAATTGAAAAAGATTTTTAAAAATTGTTAAAAGTCTGTAAATTTTGAAATTTGATAATAAAATTATAGAAAACAAAAAAGATAAAAGTTGATAAAAATTGACTTACATTAGGTAACCAAACTCCTCCTAAATAATCTACCATAGTACATATTTATTACACTAATGCTACCCCCGCGTTATTTGTCCCATTTTCTAAGAAAATATCCCGATGGAATATTTTTTCCCTAAGCTAAAATGGAAGTCTTCTATCTCCCTCTCACCAATTTCACAAGAAGAAGTCATGCAATAGATGTTCCAAAACGTTTTACAAATTAAGAAAAAGACACGTACGGGCAAATGGTGTTCAGAAGCATGTTTCTTCTATCATCTAGCCGGGTTAATGTTATATTTTTGTATCTTGTTAATGAACAATTCGTGAATGGCAAGTTGCTACAGTGACAACAATTGATTATATAATTTTTCTATGAAAACATAATATACAAACACAAACACGCATGGAATATTTAAGGAAGTAATTCCATTCCCAAACACCTAAATATGTGACCTGCGAGACCCTTTTCATCATACACACACAATATGGTCCCGCTCTTCCTAGTGTGCTTCTGTTTTCTTATCTTTTACAAAGGCAGCTGCAGGCCTCTATCTTCCGTCGACGTTCCAACCAATCTGTCCACCAAAACCGACCGCCCACCTTTGCCGATTGAAACAATTTTCAAGCTTCCTTCTCCACTCCCTACCTGGCCACCAGGTACGTTCTTCACTTTCTTTTATATATACATATATAAATATATATATATATATATATATGTATGCGATTGTATGTACATGTGTGTGTGTGTATATATAATGTGTTTTCCATTTTAATGACATGCAGGTGAAGGTTTTGGAAGTGGAACAATTGATCTAGGAGGACTAGAAGTGACTCAGGTAACATCTTTCCGAAAAGTTTGGACAACCCGTGAAGGAGGACCAAACAACCTGGGAGCAACATTCTTTGAGCCATTCCCAATACCCGAAGGTTTCTTCATCCTCGGCTCCTACGCTCAACCCAACAATCTGCCTCTCTTCGGATGGGCTCTGGTCGCAAAAGATCACTCAGGCGGGATTCTGAAAGAGCCAATTGACTACAAACTTGTTTGGAGCAGCGAGTCATCGAGCATTAAGCGAGACGGCGATGGCTACATATGGCGACCGAAACCTCCTAGAGGTTACAAATCCATGGGTCACGTTGTCACAAATTCTTCCCAGAAACCTTCCCTCGAAAAAATCCGGTGTGTTCGTTCGGACTTCACTAGTGCGTCCAAGGCCGGTGGATGGATTTGGGGACATGGAAAGGAGATCAAGGTACATAGTCTAAAGCCAACTAGAAGAGGAATCAAAGCTCGAGGGGTCCACACTGGTACATTTATAGCTCAAAATAACACAAAGTCTGTAGCCTGTTTGAAGAATGTGAAGCATAATCTATTTTCAATAATGCCAAATCTCAGCCAAATTAACGCATTGTTTCAAGCTTACTCTCCGTGGATTTACTTTCATCCCGATGAGCACTACTTCCCATCTTCGGTGAGCTGGTTTTTCAAAAACGGGGCCCTGCTATACAAGAAAGGGGAAGAATCCAAGCTTGTTTCCGCGAGTTTGTCTTACAAAAATTGGGCGCTATTATGCAAGATAGGAGCAGAATCAAACCATATTTCCAATATTGACCCTACTGGCTCGAACCTCCCACGAGGTGGTTTGCATGATGATGGTGCCTATTGGTTGGACCTTCCCACAGATAAAGCAGCCAAAGAGATGGTCAAAAAAGGAAATTTACAAGACGCGGGAGTTTATTTACATGTAAAACCGATGCTTGGAGGCACATTCACTGACATTGTTATATGGCTATTCTATCCGTTCAATGGGCCAGGAGCAGTCAAGATTGTGTTTTTTAGTATTGGGTTTGGCAGAATAGGGCAACACGTGGGTGATTGGGAGCATGTCACATTAAGAATAAGCAATTTCAACGGAGAGCTAAGATGTATTTACTTCTCTGAACACAAAGGAGGAATGTGGATCAGCGCATCAGAGGTCGAATTCCAGAGAGGTAACAAGCCGGTGACTTATGCGTCGTTGCATGGTCATGCGTTTTATCCCAAGCCCGGGCTTATGCTACGAGGGATTATTGGTATAGGCGCGAGGGATGACACCGCGAAGAGTGAGGTTTTCATGGACACCGGACTTAGATTTTTGGTGGTTGGGGCTGAGTACTTAGGATCGGCAATTGTGGAACCACCATGGTTGAACTATACTAGGGAATGGGGTCCGAAGGTTACTTATAGAATTGCCGATAAGCTCAAGAAGGTGGGGAAGTTCTTGCCAGGATTGGCGAGAACTGGATTTCACTGGCTTATGAGTAGCCTTCCTGGTGAACTGTTTGGTGAGGAAGGCCCAACTGGCCCCAAAGTGAAGAAGAATTGGATTGGGGATGAAAATTAAGATAATGTAAGTGTGCGCGTGTGCAGCATTTGTTTTTTCTTATCAGCTGATGATTTGCTTGTGAGTTTGATTCTTCACATCACGTAATTGTAAATTATTACATAATTCTTTTATATAATTGTAAATAATTAATTTAATTATTGTTTTACATCTCTAGTAGTTTACTTTTTAAGTTTGATTTTTTTTTTTTTGGTTGAAGATTATATTCATTTCTCATCATTGCTTGTAACTTACTTTGGGTATTTTAAATCACTAGTAGTGGATACAAAAGATGTCAACTAGTTCATCTTAATATATAATGAAATTCTTTCAAATAATTCATTCTTTTTCAATCTCTATCAACCATCAAAAAATGTCATTCCTGGTTACATCTATAATTTTAAATCACAATATCAACTGTCATAATCAAGGGCGAAGTTACACCCAGTCGAAGTTGGGCGGCCGCAACACCTTAAATTTTAGAAAAAAAATTATTTTATCTGTGTACATACATTTAAGAAAAATTCCACACTTTAGAATACTAAGAAAATTTTGCACTACGCCTAAGAAAAATTCCATAAATAGGAAAAATTTTATTGAAAACATTAACAAAAATTTTATACCGCACCTTAAAAAAATTTTTGACTCAATCACTAGTCATAACAGTAATAGTTGTGGTGTAATGGTACTGAAAGTATTGGTTAAAGTATAATGATAATAGTATAGCACAATGAATATCTTTTTTGGTATAATAAATTTTTAAAAATTAAAGTGTCACAGAGTAATATCGTATAACTGTGAATCTTTTTTTGGCGATTAAGAAAAAAAAATGACTATTTAACTAAAAGATAATCAAAACATAATAAATATTTCCATGTGAGACAATTCAAGCAAGCAAATCAACAAATTAAAAAAAAAAAAGGAAAGGAAGCTAAAAAAATTCAAAACAACCAAATAATGCTAAATTTTCAACTAAATCTACCAAAAAAAAAACTACACCTTGCAAATATTTCTTTACTCAAAATTTCAAAAATTTTAGAGTACAAAAAAAAATATATTTTTTTTTTAAAAAAAGCCATCTCCAGTAATTTTGAACCGTTCTGAAACTTAATTTTGGTCTTGAATTTTTAAGATTTTCACTTGAATTAGTAAGATCCAGAGAACAATCTTGGTTTCAATAATGGCAGAGAAAATGAGACCAAACAAGGCCTTGAATTATAGAAAAAATCAAAAATTGTACAAGGATTTATGTGTTTTATGATTTCTCAACCCATATTATATTTTCATATTAAACTCAAAATATCAGTGGGTAAGATATGAATGAAAAAAAAAAAGGAATAACTAAAATAGAATAAGGGAATTGGTCACAAAATAAGGAAAAATATGTATCACTTTGTAAGAATTTAATAGAATTTTAAAAATTAATTTTGAAGCTTGAATATACATATTTTTTGAAAATTCTTTTAACACCTTTCTCAATAAATCATTGAAAAAGAAAGAGTCCACGAAATTCCCAAATTCTGAGTCTAAATGCTAACAAAAAAAAAATTGTGTTTAGTAGAGTAGTATAATTTACCTAATTTTAATTATTATAGGCATCGTTAGACACCCAGCCTTTCCCCTTCAATCGAAAAAAAATAAAAATAAAAAATAAAAGGCTTTACTTCATCATTACAACAGTTAAAATATACGGATAATAACAGCTTTTGTTTGACTAACATCTCACGACAACCTCTCCAACCAACTCTCTCTCTCTTTTTTTTTTTTTTTTTTTTTTGATAAATTTCATTAATTTTCCCTAAAGTTTCTGACACCAACGAAAATCTCCTCTGAGATTTTTGAAATGACACTGCCCTCCCTTTCTTTACTGGGTAAATTTCACTAACCTCCCCTGAAATTTCTAAATCTGTAAATTTTTTATACAATCATATTCTTTGTATCGAAAGTTTTCAAACGAGTATCATTGTCGCTATTTTTTGTGAATTTTTTTGAATCCGTGGGAACGGATTTGAAAAATCGTTCTCACAGTTTGCTATTTTTCAGAAAAAAAGATGCCAAAATCAACCTCAAACTACATTTTATCTCAATTTATCTCACAGTTTGTTACTTTCAAAAAAAAAGACCCCAAAATCAACCCTAAACTACATTTTATCTCAATTTATCTTTTTTTTTTTACTCCAAATTGGACCTTTACGGGAAAAAATTGATCAGGGGAGGTTAGTGAAATTTGCCTGGTAAAGGAAGGGAGGCAATGTCATTTCAAAAATCTCAGGAGAGATTTCTGTTAGTGTCAAAAACTTTAAGGGATGTTAGTAAAATTTACCCCTTTTTTTTTTTTAAGAACAACGTACCACCTCATTTTTAATGGTAAGTACGAAGTGTGAACGGGAAGACTTTTTGTCTACCAAATGGCAAATCATATGGCCAATTAGTTCATTGCCTAGCAAAATTAAAAAAAAAATGAATAATATTTTAGAGCAAGGTTAAAAGAAAAATTTTGGGATGGTGCATGAGAGGAATTAAGTATAAAAGCATTTCCACCACCAATTCAAAAAACTGGAAAAAAAAATAAATCAATAACAACGAAAATGATATTTATAAGGAGAAGAATTACTACACCCAAATTTGAAACCCACTAATAAATAGTAAGTTATAAAATTGATTTATAATTAAGGGGTGCTTTGGGAGACAAAATCCCTCGTTAATAAAAAAAAATACAAACTTTTACTTATTTTTTATTTTCATTTATACTCTTTAAGTTTTATCTACCTTTTTTTTTTTTAATTCTGACATATCAAACAAAAACAATTAAAACGGACATTTTGATCCCATTCCAAAGAGTCCAACCAGCTTAAAATTTTAACACTTCATGCAAAAATCATTCTCAAAATTCTAACATATCATACAAAAATAATTAGAACGGATATTTTAATCCCATTTTAAAGAGTCCTGCCAACTTAAGATTCTAATACCTCGTACAAAAACCTTTGTAAGAGGTCTTTCAACCTATCTCAAGGGTCTTGATAATAACTTTTGGTTTGACTTCCAAATTTGAAAAGGTGATTGACGCACATCACTTTCTATAACTTTTCTTTTTTTTCAAACACCCCTGAATTAATAAAAATGTAGAGTTGAAAAAAATTCATGGAAAAAATATTCAGAGTTATTCTCAATTGAGAGAGTTAGATTTTTTTCTTAATTAACTCATTTATATTAATTTATTTTTTTAATTTTGTTTCTCTCCTAACACAAAAAATCGTTGTTACACTCACCGCTGGTTGGTCCAGTGAAATGAGAATTGAGCTTAAGACTTCGGTAATACATTCAAATCATGGGTTTGATTCACCTCCTAAACGGTCAGGTCGTAAGTGAAAGACCGTGGTGGTAAGATTCTACGCTAATCTCCTCAAAATTTGTAACCCGGTCCTCGAAAGGTCCATTGGGTGATTTCCGCGTCACCCAAACAAAAAAAAATATCATTGTTATCACGCAAACACAAAAAAGTTGTGCAATGAAGCTTTCATCTGAGTCCCTTAGACAAAAAAAATTCCTAATTAAGACGTCAGAAGTATATCAACCAATGAGCAGAAATATAGAAACTTGAAAAATTCCTATAGTTTGGTAAAACAGTATTCCATTTTGATTTTCCTTTTTTTAATTTTATAAGACCATTTTTTACCGATATTTATTCCTTTGCTTTTCGTAATTTCTAAGCATATATGTTATTCGTGTTTATAAAAAAATAAAAAATACTTAAAATAAAAAAAATATCAACGTATAGGTAAAATAAACCATTTTCTTTTTCAAATAAGCTGACTTTTTCACTTATACGTAAATTTTTCTTTTCGAAATATTTATTTTGTAATTTTTTAAAAATATGAATAACATGCCAAAAATCTAAGAAATGAAAAAAGAAGAATTTAGTAAAAAATTATATAAGATAAAAAAAGTAATCACATAAGTGTAAAAAAATAAAAATTAAAAATGAACTTTTTTTCACATATAAGTGAAGTTTTCTTTTAAATATTTTATTTTATAATTTTTTTTTTTTGATAATTGCGAACAACGTGCTAAAAGTTATCAAATAAAAATAAATAACTCTTGATAAAAATATTCAATTAAGACAAAAAGGTGTCTAAATAAAAACCACGACAGTGCTTTTTGATTTTTCAGAAAGGAAGAATGATAATAACAAAATAGCCACTATTTTTTAATTTATTGTAAATGCTTGCGTACATTTTCTTTTGATAAAAAATAAAAAAAATAAAAAAAAAACAAAAAGCATCTGACAATATATGCACAGAGAGAGAGAGAGAGAGAGAGAGGAGAGAGGGGGGGAGGGGTGGTGGGGCGGCGGACCACGATAGGAGTAGGTTGTGGTTGTCCTTCTCATTCTTTTAATTTGCTTCTGGTGCTGACCAGGCGTTTCTTTATTACGTCTTTGTTTCTTGAAAAGCAGTCAGTGATTTGACCATTGCAGAACAGAATCCACTTTCTATTATTTGTTTATGGTGCATTCACGTGCCCGCCTACAGTTTTCCCTCGCCAGCCCCAACATGCAGCTAATTTTACATTTAAGATGCATTCGAAGAGATAATAAAATAAAATAAATTGAGGTGAAATAAAATAATTTATAAATTTATGATTCGTTTTCTGAAATTAAAAAAATAAATAATTTTTAAATATTTTTAAATTTTTTCCACGACTATTACCAAATCAAACGCGCCCTAGTGATCCATTCATGTGTGGTCCATCAACAGCGCTCCTATCGCACTCGGGGCCTGTTTGGTTAGACAAATGTTGGTAAAAAGTATAATAAAAATAAAAAGATATGATATAAAGGTAATAGGTGTTAAAATTTAATTGGAATAAAATATAAAAAATAATTAAAAATTGGTGAATTTTGATAAAGATTGGTGGGCCAAACAGGGCTTCTATCAATAAATGGCCTGTCTGATAGCTCAAACTAGGAAAGAAGTACCAAAAAGTATATTTTGTAATTTTTGATGTGTTTAATAAAATGATAATTTTTTTACTTTTTTACTTTACTATAATAAAAAAATAAAACAAAAAATTTTATTAAATACATAAAATTGTCACTTTTTTGCACCGTTACAGTCAAAAACTTACCAAATGCACAAAAAGCTACTACTTTTTTACTTTACTATAATTAAAGATTTACCAAACACCTAAAAGTTATAAAAAAATATTAAAAATTAAATTTTATTCTACCAAACATACAAAAAATATATATATATATAACTAAAAAAACACATAAAAAATTATCAAAAATTTTACTTTTTTCTTAGTTTTTAATCCTCTAAACGGGCTTTCGATCATTGCACTGATGCTTTGTAGAAACGGTGGTTTCCCTCTTGGAACTTAACGCACTTCTACAATATTTGAAAAGTTATAAGAAAAATCTACGATGTGGTGGGGTATGGTTCCTTAAAGAATGAGAAGGTTTTTTTTTTTTTATTTTCTATGTCATTAAGAGTCTCATGCATTCAGAATTGTATCTAGATAATTCTATAATGGATTATATATATATATATATATATATATGTTTATATGTTTTATGATTTCCCAATTCGAATGACCAATTGTATTGGAACAAATAGGTCGTATATAAAATTAGTCTAAACCAAATGATATGAACCGGTTCACTGTAGAACTGACCAATTCAACTATGATTTCTAATGAGATCGATAAATCAGCAAATAATGGTAGTGATAAACTAAAAAATCGATATATAATGATTGATTCGAGATGTAACGATCAATATTTAAAAATATGGTCGCAATTCTTTTTAAAACCAATCTTCAATCTCATCTGAGAAACCTTTTCAAAAGTAATTACAAGGTGCAACTATTTTTTTTTTTTTTAACATCTACTTTTTTTTATATATACTTACTCAAAAAAAGCTACTTTTTACATGTTGGGTAGAACAAATAAAAATTTTTAAAAATTTTTAGTAATTTTTATATGTTTAATAAAAATTTTAATAATTTTTAACAATTTTTTGGTAGTTTGATAAAAAGTTGAAAAAAATTTTAGAATTTTTAAGAACTTTTAAACATTTTTGGTTGTTTAGTAAAATATTAGAAAAATTTTTAAGAATTTTTAGAATTTTAGTAACTTTTTGAGGTGTTTTTGTAGAGAGAGAGAGATAGGGGGGAACGGGATGAATTGTTTCTTTTTCTTTTGGTACGTGGAAGTCCGCAGCTGCTACCCCGTACTGGGGTGCGCACAGGGCGAAGCACGCTCCAGGACCCTAGCCGGCAAAGGCCCCTGGAGAGTTAATCAGCCTAGACAAGTCATGGCTGACCGGCACGACCGAGAGGAGGTCATTAAGCACCCGCCATTACAGCGGTAACCCCACCCCCCGTGGAAGAGTCGAACCCAGAACCTCGAGAGGCTCAAGCTCTAAGGCGAGCTCGACTTCCACTCGGCCACCCCCGAAGGGGCGAATTGCTTCTTTTTCTTTGTCCGTGTTCAGATGCACCGTTATCATCTGGAACTCCTTTCTCCTACCCAAAAAAAAAAAAGGTAGAATATGTAGCAACAGTTTTTTTTTTTTTTTTAATAGCGGACTGACAATACTGGCATTATGCCTTTCATATTAGACTCAAAATATCAATGGGTAAAGTATGAATGGAAAAAAATATACAATAAAGGAATTGGTTACAAAATAAGGGAAAATAGTTAACAAATTATAAAATTTTAATAGAATTTAAAAAATTAACTTTAAAGTTAATTTGAATATATTATAAAAATTCTTTTAACACCTTTCTTAATAAGCCATTGAAAAAGAAATTAAAGGGTCCACGAAATTCCCAAATTATGAGACTAAATGTTAATAAAGAATTTGGTCTATAAGAGTAGTACAATTTACATAATTTTAGTTACTATAGGCTGGTTTGGCATACCATAAAACTCTATAAATCTCCAACAACCTCTCTATCTCTAATTTTTCTGTCATCACTAATTTTAAAAAATTTCAATATTTCACTAAAAAAATAAAAAATCTAAAAATAGGTTAACCAAATGTGTAAATTTTTTATATAATCATATTCTTCGTGTGGAAAGCTTTCAAACAAGTACCATCGCTGCTATTTTTTTGTGAATTTTTTTGAATCTATGGGAACGGATTTGAAAAACCGTTCTCACGGTTTACTACTTTTCAGAAAAAAATCCATCAAAATTAACCCCAAATCACATTTTATCTCAATTTATCTTGTTTTTTCTTACTTCAAATGGGTAGATGGATGAGAGATTTGAAATTGAAATATAATTACATCTTTAACTTTTAAATCTTTATGAAAGTTAATTTA
Organism: Vitellaria paradoxa; assembly: GCA_019916065.1. Lineage (NCBI taxonomy): Eukaryota > Viridiplantae > Streptophyta > Magnoliopsida > Ericales > Sapotaceae > Vitellaria > Vitellaria paradoxa. Next base: position 64,297,799 of record CM034234.1, on the reverse strand, counting down.
GTGGATGAAAATATTTTAATGTTGATCGTTGAATGAAATATTATATGAAAATTAATCCCATGAATGAAAATATTTTAATATTAGTCGTTAGGTGAAAACTCACAAATTCAAGATTAAAAATACAACTTTAATTCTAAATTATATTTTAATTTCAAAAACCCTCCATACTCACTAAATACTCTTAAAATTATATTTTAATTTCACCGCAATCCTTACTAGGAACCCAGCCTGTCCCTTTTCAAGCCCAAAAATAAAAAATAAAAAATAAATGGCTTTTGCTTAATTATTGCAGCAATGAAAGTATTTGGAATAATAGCTTTTGTTTGACTATAACACATCTCACCACAACCCCTCCAACCAACTCTTGCTTTTTTTTTTTAATTTTTAATTTTTTTTAGAACAATCACCTCATTTTAAAGGTAAAAGTGTTTGGTTGAGTAAAATCAATCAAAATTTATTAATTTTTATTAACTTTTTATACTTCCTTCTAATTAAATTATATCGTATATTATTTTTACATTAAATCTTTAAATTTTTACTATATTTTTTGGTCAAATTTTTAGGAAGTATGAACGGCAACACTTTGTTTACCAAATGGCAAAGCAGATGGTCAATATATCAGTTCATTACCTAACAAAATAAAAATAAAAATAAAAATAAAAATAAAAATAAAAAATGAATAATCTTTTAGGGCAAGGTTAAAAGAGAAAAATCAATAACAAACAATGACAACCAAAGTGATAATTACAAGGAGAAGAATTACTAGTTAAAAGTTGAAACCCACTAGTAAATAGTTTTCCCTCGCCAGCCCCAACATACAGCCAATTTGACATTTAGGATGTGTTTAAAGTGATAAAAAAATAAAATAAAATAATTTATGGATTCATAATTCGTGTTTTGAGATTAAAAAATAAATAACTTTTTTAAATAGCGCACTTCTATAATATTTGAAAAGTTTTAAGAAAACTCTACGATGTGGTAAGCTATGGTTCCTTAAAAGTTTTTTTTTTTTTTTTTGTATTTTCTATGTCATTGAGGCTGCATTTTGCGCACTAAAAAATGAGATAAAACGTTGTTTGAAAAAATTTTTTGTGTTTGGTGCACACAACTCAAATCGTATTTTTTGGAGATGAATAGTAAGATTTCGTTCCAACGGACTAGATTTCCGTTTAGATGGATTCAAAATTTTAGGCAGTCATTACTTATTTATACTACAATTCATCCAAACGAATTGTAGAAACCGTTTGAACAAAAATTGGCCGCGCGATTCCGTCGAAACGGTTTCTACAATCCGTCAAAACGGTTTTAAAAATGCTAAAAAAATAATCAAAATGAGTGTCATTTGATAGTTTGGGAGTTATAGTGAGAATGTCGAAAAAAATTTTATTGTTTGATTAACCGAATTCTAGTCATCGACTTTTGTTAGAAAAGATATTGAACGTTTTTTGAATTTTAAGAAGGTGGGAATGTTTAAAATTTTGTTGAAATTTTCAGAAATTTTCAAATATTTTTCATCAACTTTTTGTACACTAAACGCAGCTTAAGACTCTCATACATTCAGAATTGTATCTAGATAATTCTATAATGGATTATATATATATATATATATTTATATGTTTTATGATTTCCCAATTCGAATGACCAATTGTATTGGAACAAATAGGTTGTATATAGAATTAGTCTAAACCAAATGATATGAACCGGTTCACCATAGAACTGACCAATTCATCTATGATTTCTAATGAGATCGATAAATCAACAAATAATGGTAGTGATAAACTAAAAAATCGATATATAATGATTGATTGGAAACGTAACGATCAATATTTAAAAATATGGTCGTAATTCTTTTTAAAACCAATCTTCAATCTCATCTGAGAAACCTTCTCAAAAGTAATTACAAGATAGCAACTATTTTTTTTTTTAAATCTACTTTTTTTTATACAAACTTACCAAAAAAAATTACTTTTTACATGTTTGGTAGAACAAATAAAAATTTTTAAAAACTTTTAGTAATTTTTGTATATTTGATAAAAATTTTAATAATTTTTTGGTAGTTTGATAAAAAGTTAGAAAAATTTTAGAATTTTTAAGAACTTTTAAACATTTTTGGTTGTTTAGTAAAATATTAGAGAAATTTTTAAGAATTTTTAGAAATTTTTAAAAAAATTTAGTTATTTTGTAAAAAAATTAGATAAAATTTTAAGAATTTTAGAAACTTGAGGTGTTTTTGGAGAGAGAGAGAGAAAGAGGGGGGGGGGGGGGGGAGGGGGAACGGGGGTGAATTGCTACTTTTTCTTTGTCCGTGTTCAGATGCACCGTTATCATCTGGAACTCCTTTCTCCTACCCAAAAAAAAAAAAAAGGTAGAATATGTAGCAACAGTTTTTTTTTTATTTTAATAGCGGACTGACAATCCTGGCATTGTGCCTTTCATATTAGACTCAAAATATCATTGGGTAAAGTATGAATGGACCAAAAATACAATTAAGGAATTGGTTACAAAATAGGGAAAATAGTTAACAAATTATAAAATTTTAATAGAATTTAAAAAATTAACTTTAAAGTTAATTTGAATATATATTATAAAAATTCTTTTAACACCTTTCTTAATAAGTCATTTAAAAAGAAATTAAAGGGTCCACGAAATTCCCAAATTATGAGACGAAATGTTAATAAAGAATTTGGTCTATAAGAGTAATACAATTTACATAATTTTAGTTCCTATGGGCTGGTTTGGCATACCATAAAACTCTATAAATCTCCAACAACCCCTCTATCTCTAATTTTTCTGCCGTCACTAATTTTAAAAAATTTCAATATTTCGCTAAAAAAATAAAAAATCTAAAAATAGGTTAACCGAATGTATAAATTTTTTATACAATCATATTCTTCGTATGGAAAGCTTTCAAACGAATACCATCGTTGCTATTTTTTGTAAATTTTTTTGAATCCATGGGAACGGATTTAGAAAATCGTTCCCACAGTTTGTTACTTTTCAGAAAAAATATGTCAAAATTAACCCCAAATCACTTTTTATCTTATTTTTCTTACTCCAAATGAGTAGATGGATGAGAGATCTGAAATTAAAATATAATTACATCTTTAACTTTTAAATCTTTATGAAAGTTAATTTAGTAGATGAAAATATTTTAACGTTGACCGTTGAATGAAATATTACATGAAAATTAATTCAATGAATGAAAATATTTTAATGCTAGTCGTTAGGTGAAATCTCAAAAATTCAAGATTAAAAATGTAACTTTAACTCTAGATTATATTTTAATTTCAAAAACCCTCCATACTCACTAAATACTCTTAAAATTATATTTTAATTTCACCTCGATCCTTACTAGGAACCCAGCCTGTCCCTTTTCAAGTCCACAAAAGAAAAATAAAAAATAAATGGCTTTTGCTTAATTATTGCAGCAGTGAAAGTATTTGGAATAATAGCTTTTGTTTGACTATAACACATCTCACCACAACCCTTCCAACCAACTCTTGCTCTTTTTTTTAATTTTTTATTTTTTTTTTAGAACAATCACCTCATTTTAAAGGTAAAATTGTTTGATTGAGTAAAACCAATCAAAATTTACTCATTTTTATTAACCCTTTGTACCTCCTTCTAATTAAATTTTATATTATTTTTACACCAAACCTTTATATTTTTACCATATTTTTTGGTCAAATTTTTGTTAACCAAACATTCCAAAATAGGAAGTATGAACGGCAAGACTTTGTTTACCAAATGGCAAAGCAGATGGTCAATATATCAGTTCATTACCTAACACATGCTGTGTTTGGCGCACTAAAAAGTGAGATAAAATAAGATAAAATGTGGTTTGGAGAAACTTTTTACGTTTGGTGCATACAACTCAAACCACATTTTTTGGAGATGAATAGTTCGTTTTGACGGACTGGATTTTCGTTTGAACAGATTCAAAACTTTAGACAGTTATAACTTCTTTACACTACAATCCGTCCAAACGGTTTCTACAATCTGTTGGAACGATTTCTACAATCCATTGAAACGATTTTAAAAATGCCACAAAAAATAATCAAAATGAGTGTCATTTGGTAGTTTAGGAGTCCATGGTGAAAATGACGAAAAAATTTTTGTTATTTAATTAACCGAATTCTAGTTATCGACTTTTTTTAAGAAAGATATTGAATGTTTTTTTAATTTTAAGAATACGAAAATGTGTAAAATTTTATAGAGTTTTTTAAAAGTTTTAAGAAATTTTCATAAATTTTCAGTAAGTTTTGTTGCACCAAACACAGCCAAAATAAAAATAAAAAAATGAATAATCTTTTAGGGCAAGGTTAAAAGAGAAAAATCAGTAACAAACAATAACAACCAAAGTGATAATTACAAGGAGAGGAATTACTAGTTAAAAGTTGAAACCCACTAGTAAATAGTTAGTAAGTTACAAAATTGATTTATAATTAAATTAATAAAGAAGTAGAGCTGTAAATAATTCATAAAAGAGTATTCAGAGAATTTATTCTCAATTGATAGAGTTGGATTTTTTTCCTTAATTAAATAAAATGCATTTATTTTATTTTTATTTTTTTTAATTTTCTCTCTCACCAAACTCCAAAAATCAGGGTTGTTACCATGTAAACACAAAAGAAGTCGGTGCCCTGAAGCTGCCTGAGTTCCCTAGATAAAGAATTCCTAGTTAAAAGGGAATTCCTTTAGTTTGGTAAAACAGTATCCAGGTTACTTCGGTTGCATTTTGTTTATTTTTTTATTTAAAATAAGAAAATCAATGTATAGGTAAAATATACTATTCTTTTAAATAAGTTGACTTATAAGTAAATTTTTCTTTTTCAAATATTTTCTTGTAATTTTTTTAAAAATATGCATGAATGAAAAATAAAATTAAATAAAAAGTCGTATAAGGTGAATAAGTAGTTGAAAAAAAGGGAAATATCTTTGTGTGTGTGTGTGTGTGTTACCAAACTACTTATAGCTACTTTTCCATCTCTTATAATTTTTTAAATATTTTTTTGTAATTTTTTTTATAACTGTGAATAACATACTAAAAGTTATCAAATAAAAATAAATAAATTTTGATAAAAACATTCAATTAAGACAAAAAGGTATTAAAGAAAAAAAAACAGACTACTAATTGGAATAGATAAAAGCCACCACAGCGCTTTTTTATTTTTCAAAAAGGAAAAATGATAATAACAAAGGGATAGGTTGTGGTTGTCCTTTTAATTTGCTTTTGGTAGTGACCAGGCGTTTCTTTTATGTCCATATCTCGTGAAAAGCGTAAGCAATGAACAAAATCCACTTCCTATTTGTCATTATTTGGAGTGACAAAAAAAATTATTTTTTTAATTAAAAAATATAAAAAAAATATAAAAATTATTATTTTTTATTTCAATACATAAATTATAAATTTATAATTTATTTCACTTTATTTTATTTTATTATTTTTTTTTTTTTTTGTCACTCTAAACACATTCTATATTTGTTTAGGGTGCATTCACATGCCTACAGTTTCCCCTCCCCACCCCAACATGGCATACAGCCAATTTGATATTTATCATTAATTCATGTGTGGTCCATCAACAGCACCTCTATCTTTACCCATCAACTAAATTATTACACTGGTGCCTTGTAGAAATGGTGGTTTCTCATTAATAATAAGCATTGGGTGTTTGCTTTGCAGCAATGATGATGATGATGGGATCTATCCGCACCATGGTTCTCCTCTTCCAGCTCTTCTACTTCCTTTTTGCTATCTTTTCCCCCACATCCAATTGCCATAATCTTTCTTCTTCTTCTTCTTCTTCTTCTTCTTCTTCTTCTGATCCAGCAATAATACTGTCCCAGAAAGACAGCAGACCTTTGCCAATTGAAACTACTTTCAAGCTCCCCTCTCCCCTCCCCAGTTGGCCACCAGGTTCTGATACATACATATACGTGTGCCTATATATATATATATATATGTATGTTTATATGATGTGTTTGTGTGTGTAATTTTTTTTTTAATTTATTTTTGTGGTTTCTGTAACAGGAGATGGTTTTGCAAGTGGAACCATAGATCTTGGAGGATTACAACTGTGTCAGATCTCATCTTTCCAGAAAATCTGGACAACCCATGAAGGAGGACCAGACAATCTCGGGGCAACATTTTTCGACCCGTCCCCTGTACCCGAAGGGTTCTTCATGCTCGGTTCCTATGCTCAGCCCAATAACGTTCCTCTCTTCGGGTGGGTTCTGGCCGGGAAAGATCTCAGTGGCGGAGCTCTGAAGCAGCCAATTGACTACACTCTCGTCTGGAGCAGCAACTCCTCCAAAATCAAACAAGATGGGAATGGCTATATATGGCTGCCGAATCCACCCGATGGTTACAAATCAATCGGCCACGTCGTCACGAACTCGCCGGAAAAGCCCTCCCTCGACAAGATCCGGTGCGTCCGTTCTGATTTCACGGATTCATTCGAGACTGATGGTTTGATTTGGGGACATGATAAGGAGATCAACGCGTACAATCTGAGACCATCTAATAGAGGAATTCAAGCCCTTGGAATCCCAGCCGGTACATTTATAGCCCAAAATGGTAGTGGAAATTCATCATCCATCGCCTGTTTGAAGAATTCCGAGAAATTACATCCATCTTCAATGCCTAATCTGAGCCAAATTCAAGTCTTGGTTCAATCTTACTCTCCGTGGATTTACTTTCACCCAGAAGAACAATATCTCCCCTCCTCGGTGAGCTGGTTTTTCAGAAATGGGGCCTTATTATACCAGAAAGGGAACGAATCCAACCCTGTTTCTATCGAACCCACCGGGTCCAACCTCCCCCAAGGCGGTCCGAACGACGGCGCATACTGGTTGAACCTCCCCGTAGATCAAGCGGCTAAAGAGAACGTCAAGAAAGGGAATTTACAAGACGCCGGGGTTTATTTACACGTAAAACCAATGCTCGGAGGGACGTTCACCGACATTGCTATATGGGTGTTTTACCCATTCAACGGGGCATCAAAGGCTAAGGTCGAGTTTATTAACGTCGGATTAGGCAAGTTAGGGGAGCACGTTGGCGATTGGGAACACGTTACGTTAAGGATTAGTAATTTCAACGGAGAGCTAAAGAGCGTTTACTTTTCACAGCACAACGGAGGATTGTGGGTGAGCGCGTCACAGCTTGAGTTCCAAGGAGGGAATAAGCCCGTGACATACTCATCCCTGCACAGCCATGCGTTCCAGCCTAAAGAAGGACTCGTGCTGCAAGGGAACGGGCCAATAGGTATAAAGATGGAGGCCGCTAAGAGCGACACGCGTATGGACACGGGAGCGAGGTTTCTGGAGGTTGCCGCCGACCACTTGGGACCGTCGGTGGTGGTTGAACCGCCGTGGTTGAATTATGCTAGGGAGTGGGGTCCAAAGATTGACTATGACATTGCAGAGGAAACCGAGAAGGTGGGGGAAGCGTTGCCGGCATTTTTGAAAACGAAGTTCAGAAAATTTGTTGGAGGCCTTCCTAAAGAAGTGCTGGGTGAGGAGGGACCAACCGGTCCCAAAATGAAGAATAATTGGAGTGGAGATGAGAAGTTGTGATTTCTTCTTCATGAAATATTCGCATCCTAGTATAGTCTGATCAATTACTAGGAATATTTTCCTAATAGCTCTTTTGGTACAATTGAGTTTCTTTTGTTATCAAAATCAAATTTGACTTTCGATCTTGTCTTGTTCACAAGCAAGACAATAACTTAAGCCGCTACAAATCATGTGCCAGTGTTTGGAGGGAGTCTATGTTTTGTTGGTACTTGTTGTTTGTAGTTAAATGTGCATAAATTGTACTCTCTAATTCGTATAGTAATTAGAAAATTTAAGGTAGTGTTTAGTTTACTTTTCGATTTTTTATTGTTTGTTTTTAGTTTTATATGTTTTATGCTCTAAAAATTTTAAAATAAAGAAACAAAAAATGTTCTATTTTTTTTATTTTGAATTTTTTTATTATAGGTTAAATTATTAATTTTAAATTATAAAGCATTACTTCTATTATTTTTCAATTTTATACTAAATCTTATCACAACCCCCAAATTGGAGACACTAGTTGTCAATATGAGTCGTGATTTGACCGGGGGTATGCCCAATTGTTTGTTAGTAGGTCGTTCGCTTTCAACTAACTGGTGCCTCCTTTGTGAGAGCTTCAGTTGTAAATTTGGATATGGAAAGGGATTTTACGTAATTAGGAAGGCTACGTTTTTTAAGGGAGGAGAATGCAACGTAAATATAATTTCTTATTTAATTCTTATTTAGTTGGTTATAAAATATCAAAAAATGAAAGAAATTTTTCAATAAATTAATTGAGTTAAAAATATAGCCAAACCATAACCTTCCATAGTAATTTTTACTACTTTAAAAAATATAATTTATAATATTTAACCAGTAATTTTCAATAACTATAATTTTGATCTTTCAATAGTAACTAATGATTTGATGTAAATTTTTAAAAGTTATTTCTTATTTTGAAATTTTAAGTTTGCCGTACTATCTTTTATAAGAATAAAATTATTTCTAATGGTATATTAATTAAGCCGAGGTCGGCAACTTAGTGGGCGGGCGCTTCTAATTGTGATTTAAAGTTGCGAGTTTGAATTTCATTGGCTGCGATCTCGATTTTTGCCTCTTTTACCTTTTTATTTTATTAATTTATGATTTAAAGTTGCGAGTTTGAATTTCATTGGCTGCGATCTCGATTTTTGCCTCTTTTACCTTTTTATTTTATTAATTTATGGAATATAAAGATAATAAATAGCTTTTTGGACTTATATTTAATTTAGAAAATTTTGATAAGTTTTATTTTATTTAAAATAATTTGAATAAATTTTCAATCATCATTTTCTTTATAATCAAACCCTTATCATATGTTTTTGGTTTCAAGATATCCACAAATATTCATAGAATTATCCCAATATTTAGGAAGGTATTAAATAAGTTTCATCAAATTCACTTAATCATAAAAATATAATTATATAACTTGTTAGGTTGACAAAACAATGCCTAAAAATCAATTAGAATAAATCAAATTCATTTAAGGAAGACCAAATGAGGAAAGAATAAGTTCATTATTTCATTTGGGCATTTTTATTAAATACTATAAGTGTTTTATTAGATTAGGTCTTGTGAACAAAATCACACATAAATAAATTATTAACATAACTAACAGAGGGTAATTGGGAATTTAAATAAATCTTTAAACATAAAATTCTAAAAAAAATTCAAACAAGCATCAATTAAAGATTAAACAGAAATAGCAGCTTAAAAGAAAATTCATATAAAATAGAGCAAAACTCTAATATTTTAAAATTTTATATCTGTAGAAACTAGACTTTAAGACCTACAACTTTCATATTTTACACTTTTTAAAATTCTGAAGTCTAAAGGTTCAAAACAGCCTTGAATTCAGTTTGTTCAGAAGATACAGTGTTATACGTGCTCAGTATTTTGGGCATAACTTTTGACTCACAACTCGGATTGATGCAAATCTTTTTGGGTTGGAAAGAAAACTTAAAGGGCTTCAACTTTTGTATTTTAGCCGAAGCCTAATTCCACCATTTTAGGAGTCAGAAACATATTAGAAGTTACAAACAGAGAGCTGTTAACATGCTGAGCTACATCAGTCAAAGTTTCAGCTTCCCTACCCCCAATATACGGGTATTATTTTTTTATTACAATCAAATTTCATACTTCAAACGCAAAAAATGCTTTAGCTTCAAAATTGAAGATATCAAATATATTTTAGGAGGTTTGTCATCCTATCTCAATGAAGATATTGGTGACCAAGCCTGAGAAGGAAAAGGTAGTTGAGCTTTGAACACCACCCAATTGGAAAGTTCCAAGCCTTTTTCTTCCTCCAAGCAACATCGAATCTCTAACCACACTAAATAATGGTTTATTTTTTTCTCTCTTATTTTTTTTTTCTCTTTGAAGGCACACCAATTTATAGGAAGTCATGGGAGTGTAGAGAAAGTGTCAGTAAAGAAAAACAACCTCCACTTCTTAGACTTGAAAGTCACAAATGTAGGATTAAGCATTAGGTAATATAATCCAAATAATCTAACTTTACCTTTTTGACTATCTAACCACATAATTTAAGAGAGGTGTTGGAGGATGGATGAAGATGGGTAGCATGATCCGGGAATCATGTTAGCTTTTTGACTAATTAAACAAATTATTTAAAAGATGTATTAGGGAAGATGTATGGAGATGGCATGATCCGGGAATCATGCTAGATTTTTAACTAATTAAACAAATTATTTAAAAGATACTTTAAGTCTTTAAATTATACTTAAAAGAAATGCTTTAAAGTCATCAATGTAAGGGTTTTCTTTTTTATTAATTAGCCAAATAATTTGAGAGATTGTGAGAGATGTATGGAAGAAAGGATAGAAGAAAATGAGGTTTGCCAGGATATAATTGAGAGTTACTATTCATGAGTCAACCCAGTGAGTGATAAAGTGAGTTAAAGTGAGTTGAAGTGAGTCAAAGAAAAGATTGACCCATGGGATAATGGGCTTGGGTTGAACCAAATAGGTAATTGGGCTAGGAAGTGTTTGGATAAAAATTTAGAGATTCTACATTAAACTCCCACACAGGGTGAAATTAAATCCAAAAATCTTTCCAATTAATTTTATCATTCCAAAAATTTTCAAATTCTCAATTTTTTAGATTATAAATATCACCACCATACTTAAGTAAAAAAATTAATTAAGAGAAAGAAAATTCAGGTTATTACAGATTTTTTATTGTTTGTTTTTAGTTTTATATGTTTTATGCTCTAAAAATTTCAAAATAAGGAAACAAAAAATGTTTTATTTTTCTTATTTTGAAAATTTTCTTATTATAGGTTAAAAATACTTAAAACGATTTTTTTATCATTTTGTATTTTATGTGTAAAATTATTTTCTATTTTTTAAAACAGATTTTGAAAATACAAGTGACCAAATGCGTTTAAACTGTTTTCCTTATTTTCAAAAGTACAAAATAGCAAATGAGGTCAAAACAAAAAATAAAAAATAAAAATAAAAAATAAAAAATAGAAAAATAAATAAATACCACCCAAATTTTATAAAAATTTATAAAATTTTGTGAAGTTTTGTAAAACTCCAAACGTGCATGTTGTTAGTTGCAGGAGGAATGAGAAGGGAATTGTGAAATGGGAATGATAACAGAAATCGTTGAAAAAAAATTGATATTACATATTTTTAAAACTAGAATAAAATTTTATACTTTTAATTGTGTTTGGTCTATGAATATATTTGAAACGGGATAGAAATATGGTACACTGAAAGATTAAGATGACACTTTTCTATTTTCTATTTTTTATTTTCATTTTTTTTTAAAAATTTCAAAATAAAGAAACAGAAAATGCTCTATTTTCATTATTTTGAAATTTTTCTTGTTTTGGATTAAAAACACTCAAAATGATTTTTTGCCATTTTTTATTTTATGTGTAAACCCATTTTCTGTTTTTTAAAACAAATTTTAAAAACACAATGACTAAATGCATTTTGAGTTTTTTCTTTATTTTCAAAAGTATAAAATAAAAAATGAGTTCAAAACAAAAAATAGAAAACAAAAACAGAGAACAAAAAATAGAAAAACAAACTAAATATATCCTAAATTATTGCTTAATTTCTTCTAGAAAAATTATTTGATAATTTATAGCAATTTGTTAGCTCACATTTTATGAGAAATTATGTATTTGCAAAATTATTGAATATCGCATTAGTTCTTGAATCTTACAATGCTGTAAATTTAAAAGTATAAATTTTTAGTTCATTAATCAAAGATGATCAATCAAAAGTATGAAAATTCCTACCGTGCAAGATTTGATTGAGGATTGTTCATATTTCTACCAATCTGAATAGCTTAGGCTTATTCAAAAGTTATTGGGCTTAGCTGTTTTAATAGGGCTTCTTTATGGATTTGAGGAGCGTCCATTACAGTACTGTATTTATTAATTATTGATAGTTAAGCGTAAATTTTGACTGTTTAATAATAAATTTACCGGAGCATATTTTATGTCAATAAATTAAAAATTTTATGCAATATTGAGTCTCTTTCGCTATGTTTTGTATAGTTATAGGGGCTGAGGAAGGGAGAGAGGGGAAAAATTATCTCTTGGGCACAAACTCTCTTGAATATCTATTCAAGGCGTCAATTCGTTAATTTTTGGGTACAAAAGACGATACCCTCACCCCCAGGGCCCCACCCTCCGGCCCCAAGAGAATGGTGGAGGAAGTAAATCGCAGTACACGGCGACCTCCTAAATAGGAGGATCAGTGCCTGGTTCCCACAAAGAGCCACCCCCACAAGAAGGTGAAACTCCTACACTGCAGCTGCCAGGACTCGAACCTGCATCATTGAGTGCAATCTGCTACCCGAGTACCAACCGTACTACGCCCATGGGGGCGTCAATTCGCTAATTCTTGATTTAATCACCGGTTCATGCGAACTCCTACACAGTTCATTTGGGTTTTGTTTGATTTGTTAAAGATAATTGAAAAATTTTGGAAAACTTTGAAAATTTTTAAAAATTTTTTATTTTTTATTTCTATATGAATTACAAATTTACAAATTATCTTATTTTATCTTATTTTTTGTCACTTCAAACGCACACTCTATCAAGTTTGCGTAAAAAATATGTAGACAGATTAAAGTCAAAATGATTCCAATAGATCTAAGCCAACTGTGGTGTTAATTATTTTGCTGCTCATATATTTGCACTATTGTGGTGTTTAATTTATCAAAATTTATTAATTTTTTTAATTTTTTTCAATTAAATCTCGTCATTTACATTACTTCTTTAATATTTTTTCGTATTCTTTTTTTTTTTTTAACTTTTTTATTGTCCAAACACCATCTTGATTTCTCATAATATCAATTATGTTTCTTGCTTTCCGAGAGCTAAAATCTAAACGGGTGGTAATTACTCATGAGACAAGGGCTAAGACTACGGAATCTCACTGGCGTTTGCCTATTTATTATTTGGACCTTGTTAACCCTGAACCCGACCCTCATTAAAAATTAATTAATATATATCATATCACAGTAGTTTGTATTTTGGTAGAATTATATATTAAGAAAGTATAAAATATTATTATATGACATAATTTTTTTTTTTTATCGTTAATGGGCCCAATTACTGAAAGCAACTATAAAAATCATTTGTATATGTTAGATTGAGAAAAAATTTTAATATCAGATTCGTTCATAAGATGAGTATTGCATAATAATATTGTACTAAATTTTATATTAAATATGTCATATCATCTACAATAAAATTAAATTAAATTTTGGGTGGTTTTATAAATTTTAAATTTAATTAAATGTCTTAATTATTTAAAATTTAGCGCAATTTCGCTGTAAGTTGATGAACGAAATGCGTGTGCGTGCGCCAGCGAGAGATGAACTTAAATACATTTGTTCTTGCTAATAAGGTTCTGACTAGCCCACGGTTGTGTTTTTTAAGATTTTGTAAGGTAAAATAAAATGTAAGGGAAAGAGGTGGGAAGAAAAAAAGAAAGAAAATATAAAATTTTAAATACATATAATTTTATTTAAATTAATTAAAAAATATAAAATACAATAAAAGGTTCACTATTCATAAATATATTAATTTTTTTAATTTAATTATTTTTTAATTTTGTAAATACCATATATTAATAACTGTGATTTTCTATCATAATTTAAAAAGAGAGAGGATTTTGAATCTCTCTGTCCATCTTCGGTTTTTCTTTGATAAACACTTATTCAGGCACAACTAAAGTGATGCAAGATAGCCTAACCCATCTTAACTGCGTTTGGATCCAACATCTCCATTGGAGACAAAGGGTCCATCACATGGTCTTTGGGCTTATAAATTGTGGTTTAATAATATGTGATCCAATAACTATTTTAACTTGTGTTGGGCCTGGATATTTTCCTTGCTTTTTATTATATATGACTCCTTGGCATGATAGTAACGGGGCATGTACACGGTGCGGTCTTTTCCCCATTCCCACCCTAAACAATTTGGAAAATTATATTCAAGTCATACTTTGTAATCTTTTAAAATTATTAGTTACACCCAAAAAAAAGATTTCTTTTAAGTCACATTAATGTGAAAAGTTTTATATTTAAGTCACACTTTTGAGTGGGTCCCACGAGTTTGTTTTAAATATAATTTCTAATATACTGATAATATCATTTATTTCTATAACAAAGTTATACAAGTTATTTCCGGAAATTTCGAAAATCACGTGGAGATATGGTTTACCGAGAATCACGCTTCTTCCGTTTTTTTTTTTTTTCTTTCCTTGTTTTCAGTTTCATTATTTACATTTTTATTCGTGAAGATATTAAGAAGATAGAGCTTATTTGGCCTATCTTCTTCATGGATTGATTTTGCCGATTGGTGTTTTGAACTATCTTCAAAATAGTACCGGTACTGTTTCAAAAAAATATGATGATGTTGGCTCGTATGGTTGGTTTGTATTATGTATCAATTGATGTTTTTTAGGCAGTATAAAAACAGTACCGGTCCAAAACAGTACCGGTACTATTTTATCGGTACTGTTTTCAACACAGTACCGGTACTGTTTTATCGGTACTGTTTTCAAAACCGGTACTGTTTTCAAAACAGCACCATGAATTATAAGCAGATGACGAGTTTTAAGGGCAAGAGAAATCTATTGGGCCGATAAACGTTTTGAGCTATCTTCAAAACAGTACCGGTACTGTTTCAAAAAATATGATAATGTTGGCTCGTATGGTTGTTTTGTGTTATGTATCGATGGATGTTTTTTAGGTAATATGAAAACAATACCGATCCAAAACAGTACCAGTACTATTTTAGCGATACTGTTTTCAAAACAGCACCATGAATTATAAGCAGATGACAAGTTTTAAGGGCAAGAAAAATCCATGGGGCCGATGGACTTTTTGAGCTATCTACAAAATAGTACCGGTACTGTTTCAAAAAATATGATGATGTTGGCTCATATGATTGGTTTGTGTTATATATCGATTGATGTTTTTTAGGCAGTATGAAAATAGTACCGGTCTAAAACAGTACCGGTACTGTTTTATCGGGACTGTTTTCAAAACAGTACCATGAATTATAAGCAGATAACAAGTTTTGGGCAAGAGAAATCCATGGGGTTGATTAGCATTTTGAGTTATTTTCAAAACAGTATCGGTACTGTTTCAAAATCAGAAAAAATAAAGATATTTAGGAATGATGATCGATTTAGGTTTTTTCCAAACAGTTTTGATTTTGTTTCCAAAAATTGGTTTTACTTGCTTTGTAAAGAAGATGGAAAGTTACAGAAGTTATGAGTAAAGTGTGCACTATTTTCGGGTAAAATTGACAGTTTTGAAATATGGTGAAAAATGCGTGATATTTTTTTTTTGTCTTTTTGTTGCAAGTGTGACTTATTTACAAACAAATTTTTTAGGTATGATTTAAATCCTTATAAGTCCATAACTAGTGACCGGCCTCCAAAAACCCCTAAAACATTTCCGTTCCCTGCCCTGAGCTCCACCCCTTGTCACTCCTAACATTTTATTATTTTATATCAAAAAAATTACACAACAAATAAAATGCATATACATTATCTATTTAATTCAAAAAATTACATATATAAGTGACATTTGTCAAAACTCAACGGCGGCTATGGCTCCCTCAGCCCTAACTCTCTTTAACAGGAGTGGTCTCATGTATAAGTTGTAACTCAAATAGATTGGTTCAAAAACTTTTTTAGTTTAAAAAATACTTTTTCAAATTTAGTCTAACTTAAATTTATGTAATCCAATTTATTTTACCTTTAAATCCTTTGTTTAGCCTATGTTAAATTTAATTTTTTTTAATCCAATCTACTTTGTCTTTAAATTCTTCAATCAATTCAAATAAATTTTAAATTCTAAACCTGCCCCACACTAACAGGCACAGATGGACTTGTAATCTGAAAATTCAATGAGTTATCTGTGGGTTCAAGGGGGCTGCAGTGAAAATATCCACTGCAGGGGCTGCAAAAGAAAAATAAAGGGTGGAGATTTATTTACACTTTAATAACATGTGACTTTTGACATTTCACATTAATTATATTCTAATCAGATTTTTAAAATTTTTATTTTTATTTTGAAAATGATTTTAATTAAAATAAATAGGAACCATTGAATTAAATGCAAGTAAATTTTCACCCTTTATTTTCTACTATAACCCTTATAGTGGATATTTTCACTGCAATCCTCTTGAACCCGTTATCTGTTCGTAATTATGGAATTCACCGAGGAGTTGAAGCTAATGAATATTGCCCTTTTCACCAATCAATCAATTGTCCTTTGAATTAATATGTTTGTTGTGTCGGGGGCATTTGCCCATCCACTTCTCTGCTTTCTACTGTTGAAGTTTTGGTGACTTTGAACGAGAACAAAGTTGACAAACCAGGCTATAATATGAGCCCTTTAATTGCTCATGTACAAACACGGAAGGCGCGCCGGGTGTAGTCGAGTTGGCAACTGCGTTTGTTCTCCATGTTATAGTCGAGTTGGCAAGTGCGTTTGTTCTCCATGTTATTGATGGGATTTCGAGTCTCGCGACTTACCTTAAAGGCTTGGTCGAGAGAGCCGGCCAAATATCCGCCAAGCTTACCTATTCGGACAAATTGGGGCAGGGTTCCTGCATCACCAACAAAAAAAAAAAAAAGAACATGGAAGGCAAATGACCAGCATAAATGCTGTAGCAAGCCTCGGTGGGTAGTTGTGCAACCAAAGGCATTTATTGTTACTTTTTAAGAATAATAAAATTAATTAGGGAAACCAACTTCTACTTTAGGCTGTACAGATATATATTATATATTTAATTCCATTGAAGTTACTTATAAATTTTGTATTCCTTTATGATCATTCTTAGGTGTTATATATAAATTCTGCCCGAAAGGGGACAGGAGGGGCATTAAAATTGGTTGGGCTAGCTAACTTGCTATCTGGTAACAAGTCATTTAGTGAAGTGTGGTGCAAAAAGGCTTTGTTATCTATGACACTTCATTCTCAATCCTACCAATAACACTGCAAACTTGATTTCTTCCAACTGCGAAAAAGATTAAAGTTTCTTTACGTGTGTGTGTGTATATATTTTAGGGGAGGATATTGAGTGACACTCATTAAAAATTAATAAATATTTATCACATAATAATACTTTACAATTTAATATAATTAAAAAAGTACGAAACATTATTGTATAACATATTTTTATTGGCTCTTAGTGGTCGTTTGGAAGTCTAATTTTTAATAATTTTTAGTATTTTTTTTACCAAAAATTGGTAGTTAAAATTTTTGGTGTATTTGATAAAGGAAGTAATAATTTTTAGCAACTTTTGACCAACTTTTGGATGTTCTTTGACAACTTTTTTTGTATTTGATAAAAATTTTGATAATTTTTAAGTTGAGTAAGATACAGTAACTGAACAGAAAAATAGTAAAAAATTAATGTTTTGCCAAATACCCAAAAAGCAAAAGTTAGTTATTTTATACTAAAAGTTTGTCCACCAAACATTACCATAATAGGTGCTCCCCAACTATCTGTTAACAAATGTCATATTTAAAAGATGACTGATTTAGCATTTAAAGTGATAAAAAGTGAGATAGATTGAAAAAAAGTAAGAAAATCTGTAGATTCGTAATTCGTACAGTAAGATAAAAAAATGAATAACTTTTAAAAATTTTTAGATTTTTTCAGCATTTGTTAACAAACTAAACACACCCTTAAGAATTGAACTCACGGTTTGCTCATCTCCTTAAATGATGCATGAGCATTTTTTTGGCCCATACGGACTAATTTGGTAGGTATTTACACAAGACCCTTTTAAGCTGTCCCTAGTTTTTCTCTGTAACAAAGACTTTTAATTCATCTAATTGGAAATAGCAAGGGTAGAAGTAGTGGCCATCCGTTTCGATGTACAGGTCTCGTCACTTTAAATGAATGGGATCCGACCCATCCAACCCCTAGGAATTTACAGTTGGAGGACTATTATATTTCTGTTTTTTTTGGGTGTGGGGAATCAAACCGGGCGCACCTTTTGTGGCAACTATAGAAGTGGGTAGTCCGACCCGGATGGGTTATTTGCTGGAAATTGAGAAAAAACATGGTCAAACTTGCCTTTATTCGTAACAATTTACATTCAGCGGATCACGGGAAATCAGATAAAATTCTCGGGTTGCCAAGTTTCCTCTGTAAACTAAGCTACAAATCTGGTCACCATCCTCCTTTTTGAGCACCATACTAATCTCTCTCTCTCTCTAGCTCTCTCTCTCTCTTTCTCTTCTGCATGCAAAGTAAGTATTTTGAGCTCTAATTACAAGCTCCGATCCAAATCCAATTATTATATTGATTAGTTTGAGAATTTTTTTTATCATTTCTATACTATGATGTGTGCATCTCTATATTTTATACTGTAATAACATGTGTGCGCTTTAGGCCTGCAAAAGTGTTGGATTGTTTTTTAATAGATCGTGGTTAAGCACGATGAATTCGTTATCTTTTTGGCTTCTTTCTAGAGCAGGCCAGCACAGATAAAGATTTCTATTGTGTTTAAATGCTTGTGTTTGTATTTAAATTGTAATATATATATATATTTGGATTTGTCTCAAAAGAACAAATAGCAATCTGTGTTCATTGCTGTTGTGGGCGTGTGGCCTTCGTTTTGTGCAGAGAAATGGAAGCTCAAGGTGGTGGTGGCAGTGGTGAACTAAGAAGAATTCACATCATCTACTTTCTCAGTCGTAAGGGTCGGATTGACCATCCCCATCTCATCCGAGTTCACCATCTCTCCCGAAATGGTGTTCGTTTGCGTGGTATATATATATATATATATAATTAGTTTCCCCTTTCATTGCCTTTCTTGCTTAGTAATTACCATATATAATGTCTTCTTGAATATATATATATATATATATATATGAATCTATGTGTATCTATCATGTATATTATATACCTTGCGTGCATGCATGGACCTCAGAATTAATGGGTTTTGGTTCTTTTATTGAAACAAAGATGTAAAGAGATGGCTTTCTGAACTGAGAGGAAAAGACATGCCCCAATCATTTGCTTGGTCTTATAAGAGGTTAGTAAATATTACCATCCTAAAATTCTATTTGCATAATAATAATCATAATAATAATAATAATATTATTATTATATACAATCTACATTTCATGCGAAAAGAAAAAAACAAAATCACCAAAGAATATATGCATATAAATAATATAGAATTTCCATACATTTATATGGTATGTAAGCATTGGTGTGGAAATTTTGGGTGCAGAACGTACAAAACAGGGTATGTATGGCAAGACTTACTAGATGAGGATCTCATTACTCCAATCTCTGACAATGAATATGTCCTCAAAGGATCTGAAATCCCCTCACACAATCTTGGTAACGCATGTCTTGTGTATCAATTTCAATTTTCCTTCTCTTTTCTTTTTCTGGTCAACTAATGATAATATTCAAAATTAAATAAGGACATTTAACTTGTTTCCCTTTTCAAAACTTTATTCTGAGAAACATAAGATCTCTCTAACTTTGAATTCATTTTGCACACCAAACAGATTGTCACTCACATGGTGAAAAGAAACTAGTTTCCATGGAAAAGGAGCCAACTTCTCTTGATGAGACCACCATTTCAAGGGACCACCACAAGCTGCCATGCAGAGAAGAAATTCATGAGGAACACCCAGAAACAACAATGGATGTCTCCACTAAAACATCACCTCCACTGGGCTCTGAGGCCTCCACCACGACAGATGAAGATCCGAACAACAAGAAAGAAACAGCAGATCAAAAAAGCGAGAAATTCGAGAATAATTTCTCTTCATTTTATTCCACTCTCTTGAATAGAAAGAACATTAAGAAGAAGAACAGGAACGAGAACAATAACGTTGACAACAATAATAATCCTAGTACTCCGGCTTCTTCATCGTCAACATCCACGTCAACGACATCGTCTTCTTATTCGTTCAGTAAGAGTAGGGGCAACTCGAGCGGAGCATCTAACATATTAAGAAACATCATCTCTTGTGGTGCTGTGGACACCGATGAATCGGTTACGGTGATGATCAAAAGGCGTGACAAGAGCTCTAGTTATATGCCCATGCCATCTACAACCAAGAATAAGCCTGATGATCATAATGGTACTACTGATGATTGTATCACAGCAGAGATCTGCAGAGGAGACAAGTTGGGTGGGTCTGAGAGGATTTTTGGGACTTCCTGGAACCAACAACAACAGACGCACACCTATGCTCGGTAATTTAAATTCGTGGATAGACTTAGAAGATCATTAATCAATAGTGTCGTTCGTAGGTAGACTTAGAAGATCATTAATCAATTAGCTCTCTCTCTCTCTCTCTCTCTCTCTCTCTCTCTCTCTCTCTCTCTCTCTCTCTCTCTCTGAGATAATAGAAAAAAAATATTAGTTCCGAGGAAAGAGAAAATAAGGGAAATGATTATATTTTTTCTGTCTATTTGAAAGTTTAGAAAAGAAAAAATAATAATTTTTTTCTCATTATTTGTGAGTTCAAAAAAAATAGAAGAAAAAGAAAAAGTAGATATATGGTTATTTTACTATTAAATTCTTAGAAGAATTGGAGCATAATCAATTTATTTAATCTTAAAATATATTTATAATTTATTTTTCTTATTATTAATTTTTTGAACAAATCTGTCATTTTAAAAATTTCATTAATTTACTTTTCTCTTTTCTCTATTTCTTTTTTTTTCTCTTCTCTCTATTTCTTTTCACTTTTCAAAAAATGAAAATTTTAAAATTTTATCACTCGCTTGTCTTCCCCTTTCTTTCCATTTCTTTTCTTTTCTCTCCTAAAAAAACTCACAAATAATCAATTTATTCTTAAATCTTTTCTTTTCTCCTCTTTTATTTTTATTTCACTCCATCCAAACAAGCATATACATAGCCCTACATTGATATTTTCATACATACATTATAAAAATACAAGTCCATGGACCTTACCACAATGATGTAGCAGTGACAGTGTTGCAAATAAATTTTACAATAAATTTTATTTTGTCCTAATAAGTTTTACCAAAATCTTATTTTAAGACATGATTTTTGTTTGCAATAATTGAAGACATGAGTTTTCATTTAAAATCTCTTTAAAATAGAGAATGCATACGATATTTCTCTATATTTAATAGATTACTATTCTTCTATAATTTTTAGAAAAATGATAAATACATTCCTTCATCGGCTCCTCCACTTCATATTATTATTTTTCATTAAAACTATTGTTTGTAGAGGGAGAAATTAATGGAGAAATGCAAATATTCCCTCCCTAATTTTTATCTCCTTTGTAATTTTTATCCAGTAGAACTCCTATCCTTAATAGTCTACCTGACATAAATTTTGAGCCAAAAAAGTCACTAATAGAGATATTATAGTGTGCTAATGAAAAGTTCAAATTTTTTTATTTTTCTCTTTAAAAAAATCACATCCTGAAATTTTGGATAAAACTCGGGCAAAATGAAATTTATTCTAAATTTTATATTTTAGATATTTTATTTTGAAATAATAGACATTTTATTCATCCTATTTTTTGGGGGGACGGAGGGGGGGTTGGTTTGTTTATAGAGTGTATTTGTTCTTGTACACGATTGGTTGATTGATAAATTATAAATGAACTTATAGGAGGAAAAGCAGTGATGGGATGAAGAGTTCAAGCAATGCTAAGGGTGAATTCAGTGACCTAAAGCCGGTTTGCGCTGCTTACAAGCCACTCAGTGGGCCAAATTGCTCGTAAGTTGATCTCCCAGTCCCATTTGGACTTTGCATTGGCGTTCTAAATTGACCGTTTTGTATAAATCTCTGATACATGTGTGTGTCTGTATGACGTGTGGGTGTAAATATATGTATACATGAAATAATCTAAGCATTTGCTGTTTGTACATACATAGAGATGCACAAACTCCAAGCAGAGAGAATCGACAAAAAAATCATTGCAAATGAACAGACCTGCAAGAGAGAGAGAGATAACACTTCTGTTGTTTGTTTTATTTTTTTAAACTATATATAATCCAAATTTAGAACTAATTAATTTTAGTCAAGTACGTTTAATGTAATAAAAAATAAAATTATTTTTAGTTAAAGTGAGTTTAAAGTAATAAAAATAAGATAAAATAAAATAAATTGTGAGTTTATAATTTGTATAATGAAATAAAAAATAAATAATTATTAAAATTTTTTTACCCTTTTTTTATAATTTTTTACCACTTCGAACGGAGGTTTAATTATCCAAAAGATGAATATATTGTTTGTTGACAATGATATTGCTGATCTGTGCTCCACGTAGCTTAACTTAACTATAAACTTACGGTGACTAAAATTGAAGTTGATAGTAAATCGACATTTGGCTCAAGGAAACTGTTTAACAACATTTGACCTTCTGCTACAAACAAACAGTTAATACCCGCGCAGGGTTGTTCGCTGTTGTGTGTCGTTTTGGGTTTAGCAAAAAAACTAAAAAATAATACACACAAACTCTGGGGTGTTTGGTTGATAAAAATTTGATCAAAAAATATAATAAAAATACAAATATTTAATGTACAAGTGATATATGATAAAATTTAATTTTAAAAAAAATATCCAAAAAAGTAAAAATTTGTGAATTTTGATTAATTTTAACTAACCAAATACCTCCAGTTGACTTCAAAGGTCACACGGCCCTCCTTAAAAAATAAAATAAAATTAGACCTTATTATTTTATAAAATAACTGATTTGATTATCTTTGTTGCAGAATTTGACCTTTTTCGATAAAGAATTTGACCTTCTTTTGACATTTGTCTCGGTAATTAAAACATTTTTTTTTTTTTTTTTGGCTATTTTTCTGTGCATTCATAAATTTTTCAAATTGTAAGCTTCTTTTTACAATTTTTTTTTTTAATAGATGCGAATAACATATTTAAAAATTACTTAACAAAAAACAAAATAAAATTTTGGTAAAAAAAAAAATTCAACCTATAGTTTTAAATTCAATTTTCTTTTTTTGAACTTCCACCCCCTTTCAAAAATCAAAAATTTTTTTAGTTTTGTTCCTGATTGTACTTTACGACGATATGTCTGGCTTTTGCTACGTATATACGTAAATTTGAGGTCACCATGCATTGATGAAACAAATATATATATGTGTGTGTGTGTGTGTATATGTATGTAGGCAATGTGGGAAGATGTTCAAGCCAGAGAAAATGCATACGCACATGAAGTCTTGCAAAGGGATGAAATCCCTTGCAAAGGGTACTACCACTATTCCTGCTGCCGCCGCCGCTGCTAGAGGTAGTGTTTCGTAGCCAAGCAGATCCATCGAAGAATCGCTTCCCAGCAGCAATTAATTACTGAATTTTTTTTTTAGTTCAAACTATTTCTTTACTTTGTTGTAACATATTTTGTATGAAAAAGAGTCAATACAAGTCGTCCAGTTATATGTACTCTTTTCCGCGAGCGCAATCCTTATCCCATGCTAGGAAAAGAACCTACAGGGTAATTTCCACTCAACTGGTGTTCTCTGCCCCAACATTCGTTTGCCCGGCCTTGCACATTAATTACATGCCCTTATGCAGACATGCTAACCATGCCTTGTCATGTCTTACAAAACAGTTTTAAACTAAACTTTTTTTAAAAACTATATAAATTTTAATTAAAAAAAATTATGTATTAAAGCCTTTGAGCCTCTATGTGATTGTATTAATAAGTTTACCTTGACAACATAACTTTTTAAATTACAAATCAATCAGATTATCATTAACAAAAAAAAAAAAAAAAAAGATAGTGATAGCTCTTTAGGATTAATATCCAGTGACAATCTATGTATTAAAATGTAGCTGTGTTAGTATAGTATTGTGTAGCATCCTGCCTACATCTATTCTATTATAATTGGTCGTACCAATTCAAACACGCTTTAAATATGTCGTGTTGGTGTGTGTACTTACTCCATTAATACTTACCATCCCATCTTTTTTATACTCGTGTGCTAAAATTATTTCCAATATAAAAAAAAAATGACATGTTCAAACAAGTATATAAAAGAAATTTAAAAAATGATGATTATAATGAAAGAATTGTCATTTCGGGTGTGTTTGGTGAAATGAAAAACGTTGAAAAACTCTGAAAATTTTTAAAAACTTATAAGAGTTATTCACTTTTATCTCACTGTACAAATTATGTACTCACAAATTATTTTAAATTATCTCACTTTATGTCACTCCAAACGCCCCCTTCAGATATTGGTCTGATTTGCATTCTTAAGCAAGCAAAAATAAATAAATAAATAAACCAACCGAAAAGGTAACTAAGGAGTAATCAAGGGAACCAAATAAATTCCAAGTTTACAACAATTGCAGATTCAACATGCTCAAGTAGTACTCCGTATAACTTCTTCCTTAGTTTGCCCTATATTATCTTAGAATATCTTGTCTACAAAATTTTAATAAAAAATTTACATTTTAAAAGGTTAGAAGAATTAGATGAAGAGGTACCTGTATCTCATTCAAATTCTTGCTTAAAAGCCCAAAATTACACAACATCCCTACCTGCCTTTCCCATTGTCAGTTCAACTAAGCAATTGCTTCCTCAAAAAATATTACCATTTGGCTTCTGAATTGCTTTCATGATCTACAATAGATTTTCAATTTTATAATATCGTAGTTAATATATTATGCAGAAACCATTATCCTCTGGAAGAGCTTACAATACAACAATTGTAACCACTCCTTTAAAAGCTGCTAATACTTCAATTTGAAAAGAATCCCTTCAACCTCCTGAAATTGATGCTATAGCATCCTCTTTGTTGTCCCCTTCCTAAGGAATACTACCAAAAGCTAAATTTCCATTTATATTTAATTATTTGTTTGCAAGAAATGTAAATATCAGGAAATATATTAAAATGTTTCCATTCCTTTTAGCAAATTTAAGTGTAATTAAGAGTGTACTTAAGAATTTAATATGAATAAAATATTAGCATAGTCAAAGGATTAAATACGATAATTCATATTTTGCAAACACATAACTATCAAACCAATAATAATCACATCACAGGTAATGTTTTTGCATCAGAAAAAAATATCAGAAAATATAATCAGAATTAAGCAAACACTTATGAGTCTATCATTTTAAAACAATAAAATCATAAAAATTTACTTTAATTTCAATACTATTATCACTATGTCATTTAAATTCTAATTTCTGAAAAATTTTTCTAATCCAACAGTATTTTTTCAATCGTCATTGGGAAGGTCATCAAGGGGCACAATATGGGGTTGTACAATAGTGATAGTACCTTTTATGTATCAACAAAGAGAAGCATTATAATCTTGAAATTTTTTCCCAGTAATCAACATTTTGATTCAAAACCATTCAAAAAAAGAAAAAAGAAAATCTTGTCTGTCCCATTCTGTTATTTTCATTTGGATGCTAAAACCAAACAGGGGAAAAAGAAATTGCTTTTAACTTCAATATTAACTACTTGAAGGCATCAATATTACCTAACCTAAAAAAGAGGTGGCCAATCATTTAGAAGAATCCCACCAAAAGAGCCGCCTCAGCCTGAAGGTCACAAGTGTTACTTTTGTTAATAATATGGTAAACTACATCTACCACAATACGATATTATTTACCTTGGATTGAGTTAACTGTGCAAGCAACAATTTTTTAAAGGGTCACGCATCTTAGTACTATTCTCACCCAAACAGGCTCATTTCTAGAGTTTGGATCGAAACGGGAACCTGCACGACTTTAAAACATATTATACTATGCCAATGTTGAATGTAACATATTAACACTTTACTTCACTTCACTCAGACAATTTTGAAACATGAACGCTTTACCGCGTCTTAGTAGTAGCTCACTCATTATTTCTGTACATCCACCTACATTACCGCCGGTCACAAACAATATATCTAATGTTTCATTAGAAGAACACATTGACAACGAAAGATAGGATAGTTGTGTATGTATGTGTGGTACTGCAATCACTCAATTCATCAGCCTAACTGTAGTAGAAATAATCCATCAGCAGCGATGGGGAAACTAATCAGAAAACAGACCTTCCACCTTTTCCATGGCCCAAAAAATACAACCTGGAATTGGTGATAAAGGAAACCTCTTGATTATAACCACTCAAATTCATTCCAAAGTAGCTAGCTAGAGATTTGTTGATTTTAATCTTTTCCATCTTTCTTTCTCTTTGCGATTCCCATATACAAAGTTGAAATAGAAGTTGCTAAAAACTAAAGCAAATGGGAAGTGAGTACTGCAATCCAAGTAAGCCCCATTATGATATCTCCATGTCAAAGAGAACCAGAAAGCCATTGAAGAATATCCAAAAAGAAGCTGATCAGATCTCCAAGATAGTTTGCTCTTTGGAGAAAGAAAGTCCAACGTTAGGTGGTCATGACAACAAAGAAGAAGAAGAAGAGACTGATCACAAAAGCTTGAAGCAACCGATCACCAAAGGCAGGAGTACTTCTCTTGGCCAGCGTTTCACAGAAGAGGACTTGGATGCAGTGAAGTTCAAGAGACTAGTGATCGGTCGTTATGCCAGAGTTTTGAGCCGTTTGATCAAAGTTAAGTGGCACCCACGTTTGGGATCTCGGAAAAAACCAGCCCTCCGATTGACTCTCTAGTTTTCAGTAAGTGGATGAGAATTTTTTGTCTTCTGGTCGTTGCACCTGTAATATGCACTGGTTTGTAATAGCCTTTTTACTCTATTCTACCTGAAAAGGACTACATAGCATTGATGTAAGATTCATTAGGTTAGAATTTAATAATTCAGATACATTCACACTATTTTAATTCAAAAAGAATATAAATGCATCTGAATAGTTAAATTTTAATCGCCAAAACCAATTCTGGATTGTGTTTCACTCCTCTATGTGGGTGGTAAAAACTTTACAGTATGCCTCTATATATATATATATATATATGAAAATTTTTGTTCTGGAGGAATATAGAGTAACTGCATTCTGCACATGAATTCAGGGATTTTCCAGCTATTGATTTCCTTCCCAGGATTACTACAATTTCTAGCACCATGGTTCACAAAGTACAAATGACAAAATTATACAGTGCAAATAAATACTAGAATTATTGATTTGTTTGGATTAAGAATTTATTGAGGAAAAAGGAGGAGATAAACAAAAGGTAGACGAAAATGGCAGTTTAATAAGAAAGAAAACTCAAATACATAGTGTTATTTGATTGGATTAAAAAATATAAGGAAATAAGAAATTTTTATCTATAAATTAAAGTTCTATTCTCTCTCCCCACCCCCCCAAAAAAATACTTTCATCTTTGATTTTCCTGCAAAACAGAACACATGTATAACCCATTTTAAGTATCTTTTCATTTCCTTTATAGAAATGCGGAAAGGCAACCGAACAAATCTTCGGTTGGGACATTAATTCACCCAGTACATATACATACATACACATATCTCCGTGCGTGAAGCACCAAATTTCATCGAAAATTTCCGAGAAACCCCCCCTCCAAAAAAAAAAAAACCTTTCTATGCCACTACACAAATTAAAAGGCTGTAATTTTTATTAATTTTTACCAACTTTTTTGCTACCCTAAACCCACATGCTGCGTGTCTCAAGATGAAACGCAAAGCCATCACATCGACAACAGAGTTTAAAAGTAATGAAGGGATACCGACAACGTGCTTCCAACTTTCCCAGAAATTTAAATTCAAAACACAACCATTCTGTGAACTAAGAAATCATGTACCCCGCAGCAGAAGCAATTAAAAAACAAAATGGGAGAGAGAAAAAAATAGAACCAAAAATATTTTTTAAATAATAAAAGACAAGAACACCTGAAGTTTGGACAATATACTACATTACAGACTCATCACCAAAACAAAACAATTTAAAAAAAAAAAAAGGAAAAAAAGCATCATCAACCCCAATGTTGCCCCCGTCCTAGGAAATCTAACACGGTTAGAACGAAATTTAAAGCCAAGGGCCCTGAGCTGCCCATTTCACATTCATTAGGGCCCCCCACTGTTGCTACCATATATAGCAGCTTCAGTTTAATCCAACCACGGCCTGAACACTATTTCTACCATCAAATCTCATTAACCAGGCATGCCACCAGATGCTGAGATCACCAAAATCCAAGCAACTGCATTATAAGAAATAATCAGGTGTTCTTCGGGTTACATCAGGTTCTCCTCTCCTCGGAGCTGGCTCAAACTGCAATCATTAAGACAACAATGATCATTAAACTACTTTTTCCACACTACTATCCAACAAACCGAACCCAAGAATTATCCCAACCATTACAAATTTAATTATCACCAACTAATTTCTGAAAACAACCCCCATACATATATATATATATATATATAGTGATAAATTTCACAAGAGCTTCATAATGATTACAGGAAACAGAAGAAAATGCTTTTGAAGGAACCAAGGACCAAAAAAATAATAGATGCTGGGGATAGAAAATAATGTGAAAATGAAGAATTGGCATATTTGGAATTATCAAAATATTCCCATATTATCTGCTAAATGAAAAGCCAGCACCCTAAGGCCCTGCAGCATGGCACAGAGAGAGAGAGAGAGAGAGAGAGAGAGACCTGGATAAATGTGTGTCCCTTGCAGTCATCAACTTCCAAAATGGATGCCATGTTTCCACACCGATAACAATAATTAGGTGCGCTAAATATAGTGACTACCTTTTGATCCTGTTGCAGACATAACAATCAGTCGAGCAAAAACCAGACTTTCCAAAAAATGAAATAAGTAAGAATTACAAATTATTACATGTCCCCAGTTAAATCCCTCCATGACAAGTTGATGGGCTCTAGCAATCAGCTTTAGGTTGTTGGTATGGTTGAATTGCTCGGATATGTCCTGTAAAAAATATATTAAAACAAATGAGGGACATAATTTGATTGGAAGCATAGAGCAAAGAGGAGGAAACTGAAGAACAATCGTACCTGGCCAAAAGTGTATCCAGCACCACGTGGAGAGATTCCCCAACCACAACGGTCATCAGGGTCAGACCATAACAGATCGCACATAGGACCTTCATGTGGAACTTCTTGGACACGATCAAAATTCCGTATATTATCAAGGGTCTCAATTGAAGGGGACAGTCCACCATGCAGGCAAAATATTTCTGATTCGACCTACAATATTAAAACACAAATTTCAATTTCACATAACACAGAAAAATGTAATATGCCAAACAAATCTCAAACAGGCTTCAACTTGTAAAAGAGGCAGATCCTTTAGATGAAAAATTGATAAAATAACATTCCATCCAACAAGAATATTGTACAGAATGTTTTATGCCATATTAAAATACTGACCTACATAGCATGACAAACACCGTTTCATTCATGATGTTATAGGGTAGCTGTTTCAACCACATTATCTTATCTTTGACACTGAAACAAAGCTACAAGGAATGTCTTACCCAGTCATCCATACTTAAATCTCTGCCCATATTTGTTTTTCTTAAATGAACAAGCATCAGAGTGAAAAGGGAATTATCAATGCTATCAAATTTTACCCAGCCCATCTCTTCCGTTGGATGCTTACAAAAACTCAACTTCACTCTAAATATTTTTATGTAAAGTCCGTGGAACCCTTCAACTTTTGCACTTGCTTCCCGTGGATGCAAAACAATATGGCACCTATCAAGTCAAGAAGAAAGTGCATGTCTGACAGTCGACTAAGCATGAGAAATTAGCAGATTATGAAGGTCCAATAATAAAAAATTGTACTCCCAGATAAAGTTTTCAGTACAACAGAGAAGGATAAGATCATAATGTTTCTTCCAAGCATTAATGGGTTTTCCTATGCCAAGGACATATTTTTCTTTTTGTAAATATATATAAATAAACAAAGAAGGTGGAAAGAAGGAAATATTCTGGTGTCAGTCAATATTGGAGAACAACGAAATGTTACAGCAAAATAAGCAAAAAATGAGCAGAGAATAATATATTAATGAAATGTTGTACAATCCATCAATATGTGATTATCCTACTAACCAGGGCAGTAAGAGGGAAATAATCAAAAAGATCTGTAAAAATCTTCCAAACATTTGCATTGCCATACCTGTAGAAAAAAATTGGTTAAATTTAGTAGCAAAGTTAGGCAAAGAAAAAAAAAATTCCTGCACAATTTCAAGTAAATAGCTATTGATAGATTTAAATGTATGGTTAAGAGCAGATTGTAACAGTACTCACATAAAATGTATGAGAAAACAAGTGATGATTGAACAAGTTACAATGATGAAAAGAACAGAGCATTGTTCATCCACTTGTCAACCGAATGCAACATTACGAACCATCGCCAATCAGCTAGATAAATGATCTTTCATCATTATGTTGGATATTTGATTCACATTTTATTACAAATTTAACTGCTGTTTATCACAACAATCCACCAGAAAACCACCATAACCCATGTGCAGGATTTTTATTTTTTTTAAAATAAATAAATTGTTTGGAGGATAAATTATATACCACAAAATTTAATTATCTAATGTTATGAGTAGGAAAAGAACTCAAAACCCAATCCTCTATCCAATCAAGCTAAACCCTCCTTCTAAGGATCTTCGAGCAGCGCCAACTTTGAGCTAATACGCAAATCCCAATGGTTTCTTTGAAATATTATTCAAGTGTAAAGCACATCCATCCATGAAAGAATTTGGAAGGAAACATCAAACAATCTTATGGGGATAAAAAAAACTACGATGAAAAATGTACGAACTAGTTACTCAGAATAACTCATTCCTGTTCACTTAAAACCTTGTCTGCCTTGAAAGAAAAACCAGCCATTAATTTAGCGGCATGATTCAAATCACACGTGACGCAACAGCCATTTAAAGTCAACGTCTGAAGGCATCTGAAACTGAGTTACTGAGTTTGTAATGTAACGATTTGAAATTACATGCACTTAAACTAAAAACCTTGTCTGCGTCAAAAGCAAGACCAGCCATTCATTTAGTGGCATGATTCAAATCACACATTGCATAACAGCCATTTAAAGTCAAGGTCTGAAGGCATCTGAAACTGAGTTACCATGTTTGCAATGTGATGATGCATTTGAAATTGCACAGTAAATACATCTTAATTCAGTTCGCATGTCAACTAACAAAAAGATGCAGGGGACTCACTTCCGTAGGCATTCATCATAAAACCCATAAACTTGAGTAATCTGCACAAAAATATGAAAGCGTTTATTCACCAACAGTATTTACAGCAAGATTTTGCTATGTAAGGAGCAATAATATTTGAAATAAGTTAGGCTTTACTTATCAAAAAAATCAAAATAAGTACATTTAAACTAAATAGGAGAAAGCAACTTCTAAACCAAAAATGGCCTCAAAACATTAGGGAAAATGCCAATGGTTCCCTCATAAAGAGTTCACTTCAGAAGAAAGAATTCTTTCAATGATCTGAACAATCAATGCACTGTCCAAACCACCATCTGATAGTATTAAGCCCAACTTAATAGCCTCAGGTACCTTGTCAAGGAAAGCTGCAAATATCTTCATATTCTTATGTAAATCTTGCTATGGATAGTTTTATTTCTTGTAACAAATTGGTGAGCTTCAAGATCCCCCTTTTTTTAATTAGTTTTTTGGCACAAAAAAATACACATTGGCCCCATTTCCACCTTATTAAAACACTGAATTTTTTAGTAACACCATCACATCCAAAGAAGCAATCAGTGACCTCCATGGTTCAATTGTTAACAGACACATCATATACGAACTCACGCACACAAATGAACACATATACACAATTGTAGCAAGGGGGTAGAGAAAGAGAGAGAAGGGAGGGCAAACTGCCAAGGGAAAATAAGAGCCTTAAATTCAAAAATCATGACGCAAAGGCCAACGGCCAATGCGCCCAATATGAAGGACTCATTGTCTGTAATTGGCACAAATAAAATCTTCTTGGGTTCAACTGACTAAATTCTCTTTGCTCATCTCTTAAAAGGGCTTGTTAATCTTCAATAGCCCTACGGAAAAGCAATCTGAAGATTCAGGATTGGAGATCCAATTACAAAATTGGTCAGGCCACAAATTAGTGCCATGGGATAACTAAACCCTCTTATTTTGAATCAAAAATGATCTATACGTACTATAAATTCAATATTTTCTAGATTAGCTGGACAAAGCCTCAGGCAACAAGATTAATGAATCCAAATCACAACAAAAGGAACACAATCACTATAACAGCAAACATCACCAATTCAAAATATCAGTGGCATGCTAAGCAACAGGCAAAGGACAGGAACAGGGCAGAGAGAAACAAATAACTTGCATCATTGGCAACTGAACATGCAACAGAGCACCACATATCCCAGATCAATTAGATATCCAAGAATACCACTTAAGCTCTTACATCATTTACCATCCAGAAACTTTAGTCCCTAACAGTAAGACCAAAAAAATTAGAATAAAGAACCCCTTTTCAAACTTCATGGGCAAAAAATGCATTGAAGGGAGGGAATACCTGTCGACTTTCATGGTTTCCTCGAAGAATGGTGATTCTCTGAGGATAACGCACTTTCAAAGCCACCAAAAGCTGAAGAAAATGAAAAAAGTAGGATCATCCAAATATTTTCAACTTTTAAATTAGAAACCACATCGCGTAATTAAAAAATATTATAAGATCAAACGTAAATTTCATTTTTGTTGTATAGGACGATGATGCTTTTAGGCATGAGAAGACCACCAGGGACTATATTAGCTATAATAATATACATGCACGCACACACATATATATAAAGAGAGAGAGATGGAAAAATTAATTCATGCATATTCCTAACTACTACTTGATATAATAGTGGCTTTTTTTCATGTTTTGTCTTCCTATATGTTTAGTGTTATAACACATACTTATTAAGAAAACAAAATATATATATTTATGATTATAACTACACCACTGAACTCACATTAAAGTCAGGCAATTCATACCAAATGACATCATGAAACTCACCAGCCACATATGCATCAAAAAACCAAACAGCACACAATTGGTAAATTATATATAGACATACAGACATGGACATACATATAGATAAATTATATATAGATAGGTAGGTAGAAATCGACAAATTGAACTATTCATTATTGTTACTTCTAGCATTCCCCCCCCCCCACCCCCCAAAAAATACAACGAAAGAGGGGGATAAGAACCAAAGAGTTCTAATGCATTGGGCAGAAAAAAAAAATGACAATATGAAACTAGACCAACAAAACTCTTTATTTTAAGTGTGTTTTTTAGATAAAGAAAAAAAGAAAACAAAAATTCTCCAAAGAAATAGAAGTTCATTCTCCAAAAGGTACTTACCGTTACGGTTTCAACTGAATAATACCCACGGTCAACATAGTCTCCCATGAACAAGTAATTTGTATCTGGGCACTGCCAGTGAGAAAAGGCCACGAGAAATTGTATAAATAAAATAAGTATCATAGAGTTACATGAATAATAGTGCTGGTAAACACAAGCTAGCTAGTAGTACACTAACCCAAAAACAATAAGATCCCATCTAGGAATTTATTATATTTTCTTGTTCCACTAATTAGTTCACGTCTTCTATTTTATTATATTTTTTAATACATTCAAATAAGAAAATGTAATTGGAATTTTATATTTCCTTCCTCTTTTTCCTTCTTTCTTTTATTTTTCCTTTCCCTTTTCTTTTCCCTCGCCAAATCCTCACTCCAAATAGAGTCTTATAACAATGACACCTCTCCTTCCTATTAAGACAATTTTCAATTGTTCTTTACTTTTACATTAAATTGTCATAGCATAGAGTCAAAAAATCATTATACAATTTTTTTTTTTTTTGGGTAGAAACTAGTTCATAGTTTGTTTATATCCAAAGGTATATATATTCAATTTTTATGGGCATATATGACAATATGTACACAAGACTAGAATAGTCATTTCATTAACTCAACCTAATCAATAACAAAATATATTTAATGAATTCTAACAGCAAAGGAGGTCATTGCATATTTATGTTATGATTGGGAACATAGGTTTATTGGAGATAGATAATACTACAGGATAATACATGAGATCGGAAATAATATGAGGAATTTTTTTTTTTTTTTTTGGAATTGTGTTTTTTAGCATTTGGCTGATGGAATATAGAGTGGAATAAAAGATGTGATTTAACAAAAAATAGTTTTGGACCATTGAATTTTGGCGGGAAACAATCCTGAGCATAGAGTATATACAATACCACACCCCCTAAGTATTTTATATCCCCCACTTTACGGGATACAGTGTCCAGTGTAATTTTGCCAACCAAATATGGGATATGGTTGGGCCACGGACTAGCAATCCAAGCCCCACGTAATATCCCAAAATAAAAAATAGTCTTAGGGACTAAAAAACACAGACTCTTCCTAGAAGATCCCACGTCTGCCAATGCTCTTCAAACACCTTTGGTACATACCAGTCTCATATTTAAATGGATAATGTTCATTTTTAGTCATTTTAGAATTGGACAATTATCAATTTATACATTACACATTGCACATTTGAAAAAAATAACTTGTAAGCCAATGCTTCTTTTTCCCAACAAGTACCTTACAAGTCAATGATTTAATTTAAAATTATGACCATGTGGATTTATACCTAACAATCGTCTCTTTAGGCTTTTCAAATAGAAGAAAACCAAGGAGTCCAAACCTTTCAACTTGCTTAGGAATAAAGTTTTTTAAGATAGATATAAAAACTTCTTGTATGCATTTCTTTTTGAGATATGAATTAAGAAAATTTGCTTACTGGTATCACCTAATCAAGAAAAGATCCAAAAATCTCCTATTCTGTTCTATTGATAACTAGCTCGATTCTTTACAACAAAAGCAGCTGGCATTGCTTTCAAGTATAATAAAATATAAATAAATTTGTAAACTATTATGTTTTGTTTATCCTCTTGGCATGTCAACATATCCATTTCATGCCAAATCCTTGTCTTGCATCCTTATCCATGCTTCTTATATATATATATATATATATATATTTGGTACATCATAAATAAAAAGAACAAAGCAACTAGGAACCACCCCTCCAAAAATAGGAAAAGCCAATCATTTCCGCTATCAGGAGTGATCTGAGCAACCAGTGGGTCTTCAAAAAGAGAGAGGCTCTCTTCTTGGTTAACTGTTGAATTAGCCTAGTCATCTGCGCATTTGTTGCCTTCCCGAAGGATGTGCCTAAATGTCTAAGAAGAACAAATACGGGATATGGGATACAGACACAATACAGGTACAGACATGTAAAAAGCAATTTAAAAAAATAAAGATGCGGCCACCGAGAGGATACATTAATAAAAGGACAATTTTTATATATTTTTATTAGTAATATATATGAATATAAAATCCACAACAAAACTAATACAATATACAAAACATAAAAAACTATAAGATAAAGATTTTATAAATTTAGGAGGTTTAGGCCTCATTTGGTTTGTTTTTCTACTTTTTGTTTTTTGTTTTTGTTTTCTATTTGCTGTTTTGCGCTCATTTTTCATTTTGTGCTTTTGAAAATAACGAAAACACCTTAAAATTCATTTGATTACTTGTGTTTTCAAAATATGTTTTCAAAAATAGAAAGTGAGTTTACACATAAAATGAAAAATAGTAAAAAGTCGTTTTGAGAGTTTTTAACAAAAAAAAAGGAAAATATCAAAATAAGGAAAACAGAGCATTTTTTATTTCTTCGTTTTGAGATTTTTAACACATAAAACAAAAACAAAAAATAGAAAAATAAACCAAATGCCACTTTAGTTACTCGAATTTAAATTTGTCTTAAATCATATATTCGAAAAAAAAATGATAAGATAATTGAACACGCCACTTTGAATATTCGACATGTTCCTTGAAGTGTTCAAAGAGTGTGCGCGAGATAAGTGTCGAACACAAATACAACACCCATCTTTCTCTAAGTGTCTATGCTTCACAGTTGATGGTACACACATATCTTCTAATGAGGAATTTGGAATCCTCGGTTATTGCCCGCATCCATGCTTCTTATACAAGGGACTTTAGGTGCTCCCTTCTAAATCTCAAGGGAGGTTCATGTAATTTCCCTCCTATTTACTCACCACCGAGCAAAACATGATTGGCTTTTAAGGGATTCAAAAGCAATTATCAATATTTTAAACATTTAGTTAAAAAACTAAACTTGCCAGCAAAGGTGTAACATGTTACAAGTGCATAAAAGCACAAGAAGCAACACAATGCTAACAATTATTAGTTGTCCAATAAATGGAGTAAAATTTACAATCGAAAACACCTGTTAGTAGTAAAAGGCCCTACCACACTAGCATACTAGTCATCTTTCTGTGATATAATTACGATTACAAGTTCATAGGGTCCAAAAGCAACTATATAACAATACCAGTGGTAACATCTTGGGAGATAATCAAATATAATACTAATAGCAGCAACTATTCCAAATCAAATGACATATCAACACTTTTCATGTTTTAAGGGTCAAATTAAAGTAAAGATCTCATGTAGAAGCTGAATTCAACTAAAATCCAATTGGCCTGCTATGATACCTAGGACCACTTCTATCCCTAGATCCACAAGACGCCACGTATCATGATGTACTTGTAGATCAAACACAAAATACAATAATAAAATATCCCATAGCTTAGAACAAATACCTTCCCTCCAATGCGAAAAAGCTCTGCAAGATCATGAAACTGCCCGTGGATGTCACCACAAATGGTCACAGGGCTTTTCACAGGCTGCATACCAAGAAAAAGAGAGAAAAATACAAAATAAAATAAAATAAATCAAACATTCATATTCAAGAATATGAAGCTTGGTTGACAAAAAATCCAAGATTATCCGAAGTTTGAGAAACTACAATCAATTTTTTGTGAACTAAATGGCTTGCAGCATTGAGACCAACTAATTTGAGATAGTATAAAAATACGGTATCTGAAGCCAAAAGTACTTCTTTGAAATACAAGTTCTCTACAACACATTCAGCCAGCCACACATAGAAGAGAAGAAAAAAAAATAAACATATATGCACCATCAAGTTAACTCAAGAATTATCCAATCATCCTACACGCAACATAATTCCAATTAAATGATAAAATTCCTCCAACATAAGCAAAACATAAAAAAACATAGCCAAAGCATACAATTCACTCAGAAGATGTTACAAATCAACTGATGACAGCATCCACCGTTTTCTTTATTAGTTTAAGCAAAAACACAAATGGGTCAAACTTTTCTAGATGCATACGATCCAAATCTATCTTTGTGTGCACGTGCGCTTCTTTTTTTTTTTTTTTTTTTTTTTTTTTGTTGGAGGGGTTGTTGTTGCCACCTAAAGTAGCTTCTTTTTTTTTTTTTTCCTTATTTTTTTTTCCGGATGCTTAGTTCAGGGCAACCTGCAAAAGAGCATAGTGCCTCTACAAGGGCGCAGAGGAATCCATTGATCACCAGGTTGTGGAGTGTAAATGGGCAAGAGAGCTCTGGAATCTTGCTTTGACTCAGTTTGGGTTTTTTGCTGGAGTCCTGGCATGGGGCCAGAATGCCTAAGTTTAGGAGGAGAGAGAGAAATCTTATACCCTTTTGTACTTTTTGGTCAATTTGGGAAGAGAAAAATAGGAGAACATCTACAAATACAAAATTACCTTTGTATAGGTTGTTAAGCCCCCCCCCCTTTTTTTATTGGGGTCATTATTATATAGTTGGCTAGAGTGGGGTAAGGAACCAGAGTTATTACCCAATGGTCACCACTAACGGCTTTTGCCCCAAATCTTTGGGGTTGTTTTTTCCAATAAACGTTGGTTACATTTCTTTTTTACAGATACTTTAGAGTCTTAACTTGATTGTTAGGTCGCCCCTTGCATCTTCTTGATGCTTCTGGTAATAATAATTGACTTATAAACTAAATTAAAAAAACAAATGGATAAGCATTCATTATAACTTGTTTTTTACTGGGAGAAAAAGGAAAGATCAAAAGGCAACATTGGTGGAGGCTCATGCCAACTCCAAGAAACTGAATTTCCCTCCAAGAATAACTCAACTAAGGACCCCTGTGAGCATGATAAGGACATGAATGAGTGAAAGCTCCACTAGAATAGTTACTTGAGCCATCAATAGGGATGATAAAGGCTCCCTTTCACAACCCTACCCTACCACAAAAAACCCGCATATCCACCAACCACAACCCCGACAATGATGGTCTCTTCCCTATTCCAACCATCTTCACCCATTCATTGAAAACAAACAAAACCAATAAATCATATATGGGTTTTTATGTGGACGAAAAGCAAAATCAATATTATGATACATATGGACCAGCTCTATGCACATAAATATGACCTTATAAGAAAACATAAACTTGACCGATTACAAACTGGAAGAGATGAGGAAACAATAGCCCTATGGTCCATTGAGATAATGTCAACATTTACATAGTGGGGCAGAGTAGTAGAGAGAGATACCCAAGGGATGGGGAAGCAATGATCAATTCATAATGCTTCCTCCTTATTGCATACTAGCAATAACCCGTGCCCACAGCACTTTGAAGAAAATTAGTATTAAGTTTCTTATATAGTTGAAACTTTGGACAAAAAGTTCAAATAAAAAAAAACTATGATAATCCATGAGTTTTAAATTTTTTTTTCCCCAAAACTTTAAGCTCTAGCAGCTACTACATGTATTCTAGTCTCTCTCTCCCCAATTAATTTTTGATAAGCATCATAAAAGAAAACACAAATTATTGTGCTTTAATTTAGAAGGTTCAACTTCCTAAAAACCATAATTGGACGGAATTTAAGTTAGCAGTTTTGATTTGTATATGTTTTCTACCCTTGAAATATGGTAAATTTTAAAATGCCTAAACCGTTTTGTGAAATAGATGGTACTTAGGTCCACTAAAATAAGAATTGAGCGAGAAATTAAAAATATAAAAATGATCTCAGCCGTTGAATGAAAGAAAAAATAATTCTTACTCGTTAGATCTTAGTTTGTGAAAGGGGCATTTCCAAAAGCCATCTTATTTTATTATATAGATTTCTTATATAGTTGAAACTTTGGACAAAAAATTCAAATCAAAAAAACTATAATAATCCATGAGTTTTAATTTTTTTTCTAAAACTTTAGGCCTAACAACTATTACATATGTTTTGGTCTCTCTCTCTCTCTCTCTCTCTCTCTCTCTCTCCCCCCAATTAATTTATGATATGCATTATAAAAGAAAATACAAATTATAATGCTTTAATTTGGAAGATTCAACTTCCTAGAAACCAT
This sequence comes from Vitellaria paradoxa, assembly GCA_019916065.1. Taxonomy (NCBI): domain Eukaryota; kingdom Viridiplantae; phylum Streptophyta; class Magnoliopsida; order Ericales; family Sapotaceae; genus Vitellaria; species Vitellaria paradoxa. The sequence goes on along the minus strand of CM034234.1, from coordinate 64,258,454 downwards.
AATTGGACGGAATTTAAATTGGCAGTTTTGATTTGCATATGATCTCCATCCTTGAAATATGATGAAATTTAAAATATTCAAACCATTTTGTGAGATAAATGATACTAGGTCCACTAAAATAAGAATTGAACAAGAAATTAAAAATATAAAAATGATCTCAATAGTTGAATGAAAGAAAAAATAATTCTTACCCGTTAAATCTTAGTTTGTGATAGAAACATTTTCAAAAACCGTCATGCTTTATTATATAGATATATTACATTATATAAATGTACTTAAATTAGATTCTACATATTTTTAGCCTAGTTTCTAACAATTCAAATTTTCGGGAGAATTAATGACTTAACATGATACCATAATTTTAGAAGTTATTAGGTTATTGGACAAAAAATTCAAATCAAAAAAACTATAATAATCCATGAGTTTTAATTTTTTTTCTAAAACTTTAGGCCTAACAACTATTACATATGTTTTGGTCTCTCTCTCTCTCTCTCTCTCTCTCTCTCTCTCCCCCCAATTAATTTATGATATGCATTATAAAAGAAAATACAAATTATAATGCTTTAATTTGGAAGATTCAACTTCCTAGAAACCATAATTGGACGGAATTTAAATTGGCAGTTTTGATTTGCATATGATCTCCATCCTTGAAATATGATGAAATTTAAAATATTCAAACCATTTTGTGAGATAAATGATACTAGGTCCACTAAAATAAGAATTGAACAAGAAATTAAAAATATAAAAATGATCTCAATAGTTGAATGAAAGAAAAAATAATTCTTACCCGTTAAATCTTAGTTTGTGATAGAAACATTTTCAAAAACCGTCATGCTTTATTATATAGATATATTACATTATATAAATGTACTTAAATTAGATTCTACATATTTTTAGCCTAGTTTCTAACAATTCAAATTTTCGGGAGAATTAATGACTTAACATGATACCATAATTTTAGAAGTTATTAGGTTATTAGGTTCCCAAGTCTCCTTATCAGAGCTCGTTCCCCATTTTTTTTTGTGAACTGCGTTCTATGTATGTTAGTGCCTTATTTGGTTCAATTTGTTTCTCCTTTTTGTTCATGAGCAAGACAAGGTTGCACACAAGGGAATACGCGACTATAACTTGAAAATTGTTGGACCAATTTCTTAGCTTCTTAAATTTTTTAAATAATCAGTGGCTTAAAATATTATGGGGGCTTTATTTCAGGTGACCCTAGGATTTTTTTTAAAAGCTTTCACTCTAGATTATCCTTGGTTCGAGTCAATCAATATTTATTCCCCATGTGCTTTTGTTTGTTGTGTCACATTTGTGTTGATACACATCTTTGTTCATTTTGTTTCTAATCAACGTGAGAGAGGATCGCAAATGAAAACAAAGGTGCATAATTGAACCGGTCAAACCATCAAACAAAATATGGTGATTCGACCAGAAAATCAAGCGTATGTGCTTTATAGGAATGAAAGGAAAAGATAAAATGAAATAGTAAGTTATTTACTTATTAGAATATCTCCCATTCGTCTTGAATATTTGGAATTTTGAATATTCGTTTAGATTATGTTACCAGAATTGCGTATTATTTTACATATTCACCAGATATCATATGAGTTATGAGAACAAAGCTTTGTTTTCCTTGTTTTTCTTCTAATTGTGATTAAAAATGCATATAATATATATGTGTGGATACTTTTGCACAAGGCGTTACTAAAAAAAACGCAACCCCAAATAGTATTCCAACTAAGCCTACCCCACTGTACCCCCAAATACTGCGTACCATAACGAACCACATCCTAGACAACGTTTAACTACACTGGTAGAACCAAACTTCCATTGCCCTAATCAAATCGACAAACACAAAACGATAGTTAGGGGGCAGTGGAGATCACTTTCACGTTTCCATCACTTCTTCCAATTCATACAAAAGATGCCTGACAATGGTACATAAAAAATAAAAAGAGTAAAAACTTAATAAAAGCAACCATAACTTCCAATTCACACCAACACAACACTCCGTATGGGGCAATGAATGCAATTGAAGGGGGGCACCTACAAAATGCAAGACTAAAAACAATAGTTCAAGAGGAATGGGTGAGGGTGAGGGTGCACAGGTTTGCTTGCATGCATTTGCATTAGACTGCACGTGTGTGCATGGACATTCATTGAGAGGGGAAGAGAGCAAAACATAAAGGATAAAATATTCCACATGGCAAAAAGTCAACGCAATATTGGCGTAGATATTTCGGATTCCTCCATATTCCAACTTGCAAGGTGCATGTACTGTATTAATAACTTCAGAAATATCAAAACAACGAGAACAAGAACAAATAGTTATACCTGAACATTACTTTCTTCCATCAGTATCTCTTTAGCCTTCTCACATAGTGACCTAACCTACATCCATGAAAAGAATACCCTAAAATCAATTCTACAACTTCTAGTAAGCAAGAAGAGCCATATGTTAAGAGAAGCAACACATCTAACAGAGATAGTTCTTTTTTATTCAAATGAATAAAAAGAAATCTTTGATTAAATAATACTTACAGTTGAGGCTAGCATAATGACTGCTCCTTTAATTGGATAAAATTATGGCTTAGAACTTCATTCTATTATTTAGTTCAAGTTCAGGCTTAAATTTCAATTTCCTGATAGCATGCACTTAGTCTAAAAACTTCAAGAAAACAGCCTTCCATGTAGAATGACAAGCTTCAGAGTCCCAAGAACCATTAAAAAAAAAACGTTATATAAAGATTTTTAGAACAAGTTACAGCATTATGGTGTCTGGTAGGGTTACAATAAAATTTTTCCAATTTTTCAACGATCAAAATAGTGAAAAATATAATAGAACATGGGAATCTAAGCCCCTGTTTGTAATGTTTTTGTTTATGTTTTCAAAATTTTGTAAACTGGCAATAAAAACATGTTTGTTAGATCTGTTTATGTTTTTTGTTTCCAAAAAAATCCAAACTTAAAACAGAAAAATGTAAACTAAAAAAAAAAAAAAAAATTGCTTTCACTCTTTTTCCCTGTTACAAATATTTTGTCAATTTCAACACTTTTGTCCATTTTTGTTATATCATATTAAAATGAATTATTTTATTTAAATATTTTATTAAACTAAAATTATTTTTAATAAATAATATAATTAAATTAAATTAACTATCCAAATTAATATGTAATATATTTTATTAATTTATTTATATAATTAAATTAAAGTAATTAAATTAATTGAATAAAATATATTTTATTAAATTATTTTTAATAAATAATAAAATTAAATTAATTAGTTTAAATTAATTTAACAATTGATTTAATTTAATTAAGTTAAATATATTTTATCAAATTATTTTTAATAAATATCATAATTAAATTATTTAAATTATTATAAAATATATTTTATTCAATTTCTTTTAATAAATAATGTAATTAACTTATAATTAATATATTTAATATTTAATGAATTAAATGGTACAATAAATATATTTTGTTAAATTGTTTTTAATAAATAATATAATTAAATTATAATTTAATATATTTATATTCTGAATTAGAAGATTTTTAATAAATAATATAATTAAATTATAGTTAATATATTTTATATTTACTAAATTAAATGATATAATAATTATATTTTATTCAATCATTTTTAATAAATAATATAATTAAATTATAATTTAATATATTTTATATTTACTGAAGTAAATGATTTTTAATAGATAATTTATTTTATTTTATTTATTTAATTAGATTAATATGAAATATATTTTGCTAAATTCAATTATTTTTAAAAAAAGTAATAAAATTAAATATTTTATTAAAATAAAAAATTAATAATTGTAAACAAAACTGCATTTTCAAACGCAATTTCAGTTTTCATTTCAGAACAAAAAAAATGTAAACAGAAAATTGAAAGAGTTATCAAACGGCGCCTAAATGTTTAGAATTTTTAATCAAAGCCAATCAATGAGCAAAAATGGCCCAAAAAAATAAAAATATTTGCATTGTAAGACAAAAAACCATCGTTATGAAATTACGTATTCAAAGTACACATAACAAATTTGAGTGTGCCATAATGCAAGACAGTACTGCAAGCCCAAAAAAGTGAATAAATAATTATAAGCTGTATTGTAAAGAAACAATGTCACTTGACAAGCTTCAAATCTTCCCGTCAGCCAAAACCAAAAGTCCAACAAAAGGGCAGAGCTAAACGAATCCAGTTATAGGACAACGGCTCTGTTAGTTTTGCCTAGTCAAAAAGTAGTCCACCAGCTAAGTAAGAATAAATTAAGCCAAAGGAAGCAGCAATTATCTCCAAACTCTCAGTTCTGCACTGCCATAAATATAGGGTCCGACCCTTCACCCTCACAAACACAAATGCCTCATTTACACACTTCTAACCTTCATTTTGCTCATTAAATCGCACCAAACGATACAGGGGCTCTTGCATTTCTTCAAGTTGGGTTCTGTACCACAAACTAACTCAACATGTTTCAAGAAACATAAAAAAATTAATGATGTTATAATTTGAGCTACCTATACAACAAAATCTAGAATAGAACCCTTAGATTGTGCAATATTTACATCCATCATTGTACCCTCCCAAGAGATTATGCAATATTTGCATCCATCATTATACCCCAAAAGGGGCTCAACCGCTATTTATGGATTAGACCCAGCAAAAAATCCAAGATTCGTATATTTATGCGCATAAGCGTACACAAATACACCTACAGGACGCATAAATCAAGCATTTCCGTTGGCAACGTCGATGTGGGCGCAAAATCAACCCAGATCCGTCCATAAACAACGAAATTCTAAGGTTCTCAAATGCAGTAACAATTTCAGAATAATAATCAGGAGGAATCTTTAGAATTCACAACAAGTCAGAGATGAGAGACCCAAAAATAGACGCCAAAGGCGGAATACATGGGATATATATGCATATAGAGAGATGGGGGAACCTCGGGCTCGGACAATGGCTTGCACTGCATGAGCTGCGCAATCTGCTCGTCGAGGTTGCCATATGTGCTCGAGGCCACCAGATCCATACTCATGTTCCTCTTTATATACACAAAACGAATTCGATTGAATCTCTGTTAGGCACAACAAAGCCGTCCTGTCGATCGATCCGTACCCAGAAATGGCGTATAAAACCCTAACCCTAGATTTGGGCTCACTGCGCCTTGGAGAAAAGAGGGAGAGGTAGAGCTCGCGAGAATGCGAGCCACGGAGGGATTTGGTGAAACCGAAGAGAGAGAATCTCTCGAGACGCTCGGATCTGCTTTTTTATCGACGGTCATTAAAACTTTTTTTTTCTTTTTTTTTAACGACCAACCAAACGATATTGGTATTTACTTACCAATAATACTTGGAGTGGATACGTTCACTTCTTCATTATCCACCCCACTCCACATTTATTATTTCCCTTGTACCTATTTATTATAGAAGTAATTAAGACAATATTTGTTTATGACATATAAAATGGGTGATTAAATTACCAATTTGTAAGATTTACCTCGTCCTATATCGCACTGTTTGGTGTGCTAAAAAAAAAATTCTAAAAAATTTTAAAATTTTTTAAAATTTATTCACTTTTTATCTTATTGGACGAATTACGAATTTATAACTTATCTCAATTTATCTCATTTTATCTCACTTTTTATCATTCCAAATACACACATTAAAAAATATGAGTATGAGTATGAAGTTCATTCTTAATTTCATATCTCTCAAAATAATGATATATAACACCACTAGAGTGTGGTATTATATATTACATGATTGAATTAGTTTTTTGTGAAAATCTAAAAATTCAAAATATTTTCTATTATATATCCTATTAAATCATATCTTTTATTCTATTTTATATTTCACCAACCAAACATTAAAAAAATAATAGCACGTAAAAAAATAATCCTTTGTTATATGTAATTCTATATATTATCTCAAGCTATTGTTTATATTTAATAATTCAATCCTCTAATCTATCTATCGTTATCAAACGTAAATAAAAAAATGACAGCATTATCAAACACAAATAAAAAAATGATAGCATTATCAAATCCAATGTACCCTAGGACTATGTTTGAAATATGAACGTGTGGAGAGAAAGGGAAAAAAGTAAGAAAGTAAAATGAAATGAAAAGATTAAATTTATTTTATTTTTTTTATTAAGTTAAAGAAACAAGATTAAAATGAATAAGTATTTATTAACAAAATTTAACTTTTACTTGACTAAGCATACAAAAATTTTATAAATTATAAATTTTATCTTCCATTTATCTTTTCTTTCCTGCCACAGATTTATGTTCCAAACAAGAAATAAAAATATACATGGAGAGAAAAAGTAAAAAATATGAAATTACAAACTGGCTAGGCTATCATTGAATTTTATTTTATTGAACATAACGTATTTGTTTTATTATTTTTTTGTTTATATCTATAATTTTTTTTAAAAATAGTAACAAAAACATATTTGATAGATCTACATTTATTTTTTGTTGCTAAAAATAATAAAATTTTGTTTAAAAATTTAAGCCAAAGACCTAAAAATATGTATATATATTTACTCTATTCTTTTCATTCATAATAGTCTGTCAATTTTAGGCTATAAACAAAATATTTTGATAAGTTTCATTGCATCATATTAAAATAATTTATTTTATTAGATTAAATTTATTTTTATAAAAAAATATATTGCTATAATTTTATTAAAATAATTAATGATTAAAATGGTTTATTTTTTTAAATTAAAATTATTTTTTGAAAAAAATAAAAATAATACATATTAAAATAATTTGTTTTATTAAAACATTTTGTGCCAAAAATTAGTAAAATTAACTATTTAATGTTTTATTTCAAGGGAAAAAAGTGATATTTAACAACAAAAACTATTAAATATAAACAAAAATATATAAATGCTACTAAATGTGCCTTGTTAACCTCATCTAAAATTCAACTCTTTAATTTTTTATTATTAATGAATTAAAATATAAACATTAAAAAGTTGTAAGTAATAAGAGAGGATAAATTTTCAAGAATACGATTAAAATTTTTTAAAATGATAGTTCACATTACTTTTGATATTAATTATGTAATATTGAAATTGTGAATCATCATATGAAAATTTGACGATTTACAACAAAAATAAATTTAAAAATTCTCGTTTAAAATTTTTAAACTTATTTTTGTTGTAAATCGTTCGATTTTGATCGAATAGCTCGCAACTTAATATCATATGATTAACATTAAAAATAATGTCAACCTCGAAAAGTTTTAAAATTTTGACTTCAAGAAAATATATTCATTAAAAATAGTTTATATATGATAAAGTTGAATATAATTTATTATAATATTCTCATACCAACGCAAAAGAAATGAAAATGACAAGCAATTTATTATAATGTTTTCGTTCAATTAGCTTTAGCTCGTGAAGAATGGCAAGGCTACGTGGAATGTGTGTTTCTCGGTTGGCTGCCACATATATGATTTTCAATTAGTACTTTTTAAAAAGAAACAAAGAAAGGCGCCACTGACATACCGAAAGGTTCACTTGAATAGAACATGCAATCGAGGACAAAAACAATAGGTAGATCAGCATTAATTTAATATGTATATATATATATATATATATACTTTTGAAACCAAGCATTAATTTTATAAAAGCTACCAATTTTATAAGAAACTAAGATAATTGAAAACCATTTAAGACAGAAAGACTCAACCATGTGCAAGAAGGCCAAATGAATATGGTCATAAGAGCAACTTCCTTTTGGTGAAACGATAAAGAGTAATTTAATTGAAGTGAGAGACACTAAAGACATTAAATGAATCAAAGAGAAGAAAAAGACAAAGGCAAGAACAAATAAACATTATGACCATTGTGAATTTTGTACCTCCGGATAGGTAGTATTAAATAATATAGGGTGCGTTTAAAGTAATAAAAAATAAAATAAAATAAGATAAGTTATGAGCTCGTAATTTATACAGTGAGATAAAAAAATAATTTTTAAACCTTTTCAACGTTTTTTTATCATTTTTCAGAATTTTTTATCACTTCAAACGAAGTTTTAATATTTATATTTGTATCAATATTTGTCACTCCAACAAATTTCAAAATTTTAGTATTTATTTTAAATTTTATTATTATTAAAAATAATGCACTACTAAATTATATTATTTCACATATCAAATAATAAATTATTAAAAATATCTCATATAAATTTTATCAATAATGAACAACTCGGTTTGACAAAATACACAAACTCAACTAGGTTGATTCATTTAATAAACAAGATAATTTTGAACACAAAAATTAAACTCATTTACTAATATCCTGTTTAGTAATGTTTTTATTTTATTTTTTCTGTTTATATTTTCAAAATTTTGTAAATTAGCAATAGAATTACGTTTATTAAATCTGTTTATATATTTTTATTTCCAAGAAAATGAAAATTGAAACAAAAAAAAAAAAACAAGAAAAAGGTGTTTTTACACTTTTTTTTTTGTTGCAAACACTTAATCAATTTTAATACTTTGTTCATTTTTGCTACATCATATTAAAATAAATTATTTATTCAAATATTTTATTGAACTAAATTTATTTTTAATAAATAATATAGTTAAATTAACTAATTAAATTAATATGTAATATATATTATTAATTTATTTCTAATAAATAATTAAATTAATTTAGTTAATTTAATTAATAGAAAATATATATTATTAAATTACTTTAGTAAATAATAAAATAAAATATATTAATTTAATTTAATTTAATAAATAATTTAATTAATATAAATATATTTTATTAAATTATTTTTAATAAGTATTATAATTAAATTATTTAATTTAATTTAACTAATATTAAATATATTTTATTAAATTATTTTAATAAATATCATAATTAAATTATTTAAATTATTATGAAATATATTTTATTCAATTATTTTTAGTAAATAATATAATTAAATTATAATTAATATATTTTATATTTACTGGATTAAATGATATAATACTTATATTTTATTCAATTGTTTTTAATAAATAATAAAATTAAATTAATATAAAATATATTTTTAAATTCAATTAATTTTTAAAAATGTAATAGAATTAAATATTTTATAAAAATGAAAAAATTATAATTGTAAACAAAATTATATTTCTAAACACAGTTTTAATTTTTATTTCAGAAAAAAAAATAACAAAAAATAGAAAACAGTAAATATAAACATATAAACGTTAACGTAAGTAGAAAAAATAAAAATAACAATATTACTAAATAACCCATAAATAAATAAAATTTAACATGGCAGACTTTTCCACTCGACTATTTGCACAATTACAAGAAGCCTTTCACTTTGGAGGGGCAAGGATGGGCGTATGCATCCTCTAAAATTACAACATATCCCAATTTTCTTCCTCTTTTTTTGTGAACTTCGGTGGGCTAGTTTTCGGGTAGGGTTATGCAATGAGTCGGGTTTCGGGCTAACAGGTTGCAATCTGATCCGTTTATATAAAACAGGCTAACAAGCCAAAATGTTTTTTTTTTTTTTTTTTTTAGGTCTCCTTGAGTGGGAAGAAGGTTTGGGATGTCAAATGAGTTAATGGATCAGATTAACAATAACAGGTGTTAATCTTTAATATTTTTTTATTTTTTTATAAAAATGTCTATAAAATATATTCTACGTCTTATATATTATTATTCTTGATATATTTAAAATTAATGCGTCAAATTGGTAACTGTTTCGCCCGTTTTAAAAAATTAATTCATTAACGGATCGAGACCCGTTAATTCTACCATGATTAATGAGTTAAATGAATTGCGGATCGGATTTGCACACCCCGAATTCTAGGGTGCTCTAGCGTGAGTAGCCGTGGCATTAAGGCAAAATGACTGAGACAAGGACATTGCACTTGGGAACAGATAAGTTCAAATCCCTTTCTTTTTGACCACTCCATTCCACTGCAAAAACTTTTCTTGAAATCCTCTGTTCTCTTCATCATGGAGTTACTGTTTTATGGAAGATTCTCTTTGATTATCGACCCATAATGTCTGTTGAGATTTTGACACAAGTTACCTTCTCTCTTTTTTTCCGCCCTCCTCTTTTTTTTGCGCAAATTCTACCATTGAAACTACTGATCACGTAAACTGAAAATACGCTAGTCGACCTACCGAAGACAAAGAGAATAAATGTTATGACCGATGTGGAAGTCTACGACTGAAAAACCCTCCGATACTTAAGTCACCAATTGACTTTTGGAAGGCTCTCAAGAGAAAAAATAAAAAGTACAATAAGTTGGCAGTAGTCAGCTTTCCTCCTTGTGGAGTCTAACGCTATATTTATATCATGGCAAAAATAAATAAAATAAATGAATAAAATAGTATTTGTGATATAAATACAATCATGCATTCCCACGATTTTCTCCCTGTGCACTTTATTGACCTTTCACTTCCCATTTAATGCTCCATACCTCTCATTAAATGCGTATGGTGGTTAAGTGCGGCTGTATAGTCGGAATTCAGTTTTCGAACTATCTACCTATCACATCTATCAGTTATTTGTAATAAGATGAACTAATTTAATTTCTCTCACAGTGACAAATATATAGTTCATTTATTACTATTGGGTATTTATAGCTACATGATCCTATTAATACTGTGGGTCTTATGCCTAACATTTATTAACTGTAGGAAGTCCGCCGAACAAATAAAACTTTGGAACACTCTACATGATCCTATTAATACTATGGGTTCCATGCCTAACATTTATTAATTGCCAAGAAGTCTGCCGAACAAATGAAACTCTGGAACACTCAACGCATGCCACGTGATGCCGTTCTCACGAATATGACTTAACGAGATCCTTGGCTACATCTGTTAAGAGCCACGTGTCAAATATGGGAGCGTTCGAAAAAGCGCCACATGTCACAATTAAAAATGTTCGCCCTAAGACCACATATCTATGATCAAAGTGTTCGGCATTGAGCCACGTGTTAATACATAAAAATGTTCGGCCACTGGCACGTGTCCCAGTTTTATTTCGCCCAACAATATATATATTTTTTGGTAGCACCATACTCTTCTACTCTGAGCCGGCGGGACTAGTAAGCAAAATACTACTGTCACAACAGTGGACGGAATACAGCTGCGTTTTGGCCAAAACGACACAATTTTAATAAAAAAAAAAAAAACAAAACAAACAGAGAGTGTTTAAAGGACAAAAAAAAAAAAAACTAGGATGGTAGAGCACAAAAAAGAAACAGAGAGTCTGTTTGGTAATTAAAAAACTAATTTTTTTTTTATAAAAAGTCATTAATTTAGTTAAAAAGTTAATTTTTTATTTATTTGATAAAATTAGACTTAGGGTGAGTTTGAAAAGAAAAAAACTAATTTTTTTTTTTTTGTAATTAGTTACTACTTAACTACTAAAAAACTATTTTTTTGTATTGAAAAAGGAAAAAAAAAAAGCTAAGGTGGTATTTGATTTGCTTTTCTATTTTTTGTTTTCTCCATTTATTTTCTATTTTATATTTTATATGTTTTATGCTTTGAAAATTCCAAAACATGAAAATAGAAAACACATTTAGTTTAATATTTTCTATTTTTCGTATTTTGAAAATTTTTTTATTGTGCATTAAAAATGCTCAAAATGATTTTTTGTTATTTTTTATGCGTAAATTTATTTTTTATTTTCTAAAACAGATTTTGAAAACGCAGGTAACCAAATGCGTTTTGAGCGATTTTTCTTATTCTAAAAAAACACAAACTGAAAAATAAACTCAAAAATAAAAAATTTAATATTGAAGGGTAAAAATGTTAAATTAACAAAAAATAAAAAACTAACTACTAAAAAGTTAAGTGCAATTTGATATACTTATTTTGAGTTTATTTTTTATTTTGTGTTTTTTTTAAAATAAGAAAAACCGCTCAAAACGCATTTGGTTACTTGTGTTTTTAAAATCTATTTAGAAAATATAAAATGAATTTACATATAAAATGAAAAATTACAAAAAGTTATTTTGAGCTTTTTAACGCAAAATAAGAAAAATCTTAAAATGCGAAAAACAGAAAATATGAAACTGAATGTGTTTTCTGTTTTTCACGTTTTGGGATTTTCAAAACATAAAACATATAAAATAGAAAATAAAAAATAAAAGGAGAAAACAAAAAATAGAAAAGCAAATCAAATACCACCTTAAATATTTTTTTTCTTTTTAAATATAAAAAAATAGTTTTTTAATAGTTAGGTAGTAACCAATTACAAAAATAAAAAAAATTTAATTTTTTTTCTTTTCAAACTCAACCGAAATCTAATTTTATCAATAAATAAATAAATTAACTTTTTACCAAATTAATAGCTTTTTATATAAAGAGTAGTTTTTTCAATTACTAAACACACTCTCTTTTTTTTTTTTTTTTTTTTTTTTTTTTGCGCTCTACCGTTTCAAGTTTTTTTTTTTTTTTTTCGCTTTAAACACTCTCCGTTTGTTTTTATTTTTTTTAATCATTGAAACTGTGTCGTTTTAGCCAAAACGCAGCCGTATTCCGCTTACTCATCCCCCCCCCCTTTTTCTACTTTGGGGGTACATGCTGCAGCATTACACTTGGAGTAGCGTACAAGTCAGAGGGGCTAATCCCCACGAGTTTGAACTCAGTTTGGAAAATTTTCAAACCTTGACAATTTTTTTTATGAATTTATTTTTTATAAGGTAAGAATAATTTGTTTCTCCATAATAATAATAATAATGTGTGCATTTGGAATGATTAAAAACAAGAAAAAACATGATTTTAGGTAAAGAATTACGTTTGGTGTTTTCTTCTAAACCGCATTTTTTAAAAATGAGCAGTGCCAAAACTGTTAGAACGTTTTCCCAAATTTGTTTTAACGGATTCGAAAAATACCGCTTAATGTTCTGCATAATAATTCTTTTCTTTCTCGTTCTCTGTCTCGGCATTTTTCGAATCCGTTAGAACAATTTTTTATATTCGTCCTAACAGATTCAAAAAGTTTCTTTGGAGATGCACATCACCAAAACTATTAGAATAGTTTTACCAAATCCGTTCGTTCCAACGGATTTAAAAAATTTCATACAAAATAGCGACAATGGTATTCATTTGAAAACTTTCAATTTCGAAAATATGATTGTAAAAAAAAAAAAAAAATTTGCGCACTTGATTAACTTCCTTTTAGTTTTTTCTTTTTTTTTAAGTGAAATATTAAAATTTTTTGAAATTAGTAAAAGTGAGAAAGTGTAAATGTGTAACAGAGAGTCTTAGTGATTTATAGAGGTTGTTAGAGATTTATTTATTTATTTTTTTTTTGTTTCTTGGCACTCCAAACAGTGCCAATGTGTGTTTAAAGTTATAAAAAATTAGTATAAATTTGTAAAAATTATAATCTAATAATTTGTGTTATAAGTAAAAAGTTTAAATTTTGTAAAGATTTTGTATAGATTTATAGAGCTCCAAACGAGTTCTAAGTTGATGTTTGTTTCACTATTTTTATTAAAAAAAAAAAACGAACTTTTATCAACTTTTTTTAACTTTTATAAAATTTTCCCAAACACTCTACACCTTATTTAACCACCCTACACCCCATTCTGAGTGACACATGTCTACTTGACAAAACTTTGTACATCAAACACGCCTTTGGATAAATAGTCCAACAACGATATCCACAACAAACTAAACAAATACTCCTACACAATAAAAATATAACATAATATTGCAAGCCGAAACACTCTCACTGTGAATTTCAGTTTTCCTCACAAATTTCATCAACTATGAAAGGTTGCATATGTGAGAAATCATTACAAATGAATTACCATTCTATAACCGTAACTACAGCTTTTACAAACAAAAACTCGTCCAACTCGGTGAAATGACTTAGAAAAAAAAAAAAATCTTAGAAAAGGTGCGTGGCGGCTAATTCGTAATTCTAACTTGCATTTCAACAGCAATTGAAGTGTGGCAGATGTTGCATTTTTGTTAATAGTGAATTGAAAGAGAAATTGTTCGGTTCAGTGCTATTTTTATTCCAATAGGGGCTCCAGTAAAGGCTTCCTTGTGCTGGTGTGAAGGTCCATGGTGGATGTAACTACCACCCCAACAAGCGCACAAACCGCCGGAATGAGACCCAAACCATTCCTTGTAACAGAGAAACAGCAAAATATTGATCCGCATCCCAGCATGTTTGGAGAGGAATCTACACAAAAGCAAACAATGTCAAGCCAGAAAACTTTATCAACCACAACAAACCCAGAAGACCCCTAAGCTTTCAGTATAAAAGTGGATAGAGAAAGTGAATGGCAAATTTTTGTATGCAATGTATAGAAGTGGCATTTGACATACTCTGAAATGATTCGAGAATGTATAAGGCAAGCCCACATGTCATTTTGTCCATGAAGCTCAATGATCCATACACAAAAGCGCATCCATTGAGATCTTCACCAACTAGAACGCTTTGCATGCTTACCGCGGTAACCTATCTTACAAACAAGTAGAAGAAAATCAGCAACTGGTTGAATTATTTCCATCAACATGCTTTTTCACAAAAATGTCAAATAAGGAAAACAAGCTATATATGTATGTTGCAAAATCAGCGGTAGTCCACTCTAAAACATTAAACCAAAAGGTATAACTACTAAACTGCATATATGATCATGCCTTCCCCTCAAAGATTACTAAACTGGGATCCTGCATGGATTGTAGTTTACAATGGAAGTACGAGAAGTTCTGTCATACCATCATCAGAGCATTTGCTACGCCGATTACTATTGACAAAATATACATAACAGCATTCATGCTCCTCGGTAAAAACAGGATCCCAGCACCACAAAACATCCAAAGGATGCCTCCAGCAGAATAAAACAACTTCAAGCGTTGGCCAGTCCATGTGATCTCCTATAGTGTGGATAATTAATAGTTAACATCAGTTTTTTTTTTTTTGGGGGGGGGGGGGGGGAGGAGCTCAAAGCATCATAGGACGTATTTTCAGACAGAATTCAGTTTTGAAAGGGGACCTGTAGAAGGATGGAGACGATGAAGCTGCACACGTAGATAATCGCTGGAATCTACAACATTGGTAAACATAATTATTGGCAATGCACGCTATCTTTTATTCCAAAATAAATGCTATGCATTGTGAGAAATTGATATTGACAAGGTTTGTGCAAGTACCGAAGCTTTAGATGATTGAGCCATTTGCAGATCATTAATGACATAAAATGCAAGAAATGCCTGAACAATAAACAAAATAAATATATAAGCCCAACTTGATCTAAGAGATATAGGTTAAAACAAGTTACTTAGAAGTTGCGTTCTTCATGGAGTCAATATTGTGAGGACAACTTCCAAAGAAAATTTTCAACAGGCGAATTTTATTTTGAAGAAATTCCTTTGGATATTCGGAAAATTTATAAAGTGAGATCCCTCCTTTTTTTTTTTGGTTGTTGAAAATAAAATTGATTTCATTGCTGTTGTTAATTGTGAAGATGCATACAGACCTGAGAAACATTGGTCACTAATCTAGTGAGCACATAGACAGTGGCAACTTGGTAGTATAGAGCTTTCTGAAACCAGTAAGTCCAAGATATCCTTGCATTACTAATTCCTTGAACTCCTCGCTTCAGTCTACACAAAAGATGTGTAAATTATCTTTACAGCCAAGTAAATCTCTATCATACAAACTGACCTCTTAATGATCAAAGAACAGAAGTCATTAGTTAAACAATATAATTTCCTTTCACTCTTTCAGATATTGCATAAGCTATTGTCTTACAGTTGCTCAAATGCATTAATAGATGCACATTCTTTTACTAGCAGAATCCTGAGTTATTTTACCAATAACATTAAGTCTCAAACAAGCAAAGTAAAGAACACATCTAAAACACACTGATGTGTCAAAATAATCTACATCAGCACACCTGCTATCTCCCCCAACCCGGCCCCACAAAATAAAATAAAATAGAATAAACCCCTATGCAGGAAAACTGAGAGAGAGAATGGAAGGAACATTAAGACAAATTGTCGAACCTGGGCTCTTTGGTTCCAAGATAAAATACACCCACAAAGCAGCACCCAATAAAAATTGACAAATATGCTATCCAGCGGTACTGCTCATTTGCAACAATAGTAAGATCATAAGGGGAAAAAAAAGAAGCAAGCATTAACAAAATAACACTCCCAAATAAATGTACCTCGTTTTCAACGTCTACAAATGTACTTGATGCACTGATATTAAAGACTACAAAAGCAACCGCATACAAGCTGAGGTTGGCAACCTTCGCCAAACAAAGGGAAAAAAGTGTAAGCATCCCTTTTTCATTGATATTGAACAGTCACAAAGATATGATAATGCAAAAAAAATTATACTTGGAGAAATGCTAACCATGGTAAAAGCATTGCGGCAGCTAGCCAACACCACTCTACTAGTTGAATTGAGTGTGATGCAATTCACCATAGACCTACAACGAATATAAGGCAAATACGATAAATACGAGTTAGCTAAGTCATGAATTATACCATGGCAAATGGTATGCAAAAACAAAGCGATCACCACAGGACTTTCAGAGATAACTGATTAATCAAAATCAATTTCAAATGACCAAGGGGCAAGATAAAAATATCAAAAATAAAAATCCAAATAAACTAATAATTGGCAAAACTTGAATCAGAACCAATCATTTGCAAGTTTGAATTGGTCAGAGGGAGTCATTACATGTGTGAAACTTGAGTAGCAGCCCATCCCACATTGAAGATTGCAGCGAATGTGCTGTACCCGATAGTTTGCAGAGTAGACGAATTGGTACCGAGGATTTTGCAAGGCAGGCAACCACCAAAAACTGATGAAAATGAAACAGCAACCAAAGCAGATCCTGCACCGTGCCATATTTTGAAATGTCCAAACCTGTCTATCTAGCAATTAAACAAATGGTATAAGATTATCTCTACTGAAAAAGATGCCCTATTATTCACCCAAAAGAAAGCATAGATTCTTGAAAGTACTAAAATTGTTGACAATTAATGTGGTGCCACCTGAGTGAGAGAGAAGAATTACTAGCTTTCCTAGATATAAAACAAAGATTGACATCTGCTTCTGACAAATCTAGCATGTCCTTGCTAGATTTTTGTAGCTAATTTTGGTTTCTAATCGGCAATTCGTTTTGTCTTGTGAAAGAGATTTTTAACTGAATTGCTGAGGATAAAAAAGGGGGATATTAAGAAGATTTTTGTAACTTATTTTGGTTTCTAGTCGGCAATTCGATTTGTCTCGTGAAAGAGATTCTTAACTGAATTACTGAGGATAAAAAAAGACCAGACAAAGTGGAATTTCGAATAAGTTTTGTAGGTGTGAAATAATAGGGAAATAGGAATTTCAAATAAGCTTTTATCATTTATTGGCATCTGAGTAGGCAAACTCCTAACTTGACTGAGCCTACCACAAAAACAGTGACATGGCTCAATTGAGTGAACACAATTTAAATATTTAATTAGAAAATCTAATTTTCCATTGCTACCTGACTCTGGTTTCAGAATAACAGAGAGAGAGTTAGGATCAGGAAGAAAAACAGATTCCGAGCATCAAATGTTACAAATTCAAAAAGAAACAAATTTAGGTGCTGTTAGATGGTTCTTTTCATGTGGCTAAATATAGATGCTTGTTATGGATGATTAGCACTAGCAAGGAACATGAATATTAGATGCAACTTTGACCAATATGTTGCAGGTAGCACTGAATTGGATAATTTGTTTTGCTTTTTCTTAGTTTTGTTAGTAGGATTTAAAGATCCAATCAATATTAAGAGAAAGATGCCACGGTGTCAAGTCTTATCATTTCATACTAAAGGTATTCACCTGAAAGGAACATATTTTAATCATGTTACAATTGACAATATCAATACAACAAATTTATATAACATGGTTTTTGTTCAAGCAAGTTATTGGATGTATGGAATACTTTGACTCAAGGGCAGATACTTGGAATCTTTAGGAATTGCTAATTGGTAGTCCAAAAATCAATACAGTTCTAAACCATATTGAATTAAGAAAAATTGAAGAAGAATAAAAAAACAAAAATTTAATTATGCACAACAAGCTCCTACTGGGTCCCAATGCACTGGGGTTCAGTTTAAACACTTTGTGTGGGAATTCTTCAATGTAACAAAGTTGGTGGTACATGTCAAAACACTAAGTGTAAAATGACCAATAATCATTACATATAGCTTTGGGTTTACCAATTCACCGGCAAATATGGTTGTGAATCCATCAGCTATCTGACCAGAAAGCATGACAGCCGCAGCATCCCTGTGAAATATTGAAATGTTATAAGAAATGAAACTCAGAGATCTAAAAATCAAGTTTTATGGTGAAAAAACTGACACCCTATATATTTTAGAAGAAAATGCAAAAAATAAAATAAAATAAATATTTCCAAATTAAAGAATTCATTTTCCACCAATCAAAAGCTAATTCATAGAACATATTAAACCTATGATGAGAAAAGACAAAATTTTTAGTTTGCAACTCTTTATAATTCTATGCCCATGACTTAGTGCAGTGGTAAAAGCTCAGTTGGCAAATCTGAGAATTTTTTTAGGCTAAGGCAACCAACTCATCTAAATAAAATTAAGGTTCAGTTTGGACAACCATGCATTTGAAATGAACGGGTTTGAGATTAAATTGTATCAAAATATAAAAGAGATACCTAATTTATGACAGAATATATGGAAAATTTCTAATAATTATCACTAAAGTAGTGGATCTACTACTTCCTTCATAATAGGGGAACCACAATTGTGAAAACTTTCAAATAACTATTTTTTTTGTGGTGATTTCAAATCTATGATAAAGTCCAAATCTAAACTAAAAGTCATTTTTAAGCAATTCTCCTTAAACAAATATAACCAAATTCTTTGATTTCAAATCCATAACTACAAATGCAACCTAAAAATTTTACCTTCACCAAATTCACCTCTCCTACCACTCATTGACAACACCATCACTCGGTAAGAACCTTTCATAATAATGTCATCAACAAGCCATCAAACTCACTATGCTTCAACCTTCTATAAATGGGGCCTTTCTACAACTAGTTTTATTACAACATTTTTATTCTACCAAATTCAATCTCATGTCCGGAACTACTCATATATCTTTTTTGGGTATTAAGGCTCCATTTGTTTCAATGTAAAATGTTTTTGGAAAATACATATAATCATATTTTTGAAAACTAGTTTCCTAAAAAATGAGTAGAAGTGTTTTTCAGAAAATATTTTACATTGAAACAAACAGAATCATAATTCTAAGTAGGGCCAAAAAAAAAAAAAAAAGCAAATGAAATAAAAAAAAAAAAAAACAAAAGAAAGAAAGAAAGAAGAAGGGTATCATAAACGTGTTACACCCAAATTAATTACTAACCGGGAGTTGAAAAAAGTACCTTGGGGACAGCCCAATATCTGTCAAGAAAACTAAGAGATAAGTGAACCAACAAGCAGATGTTATGTCATTGAGCATGTGTCCCACGCCATAAAAAAGAACAGACCACCTTCCAAGGGGCTCGGTGCATGATTCTTCATCCCGTATATCACTACTCATCATGTTAGACAAAGCTAACTATCTAATTTTCCTGATCAGTGGAAACCCTGTAAAGTCAGATATGAGAAAGATTAAAGGGAAAAAAAAAATCATGCAATTAATCAAAATAATTGTACTTACAAAGTTTCAGTCATGTATTAGGTGTCTACTGAATTTAGTTTAGTTATATGTCAAGAATTGCTGCTGAAGGAAATTGCAACAAAGTTCTCTCCTCTTTTTCATTTTGTTTATTCCTTTTACACAAGAGAGACACGAAAGAAAATGAGAATTTCCACACACAGCTCAACAAATCCTTTAGTCCAAAATTAGTTAGGGTAATGCATTACTTCTCCAACCCATGAATTCACTCTTGCAATAAAACAATTCAATTAAACACAAAATTTGACATTTCAAGTAAAAGCCATTTATTTCAAGATTTATTGTGTTGAGCTTGAACTCCACCAACCCATTAAATTTCACGTTCGCACAGACATGATTCATTGACTTTTTTTTTCTACTTTTCATTTTTTTTCCTTTTTTTTTTTCTGGGTGGCGGCAAAAGATCGTTGATTGATTTATACCCACAAACTACAGACCTTCCAAAAAATAAAAGGGAAACAACTTGCAATAACAGATATGTGGAATTCTTGCCCAGAAACGTCACAAATCCACAACAACTTGATATGAACAATAGCTATTTCACGAGAATAATAATAAAACATACACATCTGTGTACAAATAGGCGTGGGTAGAGAAGAGTTTCAGAGGAATTCATGTACCTTTCTAATTCTGAAGACCAGCATATCAATTTGCTTTGGGAAGACGGAAAACCTGACCTTGGGCTGACGTCTGGAGTATGCCATGAAGAGAGAGACGGTTGAATCTGAGTCTCTCTCTCTCTCTCTGTCTCTCTATAGGAAAGAAATGTATCCTACCATGCTATGCTTTTTCTTTGGAGTCTGACTAACTGCCGTTGAGACCGATTATTTGGAAGTGGGAAGCCGGCTGAAAAGACGATTTTGTTGTTAGGCTTAGTTTGTATAGGAAAAAATAAAATTTTTTTTTCAGTTATTAAAAAAATTATTTTTTTTTGTGTGCATGAGAAGAAAAACAAACTAATTTTTTAATTTATTATTAATTAGATATTTTTATTTTTTGTGATTAAAAAATTAGAATGTAAAAAAATAATTTTGATTATTTAAAAAAATTAAATAGTGAGGAGCTGAGAAATTAATTAACGTCTCAAACGGTGCCTGCGATCGATTAGCAGTGCAGGACAGAAATGTCTTTTCAATCACGCAGTTGGGTATGGTTTTGATTGCTTACCTTGTCTAATAGCGACGTTTTTGTTTTAATATGCGTTGGGACGTCAAGTTCAGATTTTTGTGGAGGTTTAGTTTTAAAGAAATGGAAATTACTTTAAATGTAAAATAATAATTAGGTTCTGTTGAGAAACCGCAGTTGATAGTTTTTTACTAGTTACTTAAATTTTTTTTTATTTTTTTAAATAATCAAAATTGTCTTCTTTCATTTTTAATTTATTTTAAATTAAAAAGAATAAAAATTTTAAATTAATAAAAATTAAAAAATGAGTTATTAAAAATTAATTTATCTTTTTAAGCACAAAAAAAAATAAAATTTTAATAAATAATAGTTAGAAGTTAACTAATTTTTTCTTTCCAAACTCAATTTTAATTAATTTTAGTCAACAAACATTTTTCAAAAGAATGTACAACATGCTTGCATGCATTAGAGCATTAATCATCCAAGAAATTTATACTCCGGGGCTATCTCTGCGAGAGACTAAACGTTTACATATATATATATATATATATATATATATGTATATTTATCATCCATATCAATCTATATTACATTATTAGCAATCGCTTGTATTTGAGAGTATAGAAATATAATTTGGTGTATAAATAATTTAAATTTAAAGTTATAAAACAAATCTACATAAAAAAAGTATAAAAATAACCTTTAAAAAATAAAAAATCATTAAGGTCTAAAATTTTATTATTTATTACAAATATTATCAAAATTTTTAAAATATTAATTTAAAATCTTCTATGTAAAAAGTATTTAAAAAAATATGAAAAAAGTAAGAGAAAAAGAAAAATAATATTGATCATTTAGTAAATGCAACAATTAAAAATATCTCAAATTCAGAATTCCAAACTTACTTATTATACAAATGATAGAGAATGTAAACACGTATGTATTTAAAATTTAAGTTTTAAACACATTAAAATTAAAATTAAAATTTTAATTTTAATATTTATTTTTTAATAAATTTATAATGAAAATTAAATTTTAAATATATTTTTTTAAATAAAAAATTAGTTGACTTTATTTAATAGGTATTAATACATTGTGTTCAATAAATGTTTACAATTTTATTATTTATTACAAAATATTATTACATTTTTTAAAATATCAATTTAAGAAGTTTTATATATTCAAAAAATATATGAAAAGAGTGAAAAATTATGTTTTCATGTGACCGAACAGACAACCAATATAGAGAAATAAAGAAGTAAACCTAACCATTGAAAATATATAAATGTAAAATCAATAAGTTATATTATTGTATGGATATACATGACATTTTGTGGATAATAGTAGTGTTAGATGGCAAAAAAATGTACAACAAATGTATAAAGATCTGATGTAAAAATGATATACGACAAAATTTGATTGGAAGAAATTACAAAAAGTTGTACAAGTTGGTAAATTTTGGTAAACCAAACACCCCATTATTAATAGAAAAGAAAAGTTGTGATACTCAAAACTGTTAATTTATGTTCATTTATTTGAATTCCATGTGGTGAAACTTTAATGATGTAGAATAAGTCAAAAAAATTAATTTCAATTTATTTGAAAAATAATTAATTCTTTATTTATTTAAGAAATAATTATTTATTTTCAATTTATTCAAAAAAATAATTAATTCTTGCCAATCAACCTAGTGCCCCCCCCCCCCCCCCCGATCCCCCCCCCTCCCCCCTAGTTTCTTGCCATCGAAGGTAACCCGAGTTTATCACGGTGACAAATATCTTGTTAAGTGTCTTCCCTTATTATATAAATAAAAAAAATTAAAAATATTTAATGAAATCTCAAAGTTAATGAAACCTTTTTCTTTTAACTTCTTTCTATAATGTCTTTAAATTTCTATAACTACCTACAATTTCAATAGTGTTATTAAAAAATAATTTTTTATAACTATCATATAATTAAGTAATTTCACATATTTATATTTTTATATTCATCAAGTGTCCTTTAACTACCTATTTATTTTGTAACTTTTTTATTTTATCTAAATGCTTTTCAATTAGATATCATTTACTTAAATAAGATTAAGTACGTGTTATTTGCTATTTAAGTCACTTTTATTAAATTTTTATAATTTTATTTTAATTAAAATAAAAATTTAATAAAAATCACACACATAGTGTGCGCTTACTTCTAGTTGTTATTATTATTACAAGTTTCTTTTCCTTTACTTGATATAATAATTGTGGTAACACTATAACACTTGAGATACCTTATTAGCGTGAGTTTGTGTATTTTAAATGACGTATTTTAGAACTTTATTTGATATTGAACAATGCAAAGGAGATAGAGTAAGTAGTCCAAACTTATTTATTTTCAATTAGCAAACTGATACTAGCGTTAATCAAAATAAATATGGGCAAAAAAAAAAAAAAAGAGTGAGAATAGGTCCTTAATAATAATGGAAAAATGTATAATTTATAAGAACATAACAAAATTAATAAAATTTTAGTATAAATTTTTAAATAAATGGGTTCTCATTGGGCTCTTGATGGGTTCTCAATGTATGTATATTAAAGGAAGTGTTTGGAAGGTCAAAAATTAAAAAAAATATAATATATTTGTTACTTTTTTACGTTTAAAATGTAAACTCTCTTAATGTTCTCCATTTTGAACGCCAATATTGACTGTTTACTATTTTTATTTTTCAAAAAAATGAGTTGCACAATTTAATTTTCAAAACTCTTTTGTTGACCAAATATTATTAACTCTCTCTCTCGATTATCTTTTGCAGAAACTCTGCCCGGGATCACTGATTAGGTTTTGTGGGTCCATTGGTCGGTTTTCTGCTGATGTTTATACAACTTCCATGCGACGAAATCGATTTTGAATATAAGATTAATTTAATTAATTATTCCTTGTATGCGATCTTTATCTAAATTAACATAGTCTAAGAGCTAGATCTTTGTCTAGATTGATATCCAGTCCAAGGTTCTAACTTTAAAAAACAAAACAAAACAAGTTGTCACTCTCTTTACGTGGACAAGGACGTCTTCGTGTGGTTGACGATAAAGTTTATTCCCCGTATAGAATGACTATCTTGGCCAATCCGTTCGAATTCGATTCGTTATTTGAGTCGAATGAATGTAGAATTCAGATTTTTTTTTTTGAAGATTGGATTGGATTTAGATTTAATTTTTAAAAAAAAATTTAGATATTGGATCAGACATAGGGATGGAATTACCTCCGCCCCAACTCCGATCTGTCCCGAATCTGATATCCATTTAGAATCTGCCCCAATCTGTCCCGAAAAATATCCGAACAACTTCAAATCGTTTGGAACTATGATGACAACATCTTCACCGGACCATGACAAACAATAATCACATTCATAATACACTAAACTTATTGAACTTTACTATTATTATCATTAAAATGAATACTAATAAATAAAATTAAAATAAAAATTGTTATCGTTTTGTATTAATTAAGGTGTGTTTGGGAAAGAAATTATAAATTTAATTATTTTTTTTGTACAAATTGAAGTTTAAAAGTTTAATTTATTTCTTTCATACACAAAAACCAAGAAAGTTTAAAAAGGTAAATTTAAAATTTTATAAGACTTATCATTTGGGACTCTACAAAATTATATAAATTTCTATAAAATTTAAAATTTTTTGCTCACTGCACAAATTATGAAACTGTAACTTTTACAAATTTATATTAATTTATATAATTTTAAATCCTATTAAAACTTGTAAACTCAATTATTCCTGGAAAAATATCTAGAGTTTTATATTTTGTAGAGTTTTGTAGAGTTTTATAGTCTCATAAAAGTGTATGAAATTGTATTTTTTACCAATTCTAAAACTTTGGCAAATTATTTTGTAGAGTTTCGTAAATCGTGTTATAAAACTCTACAAATACGATTTACGGGACTAAAAAATTTAAATTCTCTATTCACTGCAAGAAATATGAAATATTAACTTTTATAATTTTATAAATTTTTATACAACTACAAACACACCCATACATACCCACCATTAATAAGGATGCGTAGAAAATTATAATATATATATATATATATATATATATATATGTTATGGGCTTTGTTTGAAAAATATAATCAGTCAGTTTTTTTTTTCATTTTTTCTTAAATGATTAAAATTACCTTTTTCGATTATAAAATTCTTATTAAACCATTAAGTACAAATGTGTCAAATTAATAAAAAAATAAAAAATTAGTTTCATACTAAAAAGTTAATTTTTTTATCCTCAAAAAAAAAAAAAAAAAAAGAGATTAACTTTTTATTAGTTGCCATTTAATAACGCTATTTTTTTGTTTATATTTATATTTTTTATTTTTTATTTTTATTTTTTTTCTGAAATGAAAACTAAAATTACATTTAGAAATATAATTTTTTTACAATTATTAATTTTTTATTTTTATAAAATACTTAATTTTATTAGTTTTTGAAAAAGTAATTGAATTTAAAAAATATATTTTATATTGATTTAATTTAATTATATTATTTATTAAAAATAATTGAATAAAATATAAATATTATATCGTTTAATCCAATAAATATAAAATATATTTATTATAATTTAATTATATTATTTACTAAAAATAATTGAATAAAATATATTTCATAATAATTTAAATAATTTAATTATTATATTTATTGAAAATAATTTAATAAAATATATTTCATACTAAAATTAATTAAATTAAGTTAATTATTAAATTAATTTTATTAAAAAATTAATTTAATTATTAAATAATTTATTTTTAATTATATTATTTATTAAAAATAATTTTGGTTTAATAAAATATTTGAATAAAATAATTTATTTTAATATGATACAACAAAAATAGACAAAGTTTTAGAATTGAAATAATATTTAGAATAGAAAAAACAGGATGAAATTTTTTTTTTGTTTACGTTTTTCTGTTTAACGTTTTATTTTCTGGAAACAAAAAAATATAAACAGATTTATCAAATATGTTTGTGTTGCTAATTTACAAAATTTTAAAAATATAAACAAAAATATAAAAAATAAAGATATTACCAAACAAGACCTTAGCTTGTAACTAATTACTGCATCCCAAAATAAACCTTAGAGTTTACGTGATAATATAAGATCACTTGTATTTATACTTATGTAATTGTATATTCAAAATCTTGTTTTGATTATACATCCTTGATTTTATGTTCGTTAATAGACAAAATATTTGTCCACCGTTGTGCCAAAAGTGCATTAATCATTTGAAACTTTTATTTATACTGTGTTTGAATTGCAAATTTATTAAAAAGAAGTTTTGCTTAGCTGTTTTAATTTGGAAAAAAATTTAAAAAATAATAGAACTAAACAAAAAAGGGAATTTTTGAGAAATGTCTTACATTTATTTAGGGGCCATTTGGTTTGTTTTTTTATTTTCTGTTTTTATTTTTTAGTTTTTGTTTTGAGCTCATTTTTCATTTTGTGTCTTTGAAAAAAAAGAAAATAGTTCAAAATTCATTTGGTTACTTGTGTTTTCAAATTTTGTTTTCGAAAACTGAAAACGAGTTTACACATAAAATGAAAAATAGTAAAAAGTCGTTTTGAGAGTTTTTAACAAAAAAAAACAAAAAAAATTTCAAATCAAAGAAGACAGATCATTTTCTATTTCCTCGCGTTGAGATTTTTAACACATAAAACAGAAACAAAAAATAGAAAACAGAAAACAGAAAAGTAAACCAACTCCCCAAAAATGAAAGTTTTGTTAAATACTAACAAAATGTTTAAATAAATAAGACTTATAAGATATGCTCATATTAATATATTATATATAATATTATAAATCATATAAATATATATTTTAGTTTAATGGACCGAGTTTTTAATAAAACGGAGTTGAAAGGAAATTCAAGTTGATTTATTTATTAAAAAAGTTTAACTGAGACGTTAACAGGTCACTCACCAGTAGTCCATAAATAATTCACCTCATTAACACTTCTACTTAGAACAAGATTATTTAAATTTGTAGCCAAAAACAATCATTCCTTGAATCTACACGTTAATCCATATCTATTAAGGTAATTAATTAAATAAGGACTGCAATAACTTTTAATTGGGCAAAGTGACATTGAGACATATAACTACCCAAAAAAAAAAAAAAAGACATTAAGATATATTATCAATTATAATTTTTTTCCCTTCTAGAAATTTTGCGTACTTGAATTGGAAATTTTATTTTTTTTCTTCTATACTTTTTGTATTTTATACTTTTTGTATTTTAATTGAGAAGGCCTGTTGGGTTACATTTACCACTATATACACAAATTAATCAAAGTTTTTTTTTTTAAAATAAATTAAACAATGGATTCATGGCTTATTATGTGTCCACTCAAAAGAATTATCTTTCCTTTTTATTTTTTTTATTATTATTTTTTAAGTCGGTTGGGTTTGCATGGTAGCAAAATGAGAACGGCATGCAGCTTGAAATTGGACATCTGATAGATACTAAAATAAGCCAAGCGCACTAAAAACAAAATTATAAATAAATAAAAATAAAAATAAGAGAGTGAAAAGGTGATGTGGCACAGATAGCCTTATTAATGGGCTGAATTTAAATCAGATTTATTATATTCAAACTTGATCTAAATTTATTAATATATAGTAAGCTAAGAATCTAGCATAGGAGTGGAAAACGAGCCGAGTCGAACTGATTTTTAATTTTTTCAACCTCAACTTGATATAGAAGAATTTAGACTACAGTTCAGTTTGTAAATAAGTTGATTAAACCAAAACAACGTTCTGCTAATTTAAAATATAATAAATAAAATTTTATCAAAAACTATAATAAAAATATTGTTGAAAATATAAAAATATTATTAAATATATATATATATATTTTATTAAGTTGACTCACAATTTCTTGAATTGAACTTTTCTAGACTCGAGTTCGAACTTGAATTTAAACGAATCGTAAGTCAAGTCGATTCGAGTTCATTTTAGTACTTGAGAGCTCACAGGCTGAGTCTTTTTAGACTTAAGTTTGAATTTAAATTTAACAGAATTACAAATCAAATTCGATTTGAATTTACTTTAATCACAAGTCGAGTTCAAATGATCGGTGAATAACTCGGTTTGTTTTAACCTCCAATCCAGCACATGGCCACCAAAACTAATGTAATCCGTGGGGTAGTGACAATAAAGACTCTCACACGCATGTTGGGGGGGGGGGGGCGAGACACTTGTACTTCTCCTCTACTTCCATGTAACAATCACAACATTTCAAGCCAATCTATTATGCTACTGTAAGATACTAGAAATTAAAAAAAAATAATTGGACAAGTAAAAGTTTAAATATAAATTTATAAGTTAATTAAATAATCTATTATATTCTAAAATGCATTTGAGAAAGTAAGGATCAATCGAGTTCGATTACGAAGAAGCTGATAAGTGAATATGAAAAAAGAAGAGAGATAAGCGATATGTTAGAAGCGGATGCACTCATTATTTTTTTCTTTTATTTTTTGTATTTCTTATATTTTTTCTAAACTAGCAAAAGATTCAATTAAGAATTAAAAAAATTAAGACTCAATTTCGATAATTATGAATTTTAAATCAATAGATTTGAAATTAAATTATATTAAAATAATAATAATAAATTAAATTTTGTAATAATAAATTGATTTTTTTAATTATTACTAACGATTATTACCAAAGTGTTGTACCACTATTTCCTAAAATGATGGAATCACTATTATGAATGATTTCAAATAAACAATTTATTTATTTATTTATTTTTTGTGATGATTTCAAATTAAAATAATCATATTAAACCATTCAAATACATAATGAAATCTTCATTTAAACTACTAAAATTATATTTGAATTATTCTTATTAAGCAATTAGTACCAAATTTGTTGATTTTAAATCCACAAAAACAAAACAATTTAAAATGATTATCTCAAATATAAATAATGGGATTTAAATTATTTTTTTGCTTTATTTTTAAATGCTTAAATAATTGAGGGGTTGTTATTTATTTCAAAATATTTGGATATATGTTGTTAATGGAAACGCTAAATAAAAATACGTTTTCATTAAAATAAAAAACACAAAATGACATAATTGAATATTATTTTAATAAAGGATTAAAAAATTTTCTTCTTTACTTTTATCTAGTTTGGGAAAAAAATATGTGAAATATTTGTATATGTTATAGTTAAAAACTGTATAAAATATTAAAAAAATATTTTTTTAACATTTTAATTTCTTCCTCGTTTTCTCTCATTCTTCCTCTGGAAGAAAATTTTATTTTTCATCTTTTCCTTTCCACCATTTTTCTTTTTCAAATCAAACAAAGGAAAATCAACATTTCTTTTCCCTTTTCTTCACCTTTTTTTTTCCTTTCCTCTAAGGCTTTTTTCTTTTTTCTTTTTCTCTCGAACCAAACATAGAATTTGTGTTTGATCATAGGGAGAGAAGGTAAGAAAGAGAGGGCAAGAGATTATTTATGCTAGTGTGTGTGGGGTCAAACGCACAGCAAAATATTTTATATTTATCTTATTAAATACATATAAAAAAAATCCTTGAAAATGCTGTTACATCATGTGACACTTAAATGGTATTATAATTGTAACACATGACATTTAATTATAATTATTTTAAAGAATTATATTTATTATATAAGTTTACTGTTCTAAAAGAGACTATTGATGCTATTGTGTGTAGGGTCCAACGTACAACAAAATATTTTATGTGTATCATATATCTTATTAAATACATATAAAAAGATCCTTGGAAATATTGTTGCATCATGTGACACCTAGATGGTATTATAATTGTAACACATGATATTTAATTATAATTATTTTAAATAATTTTATTTATTATATAAGTCTACTGTTCTAAAATCTTTTATATATACTATTTAATTTATAATTATTCATGGTGTTCTAATTCAAGTAGCATGGAACTATCTTATATTCTAATTAATCAAAAAAATTTATTTATTTTATATATTAATTATTTAAAAATTTTATTATTATATAGACCTACTATTTTAATTAACTCAAGAATTTTATTTATTTTATAGTCTTTCATATATATTATTTAATATATAACACCTAATTATAATTATTTTAAATAATTTTATTTATTATGGATGCGTTTGGTGTAGTAAAAAATAAGATAAATTGAGATAAAATATGGTTTGAGGTTAATTTTGACGCCTTTTTTGTATCTGAATAGTAGCAAACCGTGGGAACGGTTGCCCCAAAACCGTTTTCACGGATTCAAGAAATCTATACTCAATGTTTTACTTTATATACGCACAACATTAAAACCGTGGGAACAATTTTTCAAATCCGTTTCTCACAGATTCAAGAAAATTCATATAAAATAGTGACAATGGTATTCGTTTGAAAGCTTTTGACCCGAAGAATATGATTGTCAAAAAAATTTACGCATTCAATTAATTTCCTTTCAGATTTTTTGTTTTTTTTAAGCGAAATATTAAAATTTTTTGAAATTAGTAATGGCAAAAATTTGAATTATTTATAGAGATTGTGAAAGATTTATTTTGTTTTATAGAATTTAATGGTAAGCAAAAAGCACACTATATAAGTCTGTTTCATAGTTTTTCACATATATTATTTAATTTATAATTATTCATGGTGTTATAATTTAAGTAGGATAGGACCCTTCGATATTTTAATTATTTAAAGAATTTTTATATATTAATTAATTTAAGTCAATGATACTTTGGTTTATGATATAGCACTTATATTATTTAATAATAATAATAATAATAATAAATAATGCTAGTAAGTTGTTTAGATTAATCAAAGAGTTTGTGTTTATTTATTTCCTTTATATTATTCTCAAACTTTTTTACATTTTAATTTTCTTTTCTTTTTATTTATTAGAATTTGAATGCAGTTAAACTATCTTTTTTTAGTAACAGAAATTGAAATTTGAATTTGATCAATTGATATTTTGTAAATTATTTATAGTGTTCTAGTGTGAATACGATAATTTTGACGTTTGAAATTTTTAAATAAACTTAATTCTTCTATTATGTAAGGTGGCAAATAAAATAAAATAAAATCTTACAAATCTCCATAAACATGAATTATGAGACAGTAAAAATTAAATTCTTCACTCACTGTACAAATTACGAGACATTTATTTTTACAATTTTATTTTATTTTATGTACTTTTATACAGTTCCAAACACATCCTAGGTAAGGTTTCTTTGAAGCCTTTTCCTGTAGCTAACTTT
Organism: Vitellaria paradoxa; assembly: GCA_019916065.1. Taxonomy (NCBI): domain Eukaryota; kingdom Viridiplantae; phylum Streptophyta; class Magnoliopsida; order Ericales; family Sapotaceae; genus Vitellaria; species Vitellaria paradoxa. The sequence goes on along the minus strand of CM034234.1, from coordinate 64,227,320 downwards.
TTTTTCGAATTTTGTAATTTGAAATCTTTTTAAAGCGTCCCTATATAATCGATGCATATGTTTGGTTGAATTTGCGTAAAAAACAATGATATGAAAAATTCGTTCAACGCATTCGGTCATCTCACTAATATATATATATATATACATACGCACGCACATATAGCAAGCGGTAATTCATTAATTTGTACATCTGAAAGAGAAAATCCATCCATCAAATCAATGAGTTTCTTCGACGCCACCCGATCACTTCATGAACAGGTCTGAAGCGAAAAGCCACACAGAGAGCCCGCTGACAATGACTTCGAATCCTAACCATATCCTCGCACTGCAGTGTCCCTCGCTTTTTTCTGGGCTACTTTTTCCAGTGCTGGTGGCACTTGTGGCATTCCCTTTAACTGTTCCCCCCATACATTCATACATACATGTATTTGTTAGTTTTTATCCAAGAATCAAGATCACTATCAGATAAAAAGGGAGGGGGGACAACAGATAGATATGTATTATGGAGGTGTTTGATCAGTAAAAATTTGGTAAAAAATATAAATATCTGATATAAAAATGATATGTGATAAAATTTAATTAAAAAAAAATATAACAAATTGATAAAAATTAATAAATTTTGGTTGATTTTGTCAACCAAATACTATATATATATATATATCTATAAGCAAAAAATATTCGACATTTAATATCACCGTCAGAAAATCACCCACTCCACTTGCCTAATAATATTTACACCAAATTAATCTGAAGATATATAAATATTAAACGAAACAGTTAGTCAAAAGTTGTTTCGATAATTACCACTAGCAACAGGGCCACTGGCAGTACTATTGTTTGAGGCATGACCAAATTGATAGAAAACCTGAGCTTCCGTTGAATTAGGTGCCAAGTGGAGAAGAGCTGCAATCCATTTCTCAATCATCATAAAAAATCAACCTTACATTCTTGAAATTAAATGGCATTAAACTTCGTAAATAAGGATACAGTTAAAGGGGAGGCGTTACTTGGGCATATATATATATATATATAATATACCAGGGCACTTGGAAACATTGGCAGGGGCATTGCAAACAGAAGGGAGGCCCAGAGCAAGTGTTGCGTTGATGGTGAGGCCAAGTTCGGGATCGTTTCTGTCTCTGATAATCACACAGAGGCACTTTTTGTTGGTGTTGAGCACCTGCTTGAGACCACTGCAGCAGTCTGGGGTTGGAGCTTTCGCATTGCCTTCCACATATGGCAGGCAAGTCGCTAGTCCAGCCAATTGCTGTGTACACTCCTCCCTGTCCTTGGCCATATCTGAGCTACCACATGAGAAGCACACTGCATACGTTACCACAAAAATCAACGGAAGCAGTCCCACTCTGATGCAGGGCACATCCATTGTGATGCTTCCTTCAAGCCAGAGAATTCACACAACTAAATATTATACATATGTATATATATGTGTGTGTGTGTGTACACACACACATGAATAAATTAACGAGTGTTCCAGAAAAGGATGAGGGGTTGTGGGTGGGAAAATCAATGAACCATTTGATTACGCATATTGGGTTGTAGATAATCTAAAATGGTGGACCCCGGAACCTGAGTGGGCAAAGTTAAAGTTACCTCTATTTATTCATCTGTATAACAATTGTTGATGTGTGATTGGGTTCCTTAAATTTTCAAAGTTGGTGATGGTGAAGACTGATGATGTTGCGAAAATATTAGGGTCTATTCCTTTTTCTTCGTTCTCTTTTTCTTTTCAACCACCCACTGAGAAGTGTGGAATCATATGCAAATGATGCACAAATGCTTTCAACATCTGTAGTTTGTCGTGTTTTTGGAAAGGAAAACTGGCATCGTTTTTAATATTAGCTCAAGAATAATATTACACGAGTTATTAAATTAAAATTTAAAATTTAATAGTTTAAATATTTTTATATTTTTTTAATTAAAAAAAATAAATGTATTCAAACCGTTCGATTTATCCAACAATTTGAAAATTGCGGTCCGGTCAGCCCCAAATCCATGTTTATGTGCGGTTGACTGTCCGCTTGTCACCTGGATTTGACATCAGCTGGCATCATAATGACATCATCATGCCAGATGAGCCAGATCAATAGTGCAGGATAATCCAAAGGCTCTTGAACTCACATTTTTCTTTGTTTGTCTCTTATTAGTTAAATTCAAACCATTCCGATTTACTTTGGAGGACTTTCCCCATTCCCCACCTCCTTAATTTAATTTAAATTTTTAATCTCTCTCGCGAAAAACCTGACTCCAAACAGGAAATGAATTAGGATAGAACCCACGTTGCAGTTTGGACTCAATTAATTCGATCATAACCCATGACTTATAGACAAAAATTGCTATGTTAATTGTCAAGAAGCTGGAAAAAAAAAGGGTTATGGGCCGACTCAACTAAGGCTCTGTTTGGAGCTAAATAAGATAAAATAAAATCCTACAAATCTTTACAAACACGAATTATGAGATAACAAAATTTAAAATTTTCACTTATTGCACGAATTACGAGACATTTACTTTTACAATTTTATTTTATTTTATACACTTTTATACAACTCCAAACACACCCTAAAAGTGTATGACATCACAACTATGACCCACTTAGCAGTGCTACCTGCCTATCTCCAGCCCACTTGCATGTTGACAAATAAGGGCCCATGAGGCCCATAAATGAGAAGTGGGATCATTGATGGACAAACTATTCCATCTTGCAAAGCCGGCCGGTCGGACCGCGCCTAAAGCCACCGTATGATATATATTTATTGTATAAAAATTAAAAATTATTTTTATTTGTTGTAAATTTAATTTTAAAAAGTTGCACCTTCTTTTTACAAAATTTATGCAATTTTTTATACAGTCATACACATTATCATAAATAATAGTTGCAATACTCTATCACTTGTTCTAGTATATTCTCATTATACCTGTAAAATAATATTTTAATTGACTCAATAATTTTTTTAATAAAAATTCTTATTTAAGGCTTCAAACTTTGCAAACTTTAACAAATTTACACAACAAATATAAGAATTTTTGAAAATAAAAATAAAAATATGATTTAGCATTAATTCTTTCATCATCGGACAAAAGAATAAAAACAAAGTTATATAAGTGAGGTCGCATGACGATTTCAATAATCAAAACATGTAATTTAGCTGATATATATATATATATATATATATATATATATTAATTCACGTTATTAGATGTTGACATGATTCGGTATGATTCGCCTTGATTGTTTTGATATTAGGGACATGCCCTTCTGCTTCTCATTGATCGAATGATTAAGATGAGTCAAATAATCATTACCAAAATATTAAAAGAAAAAGGAATGTGTACGCATGCACATCACGCGGGAAGCGGGAGGCTAACATCCGGGGGAAGGGGGGGTGGGGGGAATGTTAGCTCGTTGCCAGTAAATTGTGGCTGCACGATTCACCTTTCTTTCTTTTTTTTTTTAATTTATTCTGGATTTGGTTATGATCCGGCCGCGTGTTTGAATTTCGAAAAGAAGACTGAATTAGTCCAAACCAGCTAAGAAGACTGAATTTCGGAAGGAAAAAAATTAATCTTTAAAAAATTAATTTTTGGTATTTAGAAAGAAAAAAATTAATTTTTAAACTCTATTTAATAACGTTTTTATTTTTTATTTTTCTATTTATGTTTTAAAAAATGTGTAAAACTGACAATAAAAACATATTTATTAAATTTGTTTACGTTTTTTGGTTTCCAAAAAGACGAAAACTAAAACAGAAAAACGTAAACAAAAAAATGTGTTTTTACTCTATTTTTTTTGACTGTAAACATTTTGTCAATTCGAATACTTTGTTAATTTTTGTTACATCATATTAAAATAAATTATTTTATTCAAATATTTTATTAAACTAAAATTATTTTGAATAAATAATATAATTAAATATTAAATTAATTAAATTAATATGTAATACATATTATTAAAATTTTCCAATAAATAGTTAAATTAAATTAGTTAATTTATGTAATAGGAAATATATATTATTAAATTATTTTTAATAAATAATAAAATAAAATATATTAATTTAATTTAATTTAATAAATAATTTAATTAATATAAATATATTTTATCAAATTATTTTTAATAAATATTATAATTAAATTATTAAATTAAATTTAATAATTAATTTAACTAATATTAAATATATTTTATTAAATTATTTTTAATAAATATCCTAATTAAATTAAATTAATAATCAATTTAATTCAAATTAATTTATTTAATATATTTCATATTTTATTAAATTATTTTTAATAAATATTGTAATTAAATTGTTTAAATTACTATGAAATATATTTTATTCAATTTTTTAATAAATAATATAATTAAATTAAATTAATATGAAATATATTTATTATATTCAATTAATTTTTTAAAAACTAAAAAAAGTAAATATTTTATGAAAGTAAACAATTATCAATAGTAAACAAAATTGTATTTTCAAATGTAGTTTCAGTTTTCATTTCAAGAAAAAATAACAATATAAAATAAAAAATAAAAAACATAAACATATATATGTAAACAGAAAAATAACAGCATTACCAAACGGTTCCTTAATAGTTATCTTTATACCTTTTTATTAATTTAAATTTTTTGAATTTTAATTTTTGAAACAAGTTCAACATGTAATTTGATAAATTTAGTTATTTTAAAAAAACTAAAAAACTAATAACTGGCAACCGAGCTACTAAATTTTTTTTCCAAAACATATCCCCCAATGTCAGTCAAACCAATAATTTTACTTTTTTGTAAGAACGAGGTTCAAATAATAAAAATATTTTTAAATTATTGGATAATATATTAATTATATTGAATATTAAATATTTAAAAATAAACTTTTTTTAATATCAAAAAAATACTATAATAAAAATTTAGTCAGCAATATAATTTTAAAATATTTTTAAATGAATATTTTTAAAATATTTAAAAATAAATTTTATCAATATAATTTAAAATATTACAATAGAAATTTAGTTAGCACTATAATTTTAAAACATTTTTAAATGAATATTTTCAAAATATTTAAAATTAAAATTTATTAATATAATTTAAAATATTATAATAAAATTTAATTATTATAAAAATCAGAGTATCTACACATGTTTCTTTGAGCACACACAAAAAATTAGTTTTTGTCATAAAAAATAAATTATACATTAATTACTTTCAAATATTTTAACAATTGTTACTTGAATTGTTATTAAAAAATTAGTTTCTTTTTTAAATATTTTAATAAACAAACAAACATTGTTACCTAAATTAATTTTTATTATAATATTTTAAACTAATTTGATAGATTATATTTTTTAAAATATATTGATAACTAAGTTTTTATTATAAAAATTTAAATTATATTAATAATTTTTATTTTTAACATAAAATATTTTTATATGGGTTCAATAAGACATATGTAGATATTTTAATTTTTACATTAGATTAATAAATTTAAATTATATTGTTAAATTTTATTGATAAATTATTTTAAATTATATTGATAAATCTTATTTTTAAATATTTTAAAAATATTTTAAAATTATATTGCTAACTAAAATTTCATTATAGTATTTTATTTATATTAAAAATTTTATTTTTAAATATTTAATATTTAATATAATTAATATATTATCCAATAACTTGAAAATATTTTTATTATTTGAATTACGTTCTTGCAAGAAAAAAATTGTTGGGTTGACTGACATTGAGGGCTGCGTTTTAGAAAATAAAACTAATAGCTCGGCTATCAGTTATTAATTTTTTTGACTTTTTTTAAAATTACTAAACGTACCATCTTACATATTAAATTTGTTTCCGACATTGAAGGGCAAAAATGCTACATCAACAAAAACTAAAAAATTAATTGCTAAAGAAATAGTTTTTCCTTTTTAAATAAAAAAATTATTTTTTAATAATTAGTTCAAAAAAATTATTTTTTTTCTTTCAAAACTCAGCCTTACTGGCCGTTTTGAACTAAATTGAAGAAAAAAAAATTTGAAAGATGCGCGTAGATCGAAACCAAACAGAATAAGAAGGAAAAAAAGAAAGAGAAAGAGAGAAAGTGAAACGTGAGGTCACAATTTTGCTAGTAGCAGGTTAACAATGTAATTTAAAATAATATAATCAAAATTTAGTTAGCACAATAATTTTAAAATATTTTAAATGAATATTTTAAAAATATTTAGAAATAAAACTTATTAATATAAATTAAAATATTATAATAAAAATTTAGTTATTACAAAAATTAGAATATCTACGTATGTCTTATGCTCATATAAAAAGTATTTTTTGTTGTAAAAAATAAATTATACCAATGAACTATTTTCTAATTTTTTAACAATTACAACTTAAATTATTATAAAAAATTTAGATAATTGTGAAAATATATTTTATAATAAAAATTAAATTGTAACAATAAATTATTTTTTTAAATATTTTAACAAACAAACAAACAAACATTGTTACCTGAATGAATTTTTATTATAATATTTTAAATTATTTTTATAAATTATATTTTTAAATATTTTAAAAATATTTATTTAATTATCTTATTATTTAAATATATTTATCATATTAATTATCTAATTTTTTATAATAATTCAAGTAACAATTATAAAAACTTTAGAAAAGTAATTTATTAGTATAATTTATTTTTTATTATATAAAATATTTTTTATATGAGTTTAATAAGACGCATGTGAATGCTCTGATTTTTACATTATATTGATAAATTTAAATTATATTGATAAATTTAAATTATATTAATAAATTATTTTAAATTATATTGATAAATTATTTTAAATTATATTGATAAATTTTATTTTTAAATATTTTAAAAATATTCATTTAGAAATATTTTAAAATTATATTGCTAACTAAATTTTTATTATAGTATTTTTATTTATATCAACAAATTTTATTTTTAAATATTTAATATAATTAATGTATTATCCAATAACTCAAAAATATTTTTAATATTTGAATCACGTTCTTACAAAAAAATTAAAATTGTTGGTTGACTAACATTGGGAACTGTGTTTTGGAAAAAAAACTGATAACTTGAAAATCAGTTATTAGTTTTTTTTATTTTTTTAAAATGACCAAATTTATCATCTTACATGTTAAAGTTATTTTTCTTTCTAAACATAAAAAAAATTAGTTTTTTAATAATTAGTCAATTATTAAAAAATTAATTTTAAATTATATTTAAATTAATAATTAGTCAATTATTATATTTAAAAATATATTTAATAGTCAATTATTATATCTAAAAATATATTTAATATTAGTTAAGTTAATTATTAAATTAAATTTAATAATTTAATTATAATATTTATGAAAAGTAATTTCATAAAATATATTTATATTAATTAAATTAAATTAATATATTTTATTTTATTATTTATTAAAAATATTTTAATAATATATATTTCCTATTACATAAATTAACTAATTTAATTTAACTATTTATTGGAAAAAATTAATAATATGTATTACATATTAATTTAATTAATTTATTATTTAATTATATTATTTATTTAAAATAATTTTAGTTTAATAAAATATTTGAATAAAATAATTTATTTTAATATGATGTAACAAAAATTAACAAAGTATTCGAATTGACAAAATGTTTACAATAGAAAAAAAATAGAGTAAAAACATATTTTTTTGTTTACGTTTTTATGTTTTAGTTTTCATCTTTTTGAAAACTAAAAAACGTAAACAAATTTAACAAACATGTTTTTGTTGTCAGTTTTACAAAATTCTGAAAACATAAATAGAAAAATAGAAAACAAAAACGTTACCAAATATGGTCTAAAAATTAATTTTTTTCTTTCTAAACACAAAAAGTTAATTTTTTTAATAACTAGTCAATTATTAAAAAATTAATTTTTTTTGCCTTACGAAATTCAGCCTTCCTAGTCGGTTTGGACTAATTCAGTCTTCCTTCCGAAGTTCAAACAAGCACGCGGATCATAACCAAACCAAGAAAAAAAAAAGTGAATCGTGCGGCCAGGATTTGCTGGTAGTGGGCCAACATCTTCCCCCGTTGTTAGCCCCCCCGCTTCCCATCACACGACTAGTACTCGATCCCAAAGTTTTATTGTAGGATTTTATTTTTATTTTTTTACATAAGAGAAATACTTACAATTAATATCAACTATTGTGCATGGAATTATATATATATTGTAATGGAGAGAAATTTTTTTTTGTTGATCCTTCAGGCTTTGTGAAATGGCAAATTTCTTTGAATGCTAGTGTGCACCCTGCATTGATCCCAAGTCAATCATGAATACAGTTATTTGTCTATTTAGTTTTGACTAATTGAGATTGTTGGTACAAATTAAATTTGGGACACGTGGCCCCTCTACTGAGCATCATAAAATGGGACACGTGACATTTTGTAAAGCACGTTATAAAAGTGCTCGGCATTAATCTAGTAATCAGAGAATCACTGTAGTTGGGCCCCACTGCTCGATAGTGAGACTCTAACCATAAATGTTCAATGGTAATAAATGAATTAAATTTATTACTTGAGGACAATCGGTTTAGTTTGTTTTGTTATAAGTGACAGATAGATGTGACAGATAGATGTGACATGTGGACAATTCTCATAGTTACATTCCGTCTATTCAGATGCTTCAATCACCCATGCGTATTTAATGCAAAGTAAAGATATTAAATGAGAAATAAAAGGAATTTAAAGGAAAGTAAGGGGCGTATAGTAGGAGTTATCATTACAATCTGATTTTTACAAATTACTTTATTTATTTTACCATATTATAAATATCACACTTAACTTCGAAATTCAAGTACGTTCACTATTGTCAACCAAGTGCATTGCACATTACTTTTCTCCTTTATTTCTCTTAAAAGCTTTTGCTGACTTAAGTATCGGAGAATTTTCTGGTTAGAAACCCTTTCTCCTCTCTTCGACCATAACCTCTGTTTTTGTGCTCAACAAGTTGGCGATTAAATTTTCAGTTGATGTGGTGAGTAGTTTCGGTAGTGATTTTTTATTACTGAACAAAGACATTGTGTGTTTCTTTTTAATCAAGCCCAAATAGTCTAGTAGCAAATTTTTTCGCTTATCTGTTTTGTCAGTTGTACTGGCCTATGGGGACAAACTCAAAAAAAAAAAAAAAGATGCCTCTCCTAAAAATATTCAAATTTCTCTAATTTTTACTAATTTTTTTCTAACTTTTATTAATTTTTTTTTAAAATTTTTTATCAAAATTTTTCAACCTTTTCAAGAGATTCATCAAACACCCAACAGTACAAAATTTACATACTTTGTATTTTTATTTTTAGCTAAAATTTGGTACTCTAAATTGCCACTTAAACCTATATCAAATTGATATATGATTCTATTGGAACTCCACTCATTGCTTATTAACTTTGAAGTAGATGCTTAGACAATAAAGAATATTCTCATCCCAATACGCGGAGTAATTAGTTTATGTTAAACTCTACCCAAATTCTTGCTCAATAATTAACCTCAATCATCAACAAACCATCTCACATGGATCCCATATTTGCAAACGTTAAATTAACCACGCATGGCGATCTGTCTAATTCTTCAATCAAGTATCAATTTAATTAACCGAATCATATCAAAAGCATCAAATAATAAAGAAAAACAAAAAGTAAACATAGAAAAAGTTGAACTTATCGTATAAAGCTAGCTAGAAAGACACTCCGGCCATACCTTCCTCTAAACCAACACTTGATATATGAATAGACCAGAAAAAAAAAAAAAAAGAAAGGACAAAAAAGAAAAGAAAAAACGTAAAATGTAAGAACCTTAAATTAAGAAATGACGTGGTCCCCGTCTCTAAGCTTTCAATAATGGTTCTCCTCCTTGTACTAAATCTAACGTATGTATATATACACATACACACACATACATACATATATATCAGTTTCTGGTCCATGGTCGGCCGTTACACTTGCCGACTTTTTCCTCACATGAAACTGAATTATTGAAAAGTACCCTCACCCACCTATGGAAGTATTCCCTCACCCACCTATGGAAGTATTTTGATGGACTATCCGCAAGGGAGAATCCTATGGCGCAATTAAAGCTACTTTAAGTCTCTTTTTTCAGCCCTCTAATTTCTTCCCAGAGAAGGAAATTGGAAACATCAAATCATGCCACGCCACACATATATAACTCTCATACATATATATATATATATATATATATATATATATATATGAAACAAGATATTTTAAAGGTTAACTTAATTGATAAGGTCTTAACGTTTATGTTGTAATGATTACTTAGTTCGAATTTCTTTAAGATTATTAGAAGATTTATTCGATCATCAATTTCAAAGATTCGGAGATTAATTAAAATATATATATATACATATATATATATATAAGACGTTTATTCATATATATATATATATATATATATATATATATATATATATAAAATAACATATTTTAAAGGTTAACTTAATTGATAAGCTCTTAACGTTTATTTTGTAATGATTACTTAGTTCGAATTTTTTTATAATTATTAAAAAATTTATTTGATCATCAATTTCAGAGCTTCGAAATTAATTAAAAAATATACATATACATACATACATACATATATATATATATATATATATAAGACGTGGATCCGGAGTTAAAAATATCATTTTATTTTCATTTTTAAATAAAGGAGTCAATAAATTTTGAGTGGTGGAAATAATAGCAATCCATTAGTACATAAACCATAACGGCCATTACTCGAACAATGATGGGTCATACTTAATTTCTCTCAGCAAGATCTCTCTCAATCAAAGAAACAAACTTAGAAAGAGAGGGCCAATTGCTTGTTAGTTAGAAATGTACAGAGGCTACTATTCTCCTCCTCCTCGTTCCCAACCCTCCTTCTCTGTACACTTATTCTTGTTCCTCCTGATATTGTTAATGTTTGTCGGCTCCTCACTGTACTCGGCCTATGAATCCATGTTCGAAGGATTGTTGGATCAGATCAAACTCGTCCTCATGGTTTCACCCTTGATCCTCCTCCTGGTCGTTCACTTGCTTTCCTACTTCGAAACCAGGTGGTGGTGGTCCACATGTATCGTTCCATTGCCCCAGATCAGACGGAGAGATTACTCATCATTTCGCAGGGTTGACGCTGGCGGTGGAACTCCTTGGGGCGTTGGCTTTCTCCTTGTGCTGCTCTTCTTTATGATCTCTTATCAGTCTTTCTTTCAGGACCTTTTATTTAATCCTCTTCTCGGCAGATAAACTTATATATACATAATCATTAATGTATTTGCAAGAAGTGTGAGCTTGTGTTGACTTCAATCTGTGCAGAGTCTCTCTCTCTCTCTCTCTATCTCTCTGTGCTTTGTTGCCGATTAAGGACTGTGTGGGTTCTGTAATAAATTTATCAATCAATTGATTCAATTATTTTGTGTCCTAAATTTTTCATAATTAATCTGCAAAAAATTGTTTTATGTTTTTGTTTTAAATGATAAAAGAAGGTAAAGTACATTTTGCATATACTCCTAAAATTTTTACCAAATTTTATTTTAGGGCATGATCTTTTAGTTGTAATAATTGAAGGTTTAAAATTATAATTTTACAATAATGTTAATTCTCGGTAAACTTCCGTTATCGTTACATGAGTTATTGATTATTTAACAAATAATTTTTTAAGATAAGATTAACATTGCGCATACAATTAAAAATCTATATATACTTAGAAGAGATTTGGTAAAAAAAGACAAGTCAATAAAGTTTTCACACCTGTTTATATATATCTATGTATATATATATTTTGGTAGGTTTATTCATAATCATACATTTGTGGATGGCGGTTTTTGTTTTTTCCATTTTTTTAACTATCCCTACATTTAACTTGGTTCTCTCTATAAATTAAGAGAGAGAAACATTGGGTTGATGAGTGAATTTTTAGAGAAAAAGAAACGGGTTCCTCTGTGAGGTAGAGAGAAAAATATTTTATATTCTTCTGTTAAATAAAAAAAAGTTAGAATATGTTCTCATGTTTGTGGAGTTTATATTAATATTCTCATTATTTTAATATAGTAAAAGATTGATAGTAGTAAGTATAGATATTACCAAATCATGGTAAATTTTTATATATTTTACTCCTTTATTTTTCTCTTATTCTTGGTAACTGATATCAGAACAACTGAAAACTTTCTGGCATTAGTTTGAAGAGGAAAGGTCTATTATGTATACATTCTGCCCAAAAGTCCACCGGAGACCAGCATCTGAATAGACAAACATCAAGTACTTACATGCTTTGTCAAAGATATTTTGCAGGTGGGGTGGCCTGGGTATTCAGTTGACGGTTGAACGGTCTCAGCGTCAAGACTTGGCTGTAGCAGAATTTTTATCAAACTTTGTATTTTTAGGGTGCCTTTAGTGAAATAAAAAATATTAAAAAATTCTAAAAATTTTTAAAAAATTTTCATTTTTTATCTTATTCATTACATAAAATACGAATTCACAAATTATCTTAGTCTTATTCACTTCAGACACCCCTTATTTGGTCAGCCCTATCAGCACCCCATCTGGTATTTTTATTTGGTACTTGTATGAACAGTTTTGGAATTAATTGCATGATGGCCCCTAAAATCTAAAATCTAATCATTTAAGCCCTTGTTAAATTATTATTGAACCCCAAAACTTTCTAAAATTATACTTTAGACGTAATTTAAAAAAAAATAAGTTCATTATAACTTTTGAAAAATTATAATTTGACCCCCAATAGTCCTACCTAAATTTTACAACCTTCCACATTTAATCATAACCTCATAATTAGTTGAATCCACTCCTAAATAGAAATGGAAGAGTCATCTAGTTGTATGATCAAATTAACATCCTCAAACTATGACATTTGGAAGCCAAAAATGGAAGACGTTCTTTATTGTAAAGATTTGATTGATCTAATCGAATTTAAAGGATTGAAACCATCCAGGATAGCAGACAAAGATTGGGAGCGGATGAATAGAAAGACTATCGATCAAATTCGACAATGAATTGATCTTAGTGTGTTCCATTATGTTTCTAAAGAGACTAATGCTTATAGTCTTTGGACAAAGTTGGAAGGTATGTGCGAGGGAAAGTCCAACCACAACAAAGATCTCCTGATACGAAGGTTGATAAATCTGAAGTACAAAGATGGAAACTCAATTTCCGAACACATAAGCAGTTTCCAAAGCATTGTAAACCAGCTGGTCATAGTTGAGAAGAGCATTGATGATGAGATGCAAGCTCTTCTACTTCTTGGTTCTTTACTAGATAGTTGAAAGACACTAGTGGTGTCACTCAGTAATTTCATTCCAAAGATGTCCATAACTTTGGTTCAGGATGCATTATTCAATGAAGAATAATAGGCAGAAAGATGTTATAAAACACGTGGTATTCAAACACAAGAAAGATACTTTTGGCAAGATTGAGAAGTATAAAGCTCGTCTAGTAGTCAAAAGCCTTGGTCAAAAGTAAGGTATTGATTTTGACAAAATTTTCTCACTAGTTGTCAAAATGACTTCTATCTGAGTTATCCTAGCTTTGGTAGAAAGCTTGGACCTAGAACTTAAACAAATGGATGTAAAAACTACCTTTCTTCATGGAGACTTAGAGGAAGAGATTTATATAAAACAACCAGAAGGCTTCGAGGTTAAAAGGAAAGAACATTCAATTTGTAGATTGAAGAAAAGCTTGTATGGTCTTAAACAAGCTCTAAGACAGTAGTACAAAAAGTTTGACTTATTTATGATGGGTCATGGCTATAAACGGACAGAAGCAGACCAATGTGTAAATGTTTAGAAGTTCTATGATGGTAATTTTATTGCCTACTACTCTATGTTGATAACATGATAATAGTGAGACAGAATGCTAAGTTGATTAGAATATTGAAGCGAGAATTACGTATATCTTTTGACATAAAAGACTTGGGCCTAGCACAGCAAGTACTGGGCATGAAGATCATCTATAATAGGAAAGAGAAGAAGTTATGTTTGTCACAGTAGCACTACGTTGAACAAGTCTAAAAAAGATTCAAGATATAAGATGCCAAACCAGTTGGCACACCACTAGCTAGTCATTTCAAGTTAAAAAATAGTTCATGTCCTTCTACTGAGAAAGAAAGAGAAGAGATGAAGAGTATTCCATACTTCTCTGCAGTCAGAAATCTAATGTATGCCATGGTATATCTGACCTGATATTGCTTATGCAGTTGGAGTTGTGAGTAAGTTCCTTTCCAATCCAGGAAAAGAGCATTGGGAAGCTATAAAATGGATCTTAAGATACTTGAAAGGCACTTCCAAATTATGCTTATGTCTTGGAGGTTCCAAGTTAGTTTTTGAAGGTTATATTGATGTAGATATGGCAGGAGATCTTGATTGTAGAAATAGCACCTCTAGATATTTATTTACTTTTACAAGGAGAGCTGTATCTTGGCAATCTAAATTGAAAAAATGTATCACTCAATCTACAATTGAGGCAAGTGTATTACCGCAGTAGAAGCGAGAAAAGAGATGCTTTGGTTAAAGCGTTTTCTCTAAGAGCTAAACATAGAACAATTGAGTACATGATTTATTGTAACAATCAAAGTGCACTACACTTAAACAAGAACACCATGTACCATACACGCACAAAGCATATTGACATTCGCTATCACTGGATACGTGAAGTCAAGGAAAAGCAGAGGATAAAGGTAAAAAGGATCTATACAAATAAGAATATTTTAGATATGCTAACAAAAGAGTTCCAAAAGAAAAGCTTGAGTTTTGCTGGAATAAGACGGCATGGATTTTAACTAAAGAAGGTTAGTTGTTGTTCCCCCCCTCTTTGGGTGTGAAGAGGGAGATTTGACAAGTGAATAAAGTTTCCACACCTATTTATATATATCTATACATATATATTTAGACTACCTAATATATGGGTGGTAGGTTTATTCATAACCACCCATTTGTGGATGGTGGCTTTTGTTTTTCCTTTTTTCAACCATCCTTACATTTAGCTTGGTTCTCTCTATAAATTAAGAGAGAAACATTGGGTTGATGGGTGAATTTTTAGAGAAAATGAAGCAGGTTCCCCTATGAGATAGATGGAAATATTTTATATTCTTCTGTTAAATTAGAGAAGAAAGCTAAAGTGTGTTCCTAGGTTTGTGAAGTTTATATTCATATTCCCATTATTTTAATATAGTGGAAGACTGGTAGTCATGGATGTAGGCATCGCCGAATCACATTAAATTTTTGCGTGATATTTTAAAAACTGTGTCTATATTTGTTTGGGGACAATATATGATGGAAAATTATGAAGCCTAATCTTCGAGTTCATAAATGATGCACTTAAGAGATCAAACCAGAAAGATTGTCAGCCAACTCACACAATAGCAGTAGGAGAAATTATAAATGTTATAAAGGTACATTCAATTAATTTGGTGTAATTTGTATCGGCTGTGCCAGCTGTATATCATGATAGTCATACAATTAGTTATGTAATGCTCACTATATAATTATAAACAGTACAGAATATAAATTGTATCAATTTATTTGTTTTTAATGCAATTCAGACTACAAAAAAATCAGATTATAGGTAAGGAAAGTTTTTGTGAGAAAGTAACTTTCCTCGCTAATAACACATTTTTGGCAAGGAAAACTTGAGTTCCTTGCTAAATATTCTGAACTTTTGGCGAGGAACATTTTTCTCGCTAAAACCATTATTTGGCAACAAAAATTTAACTTTTTTGCCTATAGTAAATAAAATATGGCGCCATTCAATTTGGAGGGGAAGGGAAAATGTACATAACTTTAAACAAGGAAATAGTTTTCATGCTAAAAGTTATTATAATGCTAAAAGTTGTTATAATAGGTGAGGAGATATTTTCCTCGCTAAAAGTGACATTTGGCAAGGAAGGCGACGAAAGTAAACTTCCTCGCTTATAGTAAACAAAAACTGTCGCTATTCGAATTGGGGAGGAGGGAAAATGGTTACATAACTTTAGGTAAGGAAATTATTTCCTCGCTAAAAGATATATTTGGCGACGAAAATAAACTACCTCGCCTATAGTAATAACACCACTGCAAAAATAGTAAGGTTTTTCTGGCGCCATTCCATTTGGAAGGGGGAAATAGTACACCGCTTTAGGCGAGGAAATAATTTCCTCGCTAAAATGTATCAAACATTGGATTTGTTCAACAGCCAAGATTATTTCTTTTACTCTCCAAAGTTTATTTTTCTTTGTTCCACGTTGCTAGAGGCCTAAAACTTCACTTTTTTTTCACACACACACACATATATAACTAGTATAATGGTGATTTAATAGACATGAATGAATTCAAGTAGGGACCCACCTGCTTATAGATTTAATATATTTGTAAAATTATTATATTTCAAATACATTAGAATTTGAATTAAAAATATAAATAAAAAATACTTAAATAACAATTCTTAGTATATTTAAAACTTAAAAATACAAGGAAAACTAAAATGTTAATTAGCATCGAGAGTAGTTATTTTTCAAAATTTTTATTTTAAATTAAATAAGTCATAATGAGCATATTTCCAATAGCTAAGATTACATATCTATTAAATACTGTATAAATATCTTAGTCCATTTTGATCATGTAGATTTATTTTGCAAATTTATATTTGAGTTCTTCGTTAGCGAAATTTGTTTTTGTACCTTTAAGAATAGGCAATTACTAGTCAGTAGATAGAATTGATTAAAATTAGTTTTTTTATACGAGTATTGGAGATTTTTGTTTTATCAAAATTTGATCCGGCCTTCTTCTAAATATAAAGCTCGACGCTACTAATATATATTAAATGTTAAACCTACTTAATCGACTCGATTTTTTTTATTTTAAAATATTTGTTAATTTTAATATAAATTTTTATTTTTAATTATTGATGCATTGCAAAATTAACTTAAATTAAAATATTATGAAACTAAATTTTTCACCTTTTTTTATAAAAATAACTCAAACTAAGAAATTACTTTTATTAAGCCCCATTTGGTAACATTTTTATTTTCTATTTTTCTATTTGTATTTTTAAAATTTTATAAATTAGTAACAGAATCATGTTTGTTTAATCTATTTAAATTTTTTTATTTTCAAAAAAATAAAAACTTAAACAGAAAAATGTAAACAAAAAAGTCTTTTCACTCTATTTTTTTCAGTTGCAAATATTTTGTCAATTCTTATGCTTTGTCCATTTTTGTAACATCATATTAAAATAAAATTTTTTAATCAAATATTTTAATAAACTAAAATTATTTTTAATAAATAATATAATTAAATTAAATTAGTTAATTTAATTAATAGGAAACATATATTATTAAATTATTTTAATATATTAATTTAATTTAATTAATAATTTAATTAACATAAATATATTTTATTAAATTATTTTTAATAAATATTAAAATTAAATTATTTAATTTAATTTAATAATTAATCTAAAATAAGTCATTTAACTAACATTAAATTAAATAAATTCAATAATTTAATTAATTTAATTTAATTAATAAATATCATAATTAATTTAATTTAACTTAATTTATTTATTTAATATGAAATAACTCAAATACTGAGTATTATTAATCAAAATTTTAAAAATATAAAGAATTTTTATAAGAGAGGTAAATTATTTATTATTTAATTATTTTTATTTGTGTTTTAAATTTAATTCTATTTTTTATTTTCATTTATAATTTAATTACTAATATATTTAAAAGAATTAAACATTATTAAAAGAAATTCTCTGTTTTTTTTAATTTCAACAAACAAACTCATGCTTGCCCAGTTGAATAAACAAACTCATGTTTGCCCATTTGAACAAAGAAACTCATGGCCGGCCTTCTCCCTCTTTTTCTCTCTCCCACCCTCCCTAAATCTTCTCTCCCCTGTGTTTTTGTGGCCGCCGTTTACTCGCCGCCGCCGGCTATTGTCGCCGCTAGCCTCGCATTTAGTAACCCTCATCATTGCTCGCTTTCGCTATCTCGCAACATGTATAGTTTCATTTGATTTTAGTTGGGGCTTTTTGCTAGTTAAGGTTTTTGGATTGTATATTCTCAGATTTTATTTGTATAGATTCTTTGAAGTATAATAATAGAATCTTGAAATGCACGAAAGCCTTTATTTGTATAACTTTTCTTTGTTTATTTTGGCTCCTTTTGAAATTATACAAAATAAAATAAAATCTTACAAATTTCTAAAAATACGAATTACGAGATAATAAAATTTAAATTCTTCACTCACTACACGAATTACGAGATATTTACTTTTACAATTTTATTTTATTTTATACATTTTTATATAACTCCAAAGACACCCTTTGTCTACTTTTTTTGTGGGTCTGTGGACATTTTGATGTCCCTCCATGTTGGAGAAAAAATATCAAAGCCCTCTTTTCTCTTTTCTCGTGTCTCCATAAATAATATTTTTTTTGTTTTTGTTTTTTTTGTTTTATTGTTGTTGTTGTTTTTTTTTTTTTGGTATATTTAACCAAATAAAAGTTAAATTTTATTGATAAATATATATTCATTTTAAATATATATTCATTTTAATTTTATTTTTCTAACTTGATAAAAAAAAATAAAATAAATTTGATTTTTTCACTTTATTTTGTATGCCCATAATTTTCCTTCACTTTTCCTTTCCTTTCACAAATTTATATTCCAAACATTGCATTAATGTTTCTGGTGGTCATCCAAAGGAAAAAGGCGAGATTGTTTGGATGTTGAAAATATCCCTTTGTACATAGAACAAAAACTGTTTGAAGATGTTTGTGGTATGACCGATCCACTGTCATCAGGTATAGAACACAACCACCAACCATATTATTTTGGTCTCTTGACCACTTTCAAAATTAGATCAGGTAGTTTTTTGGCTGGAAAAAGCTTATAGCTGATGCTATGGTGTAAGCAACTGAAAATTTGACAATTCATATTTAATAAATTGCCTTGTTTTGCTCAAATTAAAAATGTCCTTTCAAGTGGTTGTTTGCTAGCAAATGCCAATGGCTAATGCCATAGCGTATTAGAATATAGCTGACGATTAGATGATTTTACGTTAAATTCTTCTTACAAATCAGGGTATGATGTTTGAGATGTGCTGAATGAACGAATAATATCATTGTATCAATCATTCGGTATCAATTTGCATTTTTATGTTTTAGCCTTTTAGCTTTAGGTTCCATGCATTCTTATGTTTCTATATATGGAAGATGCCTCTGTTCATCAAGTTTTAAAGTACTGGTATTTTTTTTTTTTTTGAAAGATAAGAAAGAATTAAATTAATATTTGCCGACGAAAACTCCAAAACACTGAAAAACTCCACCCCGCAATTGAACAACTAAGGAAGAGCATCAATGCTGCCATGAATAGGTAGCAGAACACATAAGTAGCAAGCTTAGAAGAATTTAGCCAAACCTCCAAACTAGCTGAGACAAACCCAGTGACAAGCAGTTAACCTGCGAGGAGTATAGGCAATGGCAATCTCCAGTTCTCAAGTAGTTTTTTTTTTTATTTTTATAAGAGGTTTTGAATTTCGAACCTCTAAGAACCCGTTCTCTAACCACATTAACAATTCGCTTCAAAACAGAATCCACATCCAGATAATAATTCTCAAAGCTTCGACGATTCTGCTCTTGCCATACCATATATACACTATACTTGAAAGGGCCAATTTAAGTAACGAACAAATTAGACACTTCTTGATTGGGTCTTTTTTTAATTGGATTTGGGTCCTGGTCTTGCCAATTAGGATTTTTGTAATTGGCCTTCACTTTTTAATCTTAGCTTTTATGATTTATATTGGCCTCTGCTAAATTGGTTGCATGCCTTTCTTTTTAAGAGGCAGTTCTAAATCATTTTTGGCTCTTTGCAATTGGAAGTTTGAGAATGTGTGTTGATGATGATCGAAACATGTAGTTGTGTATATATAGGTGTAGGCGACATAATTTCTTCACTAAAAGTCACTATAGGCGACAAAATAGTTCTCCTCGCTAAAATGTCATATAGGCGAGAAATTTATAATTTCCTTGCTAAAAAGTATAAGCGACCGAGTATAGGCAACGAAATATGTGAGAAATATTTTTTCTCATCTATAGTTTTTAGCAAGGAAAATGAATACTTTAGTAAGGAAGATGTTCCTTGCCTATACCGATATTTCTTGTAGTGAAGATTTCATTTCTCTCTTCAGTAGTCTCTCCTTTTTCGCTATTTTTTTTTTACATTTTCCTTCACTTTCTCATTTACCAAAAAACTCAGTTTCAAGAATTTAATTTAGTTGGGAGGATTTCCATGCTTAAAGCTTTAAACCAAGTTAATTATTAAGCTCCATCCAAATAACTAATGAATGAAAGCATAATTTGAGATCTCTTTACAATTTTCACTAATTCGATGAATGGCAATGGGAAAAAAAAAAAAAAAAAAGGAGGAGGAGGAGGAAAAAGAAGAGGCTGATTTTATAATTTTAATCTAAGGTAAATTATATTTTTCATTTAGGAGTTTCTGGTCCAGTCATTTTTTATGGTCTAAACTTTTATTATAATAACTAAGACTAGGTAAGGGAGACATCCCTCTCTTTCAAAAGTAACTTTGTTTTTGAAATAGGCCAAAGTTCATCTTAAAATGACATGATGCCTAATTTTTAAATGCTTTTTATATTTTTATGATATGCATACAAAAATTTTGGATTAAGCGTTCTTGAAATTAAAATACAATATTAAAGGTTGAAGTTGTATTTTCAACCTTTAAATTTCTATGAAAATTCGCCCAACGGTCAAAATTAAAACATTTTTATTTATTGGATAAATTTTCATAAAAATCCAAATGTTAAACTTGCAACTTGAATTTTTAAAATTGTATTTCAATTTCAGGATTCCCTCTAATTTCAATTTTGGTCAAATAATGCCTCCCAAATTAAAAGGTGATTAGATTTGGATTCCATCATACTTACATGTAGACACATATTTGGCCTATATATTTTGTTTAATCTCGACTTGACTCAATATTTTTTAGTTTTTATAAAATTTCAAGGTTGTACTTGGAATAATTATGCAGATTCAGGTGTATTTATAAAAAAAATTTATTAAACATATTTTTGTTGTCAATTTTTTAAATTTTATATACATAACAAAAAATAGTAAACATAAATATTATCAAATGGGCCTAAATATAAATATACATAACCATGGTATGGGTACATCGTAACCTTTTCGTGGTTCAATTTATCGTTGATACGTTTGGGCTGGTTTCCAGCCCAAATTGGAACCTGGTCAGCCAATCCGGACTCCCATTTGTTAGTAAGGGGTTGCCCGACCCAAATTGTCTATCCCACTCAAAACCTTGAGTCTTAATTAATCTCTATTTTATAATTTCTATCATCTCTCCTAGGTCTATATATAATTTATTGACTAACTCATGCAACAACACTCGGATTCATCAAGGGCAAAGGAAATAAATTGAGATTCAAAACCCATCACCTTGTTTGGTTGTATGTAAAAGTAAGGGTGAAAATGAATTAAACTATTCGTAAACTATTCGAGTTCGACTCAAAAAAAAAATTTGACTCGAGTTCATTTCATGACTAAAAAGAACTTGAATCGAGCTTCATTTATAATTCGTTTAAATTTGAAATCGAACTCGAGTTTAGAAAAGTTAGACTCGAAAACTCGATAAAATGATATAAACATTTTTAATAATATTTTTATATCTTTTAATAATATTTTATTTATTATATTTTATACTAAAAGGATGTTGTTTTGCTTTGATTAAGTTATTCACGATTCGAATTTGAGTTAAAATTTTTTTTTATTAAGTCAAGTTCGAATTTATATAAAAGTTTAAATTGAGGTCGAACTCGATATAAAAAACTCGAGTCAAGCTCAATCAAGATAAAATCGGCTCAATTTGTCTCGTTTTCATTCCTATGTAAAAGAAATTTAACCAATGAAAAAAAATAACTAATTAAGAGGACTACTCTCTTCAAGAGAAGCCATTTCAAATTTTCTGTTATATATGCATATGTATGGCTTTAACTTTCCTAGATTTATGTATCTGCCTTTGTCTCTGCCTCAACCCACAAAAGCTGAGGAGATAAGAATAATGAATACATGCGAAGATATGAGACCCCAACTAAAGTGTAACCAAAGATTCAATTTTTATAGCCTTTTTTTTTTTTTTTTGCTTTTTTTTTTTTTTTCAGTGAAAGCCTTTTCTTTTACTCCGTTAATGCATAAAGCTCAAGTAAATGGAATTTATTCCCCCTCCTTTTTTCGTGCACACTCCCACATCTGTAATGTCTAGCCAACTGAACTGGTGAAGAAGACTCCTGCCCCTCTTGACTGGTGGTTGCTAGCCAAGAATAATTTACACGAAAAATATGTCTATATATATATATATATATAATTAATTACTTATATATATCGATCAACTTCATTAAACCCATTTAAGATATATAATTGAACAATCAATAAGACATATTATGAAGTTTCTGCTTCCACTGTTCTGAGTATTAAAATGGGTGCATTTTTGATAATGTTGTTTTATAGCATTACTCAAATTAATTATAATCACACATATGTGATCATGAACATATATATGAACATGGGCGAAGGGTAAGAGAGCGTCGCATTGGGTTCAAGCTTAGTACCAAAAAAAAAAAAAAAACAATTATTAAATAAATTTTGGATAAAAAAAAATTATTCTAACACATTTCTTAAACAGTCCAATCTTAACTAATAAAATCCCCATTTTATCCCAACCCATAATATTATATAATTCTGTCTCCGCTCTTTATATGAAAGCAATCAAAATTAGAGCTAGATAAGGCACTTCACAATTAACTAAGAGCATCTGAACCGTTTGATGGTTTGACATTCCACATGGTCTTCTCTTTTGGCTTTATTCTTGATTCTTCTGAAAATGAGTTTTCTGAGCAAGCTGCCCAACGTGCCCATGGATGCATGGTTGTGTTGCTTTTGATGTCAACCAAAACTTCCGATCCATTCTTCCTTCCTTTATTTCTTTCTTTATTTATTTCTTTCTTTCTTTCTCTTTTCTTTTACTTTTCTCAAATTTCAACCATGCATTCATAAGAATTGAACACTGGGGGGAAAAGGATCGAAGTCCCAAAGTTAACGCATCTAGGACAGTGTAGCACTACTGGATTAAGCTTTGATGGTGTTCGAGGCATCCCTTCTTTTTCCCTTTAGCCCCTATAAAAATACATACATACATATACATAAATTTGGGAAAAGATATCTAACAAAATGTATGGAAAAGAAACTATAAATAAGACTTTTATGAAAGCAAAGATGAAAAATAAAATGCAAAGTGGAAAAAAGAAAAAGCCCTATTCCCTCATGTGCACCAACCTCCAAATTAACCTTCCAGCCTGTCTTTAGTGGGTGTCTTTACTGGAGTGCAAAATTGTATTGATCTTGACTAAAGGAACCTTTGTCTGTAAAGATTCATATTCTTTGGAACAATTCATACATAGATATTGATATTAAAGCAGCAAACTTATTTGTTAAACCTTCTAATTTTTTATTTTTTTTTTGGTAAGTAACCTTCTAATTAATTAACTGCATATTGGATTGGAAGAGCCAGTGATAATTACTAATTAGTTAGTCTATCTAATCAAATTGGTCTCCAATTGGTTATTGATCATTTGATAAATAATAAAATCTCATTAATATTTTTTTTTATAATATTTTCAAAAAATATATAATTCTAAATTATAATATATTTATACACACCATGCTAACTACTAACAAGAAAAGTTGCAAGCAACCATGGTGGTGGCTTTCTAACCCCATGCCACACAACACCACATTGGGGGGGGGGGGGATTATAAATAATGAAACTTAAAGCAATACTTTTGCTTCAGGGTAAAAGAGAAAGTTCAAATTCAATTAATTAATTAGGTGGCATTTGGTTTACTTTTTTGTTTCTTATTTTCTGTTTTCGTTTTGTGTTAAAAATCCAAAACGATGTAACAAAAAATACTCTGTTTTTCTTATTTTGAGTTTTTCTTTATTTTTTGTTAAAAACTTTCAAAACGACTTTTTATCATTTTTCATTTCATGTGTAAACTCATTTTCAGTTTTCGAAAATAAATTTTGAAAACACAAGTAACCAAATAAATTTTGAACAATTTTTCTTATTTTAAAAGGTACAAAATGAAAAATGAGTTCAAAAAAAAAAATTAAAAAAAAATAAAAAAAAAGAAAAGAGAAAAATAAATCAAATGATCCCTTAGAGTTTTAAATCTCAATCTCAGCATAAATGCAACCAAATGGTTAGTCCTTTAGAACGTTGATCTACTTACCCCAAAATCCCTTCTTGCAAAATCAAATTTCTTGGGGGGACAAAAGTATATATATGTTTGTTAATTTTCTTCAAGTTTTCTCGGACATAATTAATTGACATGCTCAAAGGACAGCTTACAAACCCTCCTGAGCGAGTGAGTTAATCCTCTAACCATTTAAGCATCTTGAATTTGAAAAAATCCAAAAGTTGAAGCCATATATCCACACTATGCAGCTTGGGTGTCTGAATGCCTAATGTGAAAACTCGTTCTTTTTCTCTTAATTAGGGGGACATCAAACCCCAGTAAGTTGAGAGACAAACAAGATTTGTAGTCAGTACTTTAACACTTATCGGATTGATTGGATTAATGGGCCCACATTATATAGATACATATATATATATATATATATATAGAGAGAGAGAGAGAGAGAGAGAGAGAACCAGACAAGTAGTCAGGAAAATGATTTATGATCTCATCATATATATGATGAGTTAGTGAATGATGGATAAATTATTCCAAGAACATTCTCTTACATCTAAAATGTCACAATATATATATATAACAGGAATAAAAAGCTAAAGCTGCTAGTTAAAGAAGCAAACAAAGCAATTATCAAAAGCAAAAGCCACCTCCATCTTGTGTCCCTGATAGTGCATCTCGTGGCGATCATTTCTCCCTAGTTAGCCAATTACACAGAAGCATATGAATCTCTCTCCCTCTCTCTCTCTTTCTGTCATTCACAGTACGTACACACCAACAATTCAGTGATTTGCTGGTTAAGTGGCGTATGTTTGTGTATATACATATATAGTGTAAATCCATATTTGTGCTTAATTAGATGACTTTTCTTGCATGACCTTGATTAATTAATTTCAAAGGCACTTCAATATTTGTCATTGCCTTTGCAAGTGTTCCAACTCAGAAATAGCCAATGGTGTTTATATCAAACCTGACTAACCTTAATATTGATTATAAATAATTTTAACATAAAATTTCTTAAAATTATTGATCATTTATATAGACAGATAGATAAGAACTTCTAAAAAGGACTTTGCTCTATGGTTTTGACACAGGATCTTGTATTTTTTTGATAAAAATTGCCAACTAATGAGATGCATATATGCATGCACGTTTGTATGTATTAATTCACACTTCAGCATGGACTTGAAATCCTCTTCATGAAACATGAAAAGCAAAAGAAGCTGATCAGTCGGCGTCAACTTTACCTTTATCTTTGTTGCTTCTTTTCTGAGCCCCAAACAGTGCCTTTACCTCTCTTTAGCCCTCTATTATCCCCCACCCTCATGATCAATCATCCCTCTTTCTTTGTTGTCTTCTTCTTTTCTTCTCTCTCTCTCTGTGCATATATATATGTATATGTAATATACCTTAATCATGTGGACAGAGACAAGGTCATAATTCATCAACGAAAATGGAGATATTGTCACAACTGTGGTCTCTCTTGGGGCTTCTCACTGTCCTCCAAAACGTCTTGCCCTCGCAGCTTCTCTCAGTTTTGAACTCTTTATACGAGTCTCTTCAAGACTTCTTCAGCCCATACTCCTACTACGAGATCCCCGAGTTCAACGGCTACTGCGGCGTCGACATTAACGACCTATACCGCCACGTCAGCCTCTACCTCAACTCCGTCGACCCCTCCGCCACCTGCCGCCACCTCACCCTCTCCCGCTCCAAGTCCTCCAACCGCATCGCCTTCACCGTCGCCCCCAACCACACTGTCCACGACTCCTTCGACGGCCACCGCGTCGCCTGGACCCACCACGTCGACACCCTCCAGGACTCCGTCGACGAGAAGCGGAGCTTCACCCTCAAGCTCCCCAAGCGCCACCGCCTCGCCCTCCTCTCCCCATACCTCCAGCACGTGACCGCTCGCGCGGAGGTGTTCGAACGCGTGTCGCGTGAGAGGAGGCTCTTCACCAACAATGGACACGGCTCCTACGAATCCGGCTGGGCTTCCGTCCCCTTCCGCCATCCTTCCACCTTCGAAACCCTAGCGCTCGAGCCGGACCTCAAGAAGCAACTCGTGGAAGACCTAACCGCATTTTCACAAGGAAGAGAGTTCTACCACAAAATCGGGCGGGCATGGAAACGGGGATATTTGCTCCACGGCCCGCCCGGATCCGGAAAATCTAGCCTCATCGCCGCCATGGCTAACTTTCTCTGCTACGACGTGTATGATCTTGAGCTCACCAAGGTTTCAGACAACTCTGAGTTAAGATCTCTCCTTATACAGACCACCAATCGCTCCATCATTGTGATAGAAGACATTGATTGCTCCATAGACTTAACCGGCGATAGGTTGTCGAAGACGGCGGCGAGGAATAAGGTTTCACTTTGCCACCACGAGAAAGGACGCCGGGTCTCCGCCTTAGACGACGGCGACGAGCCCGGGCGGGTGACGCTATCGGGGCTGCTGAACTTCACCGATGGACTCTGGTCGTGCTGCGGTGAAGAGAGAATCATCGTTTTTACAACCAACCACAGGGACAATGTCGACCCGGCGCTCGTTAGATGCGGGCGCATGGACGTGCACGTTAGCCTCGGCACCTGCGGGGTGCATGCGTTCAGGGCCTTGGTGAGGAACTACTTGGGGGTGGAGTCGCACGTGCTGTTTGACGTGGCGGAGAGCTGCATAAGGTCGGGCAGGGCCCTCACTCCGGCCCAGATCGGAGAGATCTTGTTGAGAAACAGGCGGGATGCTGACGTGGCCATCAAGGCTGTGATCTCAGCGATGCAAACAAAGATTCTGGGTGCTGACGTGGATTTCACGAGCAGCCGCTGGGAATACGACGACGCTGCGCCAAAGGCGGTGGAGTTTGTTGACGGGAAGTTGACGTATTCGCCGGAGAATTGGGAGGGTTCGCCGGGGAGGTTTGGAGGGAAGAAAAGGAGAGAGGGATCGACCTCTTGGGAGAGGAAGGTGAAGTTTCTGGTGAGGCTAAAATCTTTGACCAAGTCTGACTCCGGAAGGAGAGGAGCGTGAGCTGTACTTTAGAGATTATGCGAGATTTAGAGGTGTTTGGAATTGTAAAATTTGGTATAAATTTATAAAATTATAGTTTTTCAAGTTAAAAATGTGAATTTAACTCTGTTTGGAGTTTTGAAATTTTTTTAAATAATTTTAAAATTTTTAATTTTTTCTAATTAAATTTCCTTGTATATTAATTTTATACTAATTTTTAATTTATTTTAAACTTTTTTAAAAATCCAAAACGTTAGGAAGTTTTTTAGAATTTTGTAAAATTTTATGAAGTTAAAAACGAGTACCTCATATTGGGTCGTCATTGTCTAACAAATAAGTTATGGTTCACCTAAGAAGGTGAAAGCTATGGCTTGTTAATTTATTTTAACGAAAATAAAACTAACAAAAAGGGTTAACTTTTAGACTGGTCTGTATAATTAATAAAATAGAATTTATATCTCTATTAAAAATATAAATTAATTAGGAATGTTATATTATTTATTTATTCAATTTTGGTCAAATTCAAAACCTATTCCATAAGTTTTTAAAATAATGTAAGGTAATGCTATATCATAAAAAAAATATTCATAAATATTATATTAGTTTATGATAAATAATCTACTATGACACACCTTTGCTTCTAATGGCACTTCATTGTTTAAAAAAAAAAAATTCATATATATTTTTTCATTTAAGACAAGATGGGAACACTTGTTAGGTTGAGATTGGAGCCCAAAAAATCAAAAGAAATTAAAAATTAGTACAAAAGTGACATATAAAGGAATTTGGATGAAGAAAGTTGAAAAAACGAGGTAAAAATTAGAGTTTTATAGAATTTTTTGAAAATTTATGGAGGGTCCAAACAAGTAAAACAAATTAAATTCTAGAGTCGATTTTAAAATGGAATTTATATCATTATTAATTAAAAATAATGTATATGTTTTTACCAATTTTTTAACTTTTTTCCTATTTTTTTTAACTTTTCAAAGAACATACCTACTCGGCAATAATAAATATCACCGCACGTTGTCACTACGTCAACTGATCGAGTAGTAATTAAGCCTGTACAGGAAGAAAAGTGAAAGAAAAAAGGCCGAGGAGGGTCTCTAACCAAAATCCTTCCGATGATAAAATCAAATGAGACTTGAAAGAATTGTAATGTAAATAGACAAGTGTACAGTTGACCATAGTAAACATACCTGAATTTTGGTATTAAGTGTTACATTTATAGTAAAATAAAATGAATAAATAAATGTGAAAGCACCTATGATGTAGATATTCCTTTAAGTGCTAAGTTTTCTACAATTATTTGTAATGATGCTTGGTCTTGACCCTTTCCTATTACTTGGGAGCTAATGGAGATCACTGCCAACTTGTTAGATTACTCCCCAAGTAGTAAGAACAATTACAAATTCATTTTAAGTTTAGCCAGCAATAACTCTTGTTCAGTCTCAGCCACCTAATCAACTGTCAAAGATCCAAACCTATAGTTTACTGGCATAAGATCATATGGTTCCCCCAACTGCATCCCTTGGCACAGTTTCATTTCATAGTTGGCTATTTAAAAAAGACTTAACACTCCGGATAGGCCTATTAAATGGGGCATTACAAATCGCCAAGAATGTGCCTTAAGTGATAGATAAGATGAAACTATGAATCACCTGTTCTTTTCCTACCTTATTCTAATGAAGTATGAAGCTCGATATGTCAATTATGCAACATCCAAAACCAGAAGAAAAGCTGGGAGGAAGAAATCTAAGGGGTTTTAGGCAAATTTAGTAAGAAAACTTTTGCAAACAATATATGCAAACTTGTTTAGTTTGCAGTTATATACGACATCTGACTGGAGAGAAATACTAGAGTATTTAAAGGAGTTTCATCTTCAAGTAGCAGCAGTATAATTATAGTCATAAAGCATAAATTACAGGTCCGTGCAATGTAAAAAACTTAAAGCCAAATGTACTTTTGATTATAATAATCTATGTTTGAAATGGGAGATCCCAATTATTGTACATGATAGTAATTCTTTTGTGCATCGGAGGTATGCACCTTAAATACTTGTAAATTCATCATTATCACTCTAAATTATCTTACTTACCAAAAAAATAAATGCAAAATAATTGAAATATCATGATTTTGTATTTTGTGTATATATATATATATATATCTAAGTACATGATGGCTTACTTTACTTTAAATGCATTTCATTTAATATTTAATATTTTTCACCAAATATTAAATGTGTGTGAAAGAAATGAGTATAATAGACAGAATGTAACATTAACAATGCCCATATATCACACATTAAGCAATGCCCATACACCATATGGGCCACTTATAAAGTAATGAACTAGTTTAGTTAATTATGAGATAATAAATTTAGTTCATTTATTATAATTTTACATTTATAGTTAGGTTTACATTAACTCAGTTTTACTTAATGGTGGGACCCAATTATAGTAATTAATAGATTGTTAAACCAATGCAAACACATTTCTACACCGTGTATTTGTGTTCGGGAAGGTGCCACGTGTCTTTTGTTATTTTTGTACCTACAACACCAAAGGCTCAACAACGAAAAAATTGATAAAAGTTTTTTTTTAATTTTTTTTTGTTTTTTAAGTTGGGTCTATTTTGATGAGTTGTTGGGTTAATGGTTCAAATAAAATCGGATAATTGGTTTTGAGTAATTTATCAAACTACGGGTTTAGTCTAAATTACACATGAAATCGGCTTCAACCCTAAAAACAAAATCAAATAAATTTTAATTTCAACCCAAGGCAATTTACTTGGTCCAATTGAATATTCGGCCTAATTCTCTGTCCAAACAAAATGACCCCATCACAGTAAATTAAATCAAACCCATAATAAATAAATCTGAAAATTTTTAAATTTAAAATAACAATAATCTAGAATAATATTTAAAAATATTATTGGTTGTTACACCTATGCTAGCTTAATTTCAGTTCCTTCTCATTATATACACATACATATATGCTTATGCTGATTTGTGCACCGGAGAGAGAGAGAGAGAGAGAGAGAGAGAGAGACGTGTCTATCTTCATTAGTAATGCCGGTGAAGGGAGCAGTTCTTTCCCGGTCGCCCACAACAGTTTAGCCCGACGACTAACTCCTCTCATTTTCTTCTTCTTTCGGCTGGCAACAGCAATATTAGTTTTTAGAACATATTTTTGTCTCTTTTATCACTTAACTTTCCAATTCCATTTTTCGTCTCTTGAATATTTCGCCGGTGGCGTGTTTAGTCGACAAAAAGTTAACCAAAAAATACAATAAAAATAAAAATATATGACATAAAGATGATATGTGAATAAAAGTGATAAGTAAAAAAATTTAATTGAAAAAAATATAAAAATTAATTAAAATTTATAAATTTTTATAATTTTTGGTGCCACCAAAACCAATCCCTTTTCATCGTCATTCGAAACTGTTGTTGATTATTGATTAGGGCAAAACTTTTATTATATCTTTTTAAAGATTCATTAGTTCATTGGTACTTTACTTTAATTACCAATTTTAAACTCCATTTTCGAGAGCGTAGTCACAACGTTAGATGCACCATCTACTCGAAAACCCAAAGGAGTATATTCTTAAAATATTTATTTAGTGTCTAATTTTTTTTACTATTTTTTTACGCACATATACTAGTAATAATTTGTGTCTACGTTACTTTGAACAAAATTGGTAATAAGTTTCTTGTATAATTGAAATATGGGACAAAAAGTTCAAATCGAAAAAATTACAATAATTTATGGGTTTTAATTTTTTTTCAAAAACTTTAAACCCTAAAATTATTATATGTGTTTTGGTCTCCCTCTCCAATTAATTTTGATAAATACCATAAAAGAAAATACGAATTATGGTACTCTAATTTTAAAGGTTTAAGTTCCTAAAAATCATAATTGGACGAAATTTAAGTTGATAGTTTTGATTTTCATATAATCCTCATCCTTGAAATATGATAAAATTTAAAATACTTGTAAAATAGATGGTAGTAAAATTTACTAAAATAAGAATTGAGTGGGAAGTTAAAAATATAAAAATGATCTCAATCGTTAAATAAAAGAAAAAATAATTTTTTACCGTGGATCTTAGTCTGTACAATGGATATTTTAAAAAATCATCTTATTTTATTATATAAAAAATATATGATCTATATGTTTAAAAATAATTTATTAATTAATTTTAAGAATATATTTGAGAGATATTTTTATAATTTGGATAAAAAGTTAATTTAGATTTTATATTTATGTGATCTAATCAAGATGGCAACAAAAACGTTACTAAAAATGTTTTTATTTTTAATTTTCAATTTTTAAAAAAAATGTAACCAAAGGTGTAAGATTATTGAGTTTTCATTTTTTTTAACGTAATATTATTTATAAACGGAATTTAAAAAAATAATTATATCAAGCCTTCATATTTGAAAAGTATGTTTATTTTAAAAATAGAATTTTAAAGTAAAAGTGTCATTTTTTTACGTCGCCTGAGAGATTCGAACTCTCGCGGGGAAACCCCATGTACTTAGCAGGCACACGCCTTAACCACTCGGCCAAAGCGACGCTGTTGGGACAGAGAATCTATTGTTTTAATTATACCATAATTAGGGGCTACACCGCACCACCCCGTTCCCGCACAAGGCTGCAGGTACATGCCCCGCCGAAAGCAACCCCAATTGATCAACCGCCAGTCTCCTCTGTCTCTCTGTCTTCCCTCAGGCAACTGTACCGTGGAACAGAATTACGAAGAGCATGTCTTCAACAGCAACCGCCGATGACGCCGCCACCACCGCGGCCATGGAGAGGCAAACGTACTGGTGCTACGAATGCGATATGAGCTTCTCTCTTCTTCCGCCCTCCTCTCTCCTCTGTCCGCACTGCCGCGGCGACTTGCTCGAACGATTGGATTCCCGTCTTTCCAACCCTAATTCAAGCCCCGATCCCAATCTCTCCCAATTCCCCATCCCCATTGATCCACCTTCTCTCTCCCCGCATCAAACCCCAACCACAACCACTTCTCCCGCCTTCAATGACAACTACCTCCTCGACAGCCCTAACCTCCGCCGCCTGATCCAGCAAATCGCCAATTCCGACTCCGAAAATCTCTCCCCCTTCCTCGCTACCTCCACTCCCTGCCTCGCCCCTGCTTCCGAAGCCGCAGTTGAAGCAATCCCTACTATCAAAATTACCGCCTCATTGCTGGAGCTTGATCCGATTCTCCTCTGTGCTGTGTGTAAAGATCCATTCGTGATCGATGACGAAGCGAAGCAGTTGCCTTGTAAGCATATGTATCACCCTTGTTGTATCCTTCCGTGGCTTTCACGGCACAATTCGTGTCCGGTATGCCGGTTTCGGCTACCGACAGAGAATAACGAGTCAAAGGAGAGGAGGGGAAGGTTGGGCTTCACTGCGGCGATGTTGAGGGATTTAATGATGGAGAGCACTGTGAGTACGTTGACGGACATTGCTAGAAGGCAAGAGCTTATGTTTCCTGATCAGAGACAGGGTGGTATGGAGGAGTCTCTGCTGTCACACACGCAGGTTGGAGAAGCAGAGGCGGGGTTGGTGGAGCGTTCTAGTAGCGTGGAAACTGTGTCAAGCTGGCTTGTCGAAGGAGGGGCCAATGCCAGTGCCGGTGGCAATGGGAATATTGTCGTAAGTGCTAGGGTGAATCATGAATGATGGTGGTGTGTAAAGTTTTGGACTTGCAGAGTTAATATTTCTTTTGGCCAATATGAGGTTTGTTTAATTTGCTCTCCTCTAGTTGTTCTCCTTCGAAATTTATGTAACTCGTTCTCTGAATAATATGGGAATTGCAAGTATTTCTCCGTGACTGTCATAAAATTATCCAGGATGACCTGGTATGGTATTAGATAGCTGCGCTGCCACTGAAAAAGTCTTAATGGGGTAGAAAATGTCGACATTGTGCAGTTTTTTAGTGAACTTTTGTGTCACATGTGAATGTGTTATTGGTTTGTAGCTGTGGGAACTAATAAACTGGCTTTTGAGGTAAGCTTTGTGTATGTGTTAGGAAAACTTCTCGTCATTCCATTGTCTTTTTGGTTCCTGAAATTGGTAGGCAATAAGTATAAGAGCTTTCCTGGTATAACTTGATTTATATGCTTCTGGTGGGCTCTGATTTGCTAATGAGGCATGTTTTTATCAAGCTCTATACTTTAGTCTGGCTGTGATTACCTTCAATATTTGGACTATGGGAACAGTATCTTATTACTAAACCATCTGTTAGCAATAGTATACAGAGTGATGGGTGCAATATTTCGCTTCACTAATTTACTGGCTAGAAGGTTCACAAACAACAAATGGAAAAACTGAAATACCTATTAAGTAGTGAAAGGGAACTAGTGGAGTTTTAGTACATGGATGAAAACTCGTGTGTTATTTGCCAAAATACTATTTGACTTTTTCATCCAAATGAATGGGTGATGATCTATGTGAGGAAAAAAATATGGTGCTTTGGCTTTCGCTATCTGTGGTTTGATGAAAGTAATCTTTGATCCATTTGGGAGAAGCAGTATAAATTGTGGAGGAGCAATCACAGCAACCAACCGTGGACTGCAAGTCATTTTAGAAGTTTTCAGGGGTTTGTGTAAATTATGATCTAGGTGACGGGTACTGGAATAGAGAGAAGCTGGCCATAGGTTCAGCAATGGTCAATAGTTCAAATACATCCAACATAGATGAAGGGAGTTTATTTACATGGAAGGTTAGCCAAGGAGGTTAGCCCCCACCCACCAGACCCACCCAACCGTTAACTGGAGATCCCATATTCGGGCAATGTAGGACTTGCGCAAAACCTATATGGTAAGGATTTTATGGTGGGGAGTACCACCCAAAATAATAATTAGGCCGATTGTTGCTTCTTGCACTGATTGATAATATGCTTTTTGACTCCACATCCAACACCAATTCTGTAGGGAAATTTTGGCAACCATTACAGAGGATGAGCTGTGGGAGTTTGATTGGCAGAATCAGGAGCTTGGTCAGATAGGACTAAGTTTGAAAGACAAGGTTGGGTAGTATTGGTCAGCAGGATGCACTCTGAGGCTAAGTTATCAGTAACATTTGGCAAATAACTCTTAAGAATTGAGACTAGCAAGATTATGATATGTTAGTCCTTGGAATGTGCCCCTTTTTTAATAGAATTAATTGGTTTCTGAATCTCCATAAGATCGGGAAGACTTTGGGCTATCCCTATCTTGGGAGAAATTTCATCCCTTATTTTCTAAAGGTCATCTATAGCAAGGTAGAGCTCTTATCACTTATTTTGTCTTCAATTGATGATTGTGTCACCTCTCCATTGATTGGCATGTGTCATATTAGGTCATGTGATTTTATCCTCTGTCACCAGGAATGTTAGATATATTGCTTGCCTTGGGATCTGTTATGATTTGATAATATGGTAACCTAGAATTTGTAATTAGTGGGGCAACATTATATTTTTTAAGGAAAGTGAGGGCAAAAAGAAATAAATAAATAAATAAAATAATGGGAGCAAAAACTTAATAACAATGGGAGAAAGGTAAAATTTTTAGGTGCGTATAAAAGAACAAAATCAATAAAATTTTGGTATAATTTTTCAACCCTTAATCAGTCCCCCCTGCATGCTCCAAGAACGCACTGTCATCAAGAAGTTGCAATTTATTTTGCTGTGCCGTATTACTGTTCAGTTAATCATTGTTTTGTGTTTGTGATGACTAACAGGTTGCCCAAGCAGTTGCCAGCTGTGATAAAGTTTGATTGTCATGTACAAAGTTGTAAAATTGATATCTGTTTGATGCTGAAATGCATGTTAGTTGAATTGTTTTCCTGAACGCAAGTGAAAAGAACAAACCAGATTTTAGAACTAGTGAATGATTTGCAGAAAACCATAAACCTGATTTTACAGGGGTATTAAATATGCCACATTTTCACATATGCAAACTGCTTGAATGAAATGTTGCATGATGATGATGATACGATACGCACAGTTAAACACTTATTTGACAAACGATAGTTCATAAAATAGCTTGAAATGAAAAGAAAGAAAGTTTAATGTGATCCATGAGGAATTCATGTGTTTAATCTGTTACTTGTTGGATTTTCACTTCTTGTCCCTTGTTTTATGCAATTGCAGGTATGTATGGTTACTTTAGGGTTCTTGGTGGTTCTTCATTGCCATTTATCATGCAATGAAGTGTACATCTGCTGTGAGAGACCTAATATCCAATAATCTGGTGTTATTTGTGAATTTTTATTTTTATTTTTATGTTGTGCTTCAAATTTTTTTTTTTTTTTTTTTTATTTTTATGTTTGGGCATGATCTCTGTCTCCCATTATTTCTTGTTGATAAGAAGAATATCCAGTTGTTCCTCTCTTTGTTGTTGTTGTTGTTGTTGTTGTTGTTATTATTATTATTAACTAGGAATTCAGCAATCTTGTAATTAAAATCTGATTCCACATCATGTTTTGCCGAGCTTTCTACTTGGATAAAATTAGGGAATTTGAGTGCCCTTAATCTGTGGTGCGCTCAGAGGACACGTTGTGGCCTGTATGGTTCAAACTTATGCATTGTTTTCCCATTATTTCTTCTAGTTTATGAAATCGAGACAATAAATTTGAGAAATTAAGGAGGTTTAGTTGATTTTTAATTGATCAGTTGCCTTTTGGAAAGCACAAATAAACTGTTGCGGCCTTTTGAATGTCTTTACCTTCATTAGTTTATGGGTGCTTCCACTGAAAATTTGGGGGGTTTTTCTATTTTGAATTTTTTTTGGGTGTAGGGTGATGATATTCCCATAGGGGTTCAGGGGGCTGCAGTAGGTCAATTAACGGTCAGGATGTAATTGCATCAAATCTAGTAGTTTTAATTTAAAGTAATAAAATTAAATTTAAAATAAAAATAAAAGTTAAATAAAATCTGATTGGAAGATCATTAATGAAGAATATGAAAAGACACGTCACATTAAAATGTAATTATATCCTAACCGTTGATTGACTCATTACAGCCTCTGCAGTGAATTCTTCCACTATTGTCTCTAGAACCCATGCCCAGAGTAATAATTGATTGGACCAAAGCACAAAATAGTATTATTGACAATATTATCCTATTTGGTTAAGTAATTCAAAGGGCTTTTGTTTTTTTTTTTTTTTTTTTCTCACTTCTCTCATTTTAAAAGATAAAGTAGTTGATACATAAATGTAACGATAGACTCAATTTTAATGCAAACCTCCTCAACAATATTACTTTCTTTGGTCAACCGATTTAAAGGGATGTAAATCTGGCAATAAGTATGTTGTGGCACAATCAGTTGGTACTCCTATAATATTGCCAATTTTTTAATATTGTTATTCAAAAGCCAATCTGTGGTGCAGTTGGCTGCTATACGTTCCGTTCTGATTATTAATTCAGAGCTAGAACCTGGATGTATAACTCAAGGTAAAAGTAGGGGTGGAAACGAGCCGAACCGAGCCGAGCTTTAACATGCTCGAGCTCGGCTCGAGCTTTTTATACTGAGCTCGAGTTTGAGCTCGATTCGAGCTTTTATATAGGCTCGAGCTCGGCTCGATAAAGAAAAAGTTAGGCTCGATTAGGCTCGCGAATAATTCGATTAAACTAAAACGACGTCGTTTTGATTTAAAATATAATATATTTAAAAAATATAATAAAAATATTATTAAAAATATAAAAATATTGTTAAAAAAATATATATTATTTTAACCGAGCCTGCTCGCGAGCTTTCGAGCCGAGCTTCTTTAGGTTCGAGCTCGAGCTCGAATCCAAAACGAGTAAAAAATCGAGCTCGAAGTTTAACTCATGAATCAAGTTCGAGCCAAGCTTTTTTCGAGCCGAGCTCGAGTAGCTCGCGAACGGTTCGGTTCGTTTTCATCCCTAGGTAAAAGTCCAGGGACTGTGTGAGTTGACTTCAGATTTTCTGCTTCAAATTCTTGTTTTATTAACTAGTAATAACTCGTGGCTATTGCACTCTAATAGTATTAAATTTTTTGTATAGTTAAAATTTTAAATAAAAAGTTTAAATTAAAACAATTATGATAATCTATGAGTGTTAATTTTTTTCATAACTTTTGGCCTATCAATTATTTCATGTGTTTTGATCTCGCTTTCTTTCCAATTAATTTTTGATAAACATCACAAAAGAAAGCACAAATTATGGTACTTTAATTAGGAAGATTCAACTTCTTGGAAATAATAATTGGGTAAAGTTTAAGTTGGCAATATTTTGGTAAGTGTAAGTTGACAATTTCAATTGTATATGATCTTCGTCCTTAAAATATGGTAAAATTTAAAATGTCTAAATCATTTTTTGAGATAAATGGTAGCAGGATCATTAAAAGAAAAATTGAGTGGAAAGTTAAAAATATAAAAATAATCTCAATCATTGAATAAAAGAAAAAATAATTTTTAGCCGTTGAATATTAATTCGTGAGGGGGAAATTTTTAAAAATTATCCTACTTTATTACATAGATATAGATTAATTATGAGACTAATTGATGGGTCTAGTAGAATATGAATTTTTTTTTTTTTTTGGAATCTCTTTGATTCGGTCAGTTATCTCGTTTATAAATATATTTGATATTTATATTTTTTATTAAAAAGTTTTTTAAATGTATTTTATATTTATATTCTATTATTTTTTTAAATATAGTTCGGGTTTAAAACATATTAACGGGTCTAATATGCCGGTAGCTCGTTTAGCCCGTTTCCGGGGGGAAAATAATAATAATTAATTAATTTTTAACGGACCAGCCAGTTAATTCTTCATCCCAATTTGACCCGGTAAGGAGTTGACGAGTCCGCGTTGTTGGGTCAAATGGTTGTTGCACACGCTTAACAAGACGTGGCACCACGAAATTAATCTCATCTTCTTGAAGATTAGCATGTTGAGGCGGCTCTTCTAGTCGTTCAAGCTATTTCGTTTTTGTCACAACCACAACAATCCTTTCCAAAAGTTGAACCGCCATTTGTTAATTAATCATTTATTTTATTTATTTATTTATTTATTTATTTTTGTCTCATTCTTCGAATTGCTGGCAATCAAAGGTAATCGGTGACGATTATAAATAAGCTTTGTTGGGAAATTTTTCCACATTTTTTTTCACGTGTTTAAGTTCGACGTCTTCTAAAATAAGCAAGTCAAAGAGGGAAGGCGTTGCATGGTCAACAAACAGGAATCGGCCGTTCTCCCTCCCGCCATACGCAAACATATATATATATATATATATGTATATTGCTTGAAAATGTTCTTTAAGCATTGGCATTCACTTCTCGAGGTTCTCTTTTAGTCTCTCTCTCTCTCTCTCTATCTCTCTGTCTGAAACTCCGTTCTCTGGTAATTAAGTTAACATGGATGCGATTGAAAGTATTCTGGGAGAGACGGTGGTGGGGAAGGTGGTTGTGTTTATTGTAGTGCAGGCTCTTGTTTATCTGATTCTTTCAAAGTCTTCCAACATCTTCTCCAAGACCGCTCCGGCCGCCCGATCTTCTTCAAGTTTCAAACCAGCTCGCTCCGTCAGTATTCGTCGAATTCTTGCTGCCCTTGCCGACATGCCCGCCGGGGGCGAGCTATCCCCCTCTGGAAAGGACATCAACTCACCTACCCAACACAGCAGATCAAAAATCCATGATTCCACATATTAGGGATCGATCTTCCCCCTCCGGCGGAGACTCTTCTCCACCCCCCCCCCTCTTTTTTTAGGTTGATTTTTCAGTGTGATTTGGGTATTCTTTGGTCGATTTGTGTTCGGTACTCTTTTAAGTTCTTTGATTGATTTGTATTGGGTCGAATACCATACGCCATGTAAATATGGATTTCCATTCATAGTATACAGTCATACAGTTGTGTGTGAATTTTAGAATGCTCTTCTATTTTTGCTACAAAATATATATATATATATATATATACCACACCAGATTTGTAATCAGAATTTTGTATTAAAAAGATGCGATAATAGTATATTTATAATAAAATAATATTTTAATGAGTTATTTATTTATAAGTAATTGGTGGTCCACGAAGTAGATGTTTCATTCTGGTTAGATTTCTTAGTGTTTGTGTCCTTGCCTATAATTCCTACAAGTGTTATGCATGGGGGTGATAATTTTGGTCCAAAATCATAAATTTGTCCACAATCCTAACTTGAATAGATTAGGTTTGATTATTTTTATGATTGAATCGTTGTCAAACTTTTTACGGGACGATTTACTTACTTTTAATTAGATATAAATGAATAAATATTTAAATACTTGGTTATGGTACAAAAAAGTTTTTCTTTTTAATTTATTTTTAGTTTATTTTTGTCTTATATAACTTTTTTATTTTTATCAAAATTTGAATTTCTTTTTTATTTATTAACGTTTAGGCATATTATCCACATCCTTTCAAAAAATTGAGCGCGGTTAATTAAGTTATAAAAGCTATTTGATGTGCTAGTTTAATT
Source organism: Vitellaria paradoxa (assembly GCA_019916065.1). NCBI lineage: Eukaryota > Viridiplantae > Streptophyta > Magnoliopsida > Ericales > Sapotaceae > Vitellaria > Vitellaria paradoxa. The sequence goes on along the minus strand of CM034234.1, from coordinate 64,187,506 downwards.
GAGTGTGCTTTTAAATTTTGGAATTGTATTTTGAGTTTACCACCCAATAATGGCTCAAATATGTCCATTTGTCACCCCGGTTTGTCATTTGTCCTGCCTTTTTTTTTTTAAATTAAAGTTTTTTTTTATAAGGAGAGAGAAAAGACTCGAACTCAACTCATGAGCAAGCAGGACAGATTCTTAACCACTGAGATATAGGCCATGCTCCATCTGTCCTGCCCCTTTCATTTGAGGGTACTAACTTTTCATACATAAATATCATGAGATATTCAACTAGGTGCTGCGTTTGAGGGTTGGAGATTCTGAAGTTTTTGTGGCGCATCTAATGTACGTGAAGTGATAATTTAATAGCTCATATTTGATTTCATCATTTAATAGTATAAAAAAATTAGATTGTATCTGAACCATTAAATCAGCATTTTGGATACATGACATTTTCTGATCACTTCAAACCCCTTATTCCATTGGAGAACCATGGCTATTAAAATTGGTGGCAATTACTGATATTATAATTAATTCTTTTGATATAAAATGATCATAATTTATTTTTTACACAAAATATCTTATATATTTATTTTAAAGCACATGTATGTAGTGTTTTTTTCAAAATAATATTTTATCAAACAAAAAAATAAATAAATCAATAAATTTATCAATATTTAATTTTTTTGAAGAAATTCTTGATTTTTCACATAGTCAAACCATTCAAACTAACAGAAAAAGTAGTAGCATGAAATCTTGCTGCCAAAAATTCAAATATGGGGGATATAAGTGCCCATTTCGAAAAGGTGGAGGTCTATCTGCAAAAACAATCAAACCTAAAGGGTCTAGATAATGTTTAGATAATGTTTGCCTTAAACATTATCTATGTTAGTTTGCTAATGAATTTGTTACCTATGGAATAGATTCATTGGAGCCATAAAGTCAACCACGTGCTTTATTAATTAACTTAATCCTTATTCAGAGTAAGTAACCACAGTTTGATATTATCTCATACCTTAAATTGTTTCCATCACCATCTTCTCCTTCCACCAACTACTGATCTTATCCAAGGCAAAATGATATATGTATATATATATATGTTCGGCAATAATTTTACCATTTTTTCCGTAGACCCCTCCTCTTCCTCGTGCATTGAAATCCCCTCCCGGCGGCCTGCAAGCAAGAATATAGTAAAATAAAGCGGTCGGAGTTGGTCCCCGACCAAGGACACTCCGATGCTTAAGTCAGTTTCTTATATAGATATAAGCTCATGTAAATAAAGAGAAAGAGAGAAGAAGATCAGAGAAAAAGGAGCCGAAAAAAGAGCTTACATTGTCTTGATTTTTGGTATTTATAGATGGAGTGTTTGTCTTGCTTTTTGTTGATTTAACTATCACTTTATCTTGATGTGGCTTAAAGTAGAGGTGGGTGGCTAATATTAAATGCCAGATGATGTAAGCTTCGGGAGCCGTGTGAAAGTGTAGTACATAAAAAAACTATACAACGTAACTAGCAAACTATCTAGTCCCAATTTAACCATAATATACCTCCCTGTTCGGGAGGTGCAATTTATGGTCGGCAGACCACTATTGTGGTCTGAGAAGCTATTTTTATACCTCACATTATATATATATATGCAAAGACCAATGAATTATATGCATTGACTTCAATTTTTAAAGTTTGAGGTCCAATATTGCAGAAAAACATAACAGGAAAAGTATCAGATTAAAACTATCCAGCTAGTTCCCAGAAGCTCCTTCACACTTTGGCAGATCAATAAGGATCCACACACCTACTTTGCCACCATGTTACCACAGATTCAGCTTAATAATGTAAACAAAAACAAAGAGGCAAGTCTTAACAGCATAGCCACATATATATATATATATATATACATATGTATATATATATATACATATATATAATACATATGTATGATCTTTCCGCACTGACCTGCCCATGGGATAGTTGTAAGTCTCTCTCTTTCTCCAAGTTGATCATTAATTTGGCTATAAGCGACTTCTTGGCAAGGGCTAAAAATTAAGAAATTAAAAAAATTCAATCATTTAACTGCAAGGAACTTATTGGCTAGAGCGCAATTCTGGTCAACTGAAAGGCAAAGCATAACGATGGGTGAGGAGCACCTAGGGCAAGTCAAGACCGGGCAACATGTAATCAAGTCATTATCACAATTCAATTCAGCTGTACAGCCATCTCCATGTCTATAAACTTCACCTTATTTACAATATTAAAAATTTTTATACATTCAATTAACAAAATAAAAGTCAAGAACTGCACTTGGTTTTTACCAGTACACCAACGTTAAGACAGAACACTTGCACCTAGACATAAAATGTAGGGTAAATTACATTGAGATTCCACGAGGTTTCTTCAAAAGTCGACAACACCTGTCATGTTTTCCAAGTGACTCTTATCTCTCATGTTTCTAGATTTTCCTTAATAAATTACACCCATCACGTTTTGACCGTCACGTTTTGAAAGTTACTCTTATCTCTCATATTTTTAAATTTTTCTTAATAAATTACACCCGTCACGTTCTGAAAGTTACTCTTACCTCCCATACTTTTAAATTTTCCTTAACAAATTACTCATGTGACACATAAATACTAAGAATTGTACAAAATTCCATCAATCTTAGATTGATTATATATGAACTAACCAAAATATCCTCATATGAAATGCTATAATTTATAGACAATTTGATTCCTTATATTATAAGTAAGAAAATTTTGATTAATTTGTATAAAAATATTTGATATCAGAACGATTTTGTGTACTTTTTAACTTTTATAAATAACACTATGGGAAAAATGTCAAGAAAACTTAAAAGTATGGGAGGGCAGAGTAATTTCACAATTGTGATTGGTGGTGTCTAACTTAAACAATGGGCTCATTGTTAAAAATGGTAGATATATATGGATATGAACGAGTAGAATAAACAAATTTGTAAGTTCAAAAGAGCTCACAAAGTTGTGTAAGCCGCTAGGATCCATCTACTTGTCGGGTCAAGAGGTATGTTTGTGACTAAGGCCGTGTTTGGCACACCAAAAAGTAAGAAAAAATGAGATAAAATGTGGTTTGAAGAAACTTTTTGTGTTTGATGCACACCACTCAAACTGTATTTTTTAGAGATGAATAGTAAAATTTCGTTTCGAAAGATCGGATTTCTGTTTGGACAGATTCAAAATTTTAGACAATTATGACTTCTTTACACTACAATCCGTCCAAACGGATTGTAAAAATCGTTTCGGCAAAAGTTGCCCGCGCGATTCCGTCGGAACGGTTTTTACAATCCGTTGGAACGGTTTTAAAAATATCATAAAAAATAGTCAAAGTGGATGTTATTTGGTAGTTCAGGAGTCCATAGTGAGAATGATGAAAAAATTTTTGTTATTTGATTAACTGAATTTTAGTTATTGACTTTTTTTTTTGAAAAAATATTGAACGTTTTTTTAATTTTAAGAAGACAGAAATATATAAAATTTTATAAAAATTTTCAGAGATTTTCATCAACTTTTTGTGCACCAAACGCAGCCTAATATTACAAATAGAAAATTTAATATATTCCATCTATTTAAGTCTTCTTCCTCCCAACAAGCAACCAACACCCCACCCCTCTTCTTCTAGTTTCTGTTGTCATAGAAGAAAATATGAAGCCACACCCAAGTAAAACTAGTATATCAGCAGCATCTAAATTGGCTATGCACAGAGATTCGCCTGTAATATCGAAGTTCAAGCCAAAGATCCGCATAATCCACATATTTGCACCAGAAATAATAAAGACAGATGTGGCAAATTTCAGAGGGCTGGTCCAGAGACTCACCGGAAATACTGTTGACAGCAAAAGCCATACAGAGAGCACTAGTGCTCCAACTAAAAAGCCGAGGACTTCCGTTCGTGAGCCAAGCAAGAATATTGAGTCAGAGAATGGCATGCATAGTTCGCAGGATGGAAACAGAATGAAGGAGGGTGAACAACTATGGGGAGGTGAGAATTCAAATTGTTTCATAGGTGGGCTTGGATATAGTACTGATGGTTTAATTCAAGACCAGAGTGAATTTCCTCTACTTCCTCTGAAGTCTTCTCACTTCAACGTGCGTGAAGGAATGCCTCTTTTCCAGTGAAGACAATCTCTCTCTCTCTCTCTCCCTCCTTTTCCTTTGGCACAACACTCCACCCCTTTTGCCCCTCCCCCTCCCCTTTTTGTAGAATAGATATGTTTTCTCTTTAGAATTGATTTGCAAGAAATTAGTTTCCAGACTTTTTCTTTTCTTTTCTTTCTTTAATGTTGTTACAAAATCGTGCACACAATCTTGGATCACACAACGCACAAATCAAAGTATAAAAAATAGAAGAAGAATAGACAGCAAGATTTACGTGGTTCGACTGTAAAGTCTATGTCCACGGGTAAGACACAGGAGAAAATTTACTATGATGAAAAGAAAGCAGTTACAACGCTGGCCGGCTTTTCTCTTGATCACTCTAATAAGAAAACCCCAAAACCCTAATATTTAAATAGGTCCATACCGCGGGAGGTTACGTCCCCTGCACCCCCGAGGTCGGTGGTGGGCTTCGGGCTCGGGCCTATCGGCCCGTGCTCTCCGCTATCACCATAGACCTTCAGAAAAATATCCAAACGGATCGTACCGTGAGACTTTCGGATCAAGTTATAATGTCGGGTCCAAAAATAAAAATACAAGTCACAACAACAAATATATTAATCAGTTCAATTCTGCTCTAGAAAACATTGGAGAAATATATACTGCCGTACATTCTTTTCTTTTCCCTTTGTGGATTTATGCTGTTGAATTGGATTTGTACGGTAGAGCTCCAGGAATTTTTCTGTTTACTTGTTCTGTACTATGCCATGCAATGCTCCAGGATTTTTCTGTTTAATTATTATGTTCTGCTATTCAATTAATACCTTTGTTCACGTTCTAAATTTTTTTTATTTTTATTTTTCATGAGCCATTTAATCAACTCTAGATGTAGGAAATTGGGCTTCTGTAAAATGTCAAAAGCCCATGAATTTAAGAAACTGGTCATTATAACAGAATTTGAGGCCAGCTATTATTTAATTTTGGACTCAAATGTGATAGGATTTAGAATTGTACCTACTAAGTTGCGCATAAAAGATTATTAAGTGAAAGAATTTTCATATGAGCAGGTGTTAGTTTTAACCTTAGACTGCATTATGCTCATTAACGACCCCAATTAGTTTTGGACTAAGATTTTGTTGAGTTAATTTGAGTTGAGACTGCATTATTCATTGCTTTTTTGCGCTTGTTAGGAATTTAAGTCTTCTAAATTCACTCTTTAGGATTTACTTTTCGCAAAATATTAAGAAGAATAGAGAAATAATAATAATAACACAATAACTTAGTGAAAAACTCCTAAATCAAAAAAAAAAAAAAACTATGAGTACTCAGATAAAAAAATTCACTATATTTACCTTTTCAAAAAAAAAAATTCACTATATGAAAAATTTTTACAATCACACCATTCTTACTCTCTTCCAATATCCCAAGACACTCACAAAATAATTTTCTAAAAAAACTTTTAACTCTTACATCAGAAAAGAAGAATTTAATTAAAAACGTATAAATTTACTATTTAAAACTTTAATTGGTGTGTCTTTATCAAAAAAAAAAAAAATGAGTCTTTATTTGTAATCACAAAAGACCTCTCTCTCTCTCTGTGAGCAAATCGATGTGAGACTCCAAAAGAGACCATACACCAACATTAAGGAAATCAAATCATGTAACAAAATAGGAAAGCGTTACATTTTTTAAAATGTACGCTCTTCTACCTAAAATGAGCCAAACGCCCATTATTTTGGGTTGTATAAGTAATTCTTCTACTGAAAGAAATCCCATTAACTCCCAACAGGAAACTAACTGCGAACCACGTTAACACGGATGAAAATATATGAGAAAATTACAATATAACAACTCCGACTAACCGTAAGCCACATTTGATGTAAAAGGTTAAAAAGGATGACAAATTTTGAAGATAGATTTAATAAGAGAATTTGGGGCACAAAACTAACATTGACTTCAACAGAGCCCAAAGTCCATTCTCACATAATTTTTAATTCACAAGAAAAATAATAATAAATAAATTAATTAAAGGATGCAATGTTAAATCACCAATTATTTCAAAAGGTAAAACTATTAAGAAATAAGTCTAATAATGTATATCAAGTTATTTCAACACTATTCCTCACAATCTTGATTCACACATAAGGTGCACTAACACAAACACAAATACAAACAAACAAAGCGCAAAACAATAAATAAGGAATAATGAGATTTGAACTCAAAACTTTATGGAACCAGATCTTTAATATCAAGTTAATTCACCAATTGTCTAAAAACTCAAGTTGTTAAAAAAATTGGTCTAATAATATACACCAAACTATTTCAACTGCAAAGTTTAGAATCCCAAAGATATATAGCCGTCTCATGTGGCCCTAGACTAATATTTTCAAGTAGATTTAATTTACACTCAGCGCTCTTTTTTCTCGCACAAGTCACTGTTTAGCTAATTTGTACTAGTTACTACCCATAATCATCAGTGTATTTCGTTTAAAATCATCACAGTCATAAGATGATGCATTCCATTTAAAAATCAATTATGGAAACATAATGTAGTAACCCACATATATATATATATATATATATATATATAATTAAATTGAATTGTTATAACTGTGTCCAGAAAAATAAGGTCTTAGGATGTTTAGGATGTTTTTGTTTTGTTTCAGCCAAACATGGCCTAATGAAATGCTTGGAAAAAAATAGCAGTGGACGCGTGGCATGAAAAAAAAAAAAAGAAAAAAAATTGGCCGAAGCCACTTGGAGCTTCCCGTGCCTTTGTTTTCCCGCGGCTGCCACGTAGTTTACATATGATATATACGTTACCTTGATGATTGGTGTTGAAAATAAAAAAAAAAAAAACGTAATGATAAGTGCTGCTGTGCTGGCAGCCACTCTGCTTTCCCCTGAAGTTAACATATATATATATATATATATATATATATATATATGGCTCCGTTGGGAGCATAACAAAATAAAATAAAATCCTATAAATCTCTATAAATATAAATTACGAGACAATAAATTTAAAATGTTTCACTCACTGCATAAATTACAAGACATTTACTTTTATAATTTTATTTTATTTTATACACTTTTATACAACTCCAAACATATCCTCTATACACACACACTAGTAAGTAACTGTGTTTAAAGGTGCTGAAATATAATTTGACGTGTAAATAATTTAAATTTAAAATTATAAAAATAAATTTAACACAAAAAATATAAAAATAACATATAAAAATAAAATTATTAATCAAAAGAGATTAAGGTACAAAATTTTATTATTTATTACAAATAGTATCACATTTTTTAAAATATTAATTTAAAATCTTTTATATAAAAAGTATTCAAAAAAATATGGGAAGGGTGAGAGAAATAGAAAAATAATTTTAGCCATTTAGTAAATTCAACAATTGAAAATATCTCAGATTTAAAATTTTAAACTTTCTTATTATATAAATGACATTTTTTATGTAAAAAAATATTAAGAAATGGAAATAGTGAGACAAAAAAAATAATCCTGATCATTTAACAAATTTAACAGTTAAAAATATCTCAAATTCAAAATTTTAAACTTCCTAATTATATAAATGATACATAATGTAAAAGTATATATATTTAAAATTTAAGTTTTAAGCACATTTCAAAATTTAAGTTTTAAGTACATTAAAATTGAAATTTTAATTTAAATATTTATTTTTAATAATTTTTTAAAAATTAAAAATTTAAATATTTTTTTAAATAAAAAATTTTAATTAACTTTGTTTATTAGGTATCCATACATTATTTAATGATAATAGATAATATAATTTGCATAATTTTGCAAAATATAATATATATATATTTATTTAAATTTCAAATTTCAAATTTAAATGTTGTGTTTTATTATATCAATATATAATAAAAAATGACATGGTGAAACTTTAGTGATCACTCGGACAAATGTCAAATTGAATGATGTGTTTTATTATATAGATATACAAATGAGTATGTGGGAGGTAATTCGGTAGGAAAAAAATCGAGAAATGAAAAGACAGAAGGCAGAGAGAGAAAAGAAAAATGAGAGAAAAAAATAGGGAAAAAGTGAAGACTTAAGTTCAGGAATAGCGGAGTTTTGGTATTTTAGACGTTATGATCATCATGGCAATGTCAGATCGTGATAATTCGGCCCAAAATGAAAAATACGAAGGAGCGAAGTTCTAAATTTTTGAGGTTTCTTCATAGTTTCTTCTTCTTTTTTTTTTTCGGATTTGAGGTAGGGAATTTATTCTTATAATTGAAATTTAGTATTTTGTATAAATGTATGATAAAAATATAAAATTTTATTGTATGATTATTATGACACTACGGGAGAGTGTAAAATAATGGGATTATGGTTAATATTATAATGGTTTCATGCATTTTTAAGAAAAACATGTTAAGGTGTTACAATGGTGGCAAAATGTTATAAGGGTGGCAAAGGAATAGCTTGTGTGGCATGTTGAGGTTAAGGGAATAACCTGTGTTGCATGTTAAGGTGTTATAAGGGTGACGAGGGAATAGCCTGCGTGGCATGTTGAGGTGTTATGAGAGTGGCAATGTATTATAAAAGTAGTAAGGGAATAGTCTGTGTGGCATGTTGAAGTGTTATAAGAGTGACAAGGTGTTATAAGGATGGCAAAAGAATAGCCTCTGTGACATGTTGAGGTGTTACAAGGGTGGCAAGGGGATAACCCCTTGCGTGGGCATTTTACTGTTTATTTATTTGATTTGTACTGCTATCGTCTGTCTTATATGATAATGACAGTTACGTTGAACACTTAGTTTATATTTTTATATGAAAATAATTGTTGATATTATTTGAATATTTTTTTTTTACTGGACTTAGCAGCTCACCCTATTTCATAGGTTTTTAGCAGAGAAGTGTTTGGTAACAAAAAGTGAGGCTGACAGATATTAGTAACCGATCGAAATCGATGATAAATTATTAGTATGAAGTTTGGCAAATGTATAATATTTTCAGACAACTAAAATAAGAAATAACTTGTGTAATAAGTTCAGTTATTATATTGAGATTTTCTTATTAAAATTTGGGATGTTACACACAAATAATAAAAAGTACGGAATAATTGTGCAGTGGAAATAGTCTAGCTGTTCCAAGTTCTTTAACTACTAAAGTTTGTAATCCATGGTAGGTCCAAACATGGGAGGTACGAAAGGGGCTTAATCTGTTGACTTGGAGCTGTACTGGACTGTCAAATAAATGTTACAAACGTAGATATTAAGGAAAGTCAATGACTTATTTGCTCCTTTGCCGACTAGGGGCAAGGAGATGGAATAAAAGATAATCTGGAATCTAACTTGATCGGCTGGCTCTTGCACATGTAACACGCATATATATAAACCTCTCTCTATATATAATGCCTTAAAACCTAAGCATAATTGGATTTTAATACATAAATATTAATATCACAAGTCGCACATACCGATACTGCTACCTATTGTGAATCGCATGCCCACCAAAAAAAAAAATCTGTAGAAGGAAATCACCAAAAACGATATTGAACCAATTACGATGCATACAGATAACGTGGTAACATTGTATACTAATAATTAATGCATGTTGCTGAGAAACTTTTGGAACCAGAAGAGTCAAGGACCATTCAGAAGCACTCGATCACTTGCAGTGCCGCCTGGTAACTTCACGGCGAATTCCCTTGATTTTGCGGTTCTTCAAAGATCAAGGATCCCTCTAATTCTTGAAGATGGAGAAGAAGCAACATTATGAACTTTTTGTGACCATGAGGGTGGGAGAGGAGCTTTTTTCCTTTGGTCAGGGAAGAAAGGAAAATTAAAAGGAGGGACAAGTAGAGAGAAAAATAAGTTTATTATTATTATTATTATTATTTTAAAAAACAGGAAAGTTGATGGAAAGGGAAGTGATGAAGTCAAATGAAAATTCTAAAAATTATGAAAGAATGAATTGGTTGAGTTTGATTGGGTTTTAATTTATTTATTAAATTATTTTTTTAAATGCCAAAATAAAAATATGAACTCAGCTAATGAATATTTTTTTTTAAGCTAAGCCAGTTTCTAGGTTTGAGGTTCAATTTGAAAGTAGACTTCTAACACATCCTACTTAAATTTAATATTGATTGTTATCCTATTTACAATTGTTTGAAGTGTCACGAATCGATAGCATATGTAAAAGTTATCTGAGCAATACTTTTTATTGATCTAAACTAATCGGCTGAATTGGAATGATGGTTGAAGATTAAAAAATTTTGATTCCTTGCCAAACACCAAAAAAAAAATAACTCGGTGGGTGGAATTCCCCCAAATGTCTCTTGACGATCAAATCAGTGTAAAGAAGATGCAAAAAATAAATAAATAAATTCTTGAAAGCAAGGTAGCAAGAGTAGCAGTAAGAAAAAAATAGTGTTTAATATTTTTCCATGCAAATGATCTAACATTTATAAATGTGACACGAAACTTGTGCATACGGTCTCGGATGGTCGGACCATGTTTGAGAGTAAGCAATAATATTAGAATATGAGTAAAAGTGTGGGGAATTGGGTAACTCCCTATTTCTACAATCTCCATACCAATCGTGTTGAAGGAGCGAGGATACAGGGGCTTGCCATGTGTCCTAAATTTAAAAAAGTACCACGTGTCTAATTGACCCCCATCTGATACAATTTTATTTAAATTCTACATTTATTATTATTTTAATTTATAAATTTTTATTTGATTTATCTTATTTCATAAGCACTATTATTTTATTTTTAACTCACGTGGAAATCGTATTTATTTTTATTCGTACCTTTTTTTTAATGTCAATTAAATTTTTTGTAAATATCATATCTAACCAAGATATAAAATTGTGCATTTATTATTTTTTACATATAAATAATAATAACAATTATCTAGATCTCCTAATCTAAGATAGACGGGACAATTACTAAAAATCTCTGAAATTTATAAATAGAGCTCAAAATCTTCATTCTTGTTATATTTTTCTTTGAGACTCGATGTTATGACAAATTTTTATCAAGAAATCAAAATGCTAACAAATCTCTAGATAAATTTTTGTCATACTAATAAAAATCTAGTCTCTGGGTGAATTATCAAACTGAATCTAAAGAACTAGAAGGTGAAAGTTTTGGTTCCTGCTTTGTTTATTACTAATATTTAATAAATTATTGTTTTTAATTAATTATTTGATTAATATTTAAATATTTGGTTAATATTTAAATTTGTGTTACCTTCACTATTTGATTTAATTTTCACAAACAAAACTATATATTATTTTTAAATATATTTCTACAACTCATATATTTTAACATATAACAATATATTCAGCTTAATTATATAATTTGACAAATTCACGTATCAAAAAAGCCTAATTAAGAGCACATGCATTTGTATGTATATATATGATGGAGAATTCAAAAATTGGACTACATTTTGCATTTCGTGCCAGAGTCCAGCGCACTGTGGTAGGTGTAGAGCGTGGATCATATGGGACTCTCTTCAGAATGTTCAACTGGTAAAATTACGAACACGTTGACCGTTTGGCAACAAAAAATTTATTAATTTTTGCTTTTTATGCATTTGACAAAATACTAATTTTTTAATTTCTTTTGTTTAATTATAATAACTTATCAATTCAAAAACTATTAAAATTTTTATCAAATAAATTAAAAATCATCAAAATTTATTGAAAATTAATAAACATCACAGTTTATTTTACCAAACACACGTGTTTGGACGATAAAAAAGTATAATAAAAATACAAAAAAGTGATGTAAAGATGATATGTGGTGAAATTTGATTGGAAGAAAATATAAAAAATTAGTAAAAATTGATGAATTTTGATTGATTTTAATAAATCAAACGCCCCTAAAAATCTCAACCACCAACTTTTGATTAAAAAAAAATATCAAAAGTCAAAATTGTGTTGCCAGTACCTTAATAGACTTTTTTCTTTTAAATATTTTAATTTAGGGACGTTGGAACTTTCCATCCAAATTTAAACTATTCAGTTGATTACAAAAATGCGACAATCTTGCTTATTTAAGTTTGGTGTTTCTATTTTTTTTAAATATTTAAAAATCTCTAAAAGTTATTTACCACAAATTACGAACTCACAATTTATCTTATTTTATTAAACTTTTTATCACTCTAAAAATTTTCTGTCAAAAAATAAAAAGTCGCATATTAAAAAAATACTAAATTAGACTAAGGGGAAATTCAAAAAAGGTATTTTTTTTAAAATTATTATATTTCAACAAATTGAAAATTTAAAATCGTAAATATATGAGTTTTTATTCTATTGATACATAAATTAATTACCTACTTATGGTGTAAAAATTTGTGTTTTTAAAATTAAAATTTTTTGTTTGTTAGAATGAGATTATTTGTCCAAGAATTCAATTTTTAGTTTTTAGGAATCTTTCCTTAAACTAATTAATCCCAAACGTTAGAATTAAATATAATTTTATAAAATTAGGGGATTTAAAATTTTAAATTTAAGAATTTTGATTTAGGAAAGAATTTTGGTTTAAAATTTTAAATTATTACGTATTTGGCTTGTCTATCGAAAAGTGTGAAAAGTTGAAAAAATAAAAAAATTTAAAAAAAATTTAAAAAAATTGGTAAAAATTAGAAAAAATTAGAGAAAGAGACTGTATGATTTATCCAAAAATAAAAAAAATCAACTTTCTCCATAAAATACTTCACTAACATTTTTTAAATTTACTAGCTTTCTGTAATTTTATATAACTTTTACAATTTTTTAATTTTTTTTGAAATTTTTTAACTTTTATAAATTTTTATTAAATATATAATTAATTATTAAAATGTCACGAATCAATTATTAATTCAAAGTTCTAGTTTTCTTGTCTGGTGGTGCCAAAAGACCCATAAACGCAAAAAGTCATCCGCATCCTTTTGGTTGAAAAAAAAAAAAAAAAGGTCAAAAAGTAATGCTAAGAGGGAAATAGAAAACGAAACGAAAAAAATAAAAGGAGAGACAGTGTCTTGACTTTCCGCGAGCCACTGGCCCATTTTGTTGGCTTAGAAAGTTATAAAAAAAAATTAGTTTTTTTAATTTGTTATAAAAAATTAATTTTTTCTTTTATATTTAAGAAGGAAAAAAAATTGACTATTTAATTAATAATTTTTAATTTGTTATTAATTTGATATTTTTGTTTTACAAAGTTTAAAATAAATTTAAAGTGTGGAATGATAAATTTAATTATTTAAAAAAAATTAAAAAAAATTAGTAGCCGCAGCTCCGACTACCAACTATTTTTGCCAAACAGATGCGCGAATTCTTTTTATTGAAAGGTCAGATCCGCGAATTCGATTGGGCCTTTTAACCAATTCTATAACGCACGCGCACAAGCACACCTGTCTACGAATTTGGCTCTTGCTTGGGAAGTTTCTCAGTGTGCGCGCGCGTGGATTGTTCTTCCTCCGCAGTCTCTGACTTTTTTTTTGGTACGCAACGCAACTGACCCTCCTCCGTCATTTGCTGATCTTACTTAGCATTTCAATTCCTTGGCATCTGCTCTCTTTCTATTAATCACGCAATTTTTTTTTTTTATATCTGAACAAGTTCTCTTACTGTTGCGGTAATGATTTTTAATGCTTGGATCTCCGATGAAACGATTGAAATCATTTGCATCTGATGAATCCCTAGCTTGTTTTGACTCTCTTCAGATTCGTATCTGTTATTGAATTTTAATTGAACTTTGCTTTGCAGCGGGATTGCTTTGAGCGATGGTGTTCTTCAGAAGCGTTTCTGCGCTTTCCAAGCTACGGTCTCGGCTTGTAAGTTACACACACGCACATACACATCTATGCTGATGTAGAATAATTTGTTCCAGAAAATATTCTCCAAGCAATAGTTTTATATGAAATGATTGTTCGTTGCAATGGTAGATAATTTAGATAGTATTTTCTGGATAATTTTTCATGCTGAACAAATGGAGCGCTTCTGTGCGATTTGGGGTTTCAAATTGTTATTTGGATTGATTGCTTTATAGTTCTGCTTTATACTTTGAACGGTCGCATGGTTAATCATTTGAAAACTTGGCGCCCCTCCAAAAGTTTTTTTTTTTTTGGGGGGGGGGGTGGTGCTTGAGCCATGGCAACGCCCTTATCATTGAGAACCTCATTGAAGGCAAACTATTGTTTACTGGTGTTGCCTTCGCAAGCAGGAGGGTGAGCTTATTAATCTTTTTTTGTTCATTGTGGATGGACTAGGGAGGTTTGGGGTTTGGTGCTTTGCTGGTTTAGTATGCATTGGGCGTTTTCCAAAAAGCCAAGGATATTGTTTTACTCTTCGTGGGGCGTGAAAGTTCTTAAAGAAGAAAGAAATGTTGGATGCTTATTTCTTTTTATATAGCATGACTGATTTTGGGAGAAAGAAATAGGATGTCTTTTGAAGGCATACAAATTGCAATATATAGGATAAAAACATTTTTTTTTTCTCTTTTTCATGTAGATGGCTTGCCCTTGGGGGCAGGGGTATGATCCTAATTAACTTATATATATATATATATATATATATTTTGCTTTTGTTGATTCCCTAGAATTGCTAACCCCAACTAGTTTGAGATTAAAGCTTTATTGAGTTGAGGTTAGTTGATTCGATTCTCTAGAATTGTAATCAAGGCTTCTTTTTGGCTGTCATTTTGTGTGGCATCTCTTTGATACCTTTTTTTTTTTAAATTAAATACAATTCTGAATACCTATAAAAATTATTATTATTATTTCAGTGAGTTAATTTTATGTTCTCTATTTCTGATTGATTGATTGATTTTTTTTTGGCACTCCAATTTTCCAGGCTCAACAATCAAGTCTTAACAGCTCGGTTCGATGGCTTCAAATACAAACCTCTTCTGATCTAGTAACCCACACACTCTATCTTATCTGCAAACATGAACATATGAAATTTACTTGTGTTTAGATGCATGCATCTTTTGGCCTTCCTTTCTCTGAAAATACGCATATAGAAATATGTTTGAGGAAGCTGTGCATATTGAATGTTTAAGTTGTGCATATTGAATGTTTAAGTTGTGCATGTTCAATGTATTTGAACCAGAAAATAAATAAATAAAAGCACGTGTACATATACCATTTCTTTTGAAGCAACCCTGTCAGTTGCGTATTTGTTAGGTTAGAACGAAAATTACCAAAAAAAAAAATGTCAAAACTTAGAATCTATTGTGTACAAAGTTTGAAAGCATAAAATAGAAGTAAATATGTAACAGAAGGTAAAGCAATCTTTGTAATAAGCAAATGCCCAAGAAGTAAGTCCAAGTCAAGGTCTTGCCGAGCACACAAAAACGAGACAACTTATCAAGGCATTCTCTTGGTTCTAATTCAGTTTGACTTGCTGGTTGGATATTCTTTCATGTCTCATTAGGGATAGGATTAGCCGCCTGAAACTAAGTGTATTAGTTGTTTCCCTATACAATGATGTTGCTTTGAATTTGAAGGTTGCAGCTATGGGGTCAATCTGTCATTAAGTGGTGGCTTGGTCATAGCGGGAGTGGGATTGTGAATATATTCAAGTACCATGGATACTGGAAAAAGATTCATATATGATATCAATGTTGTTAAAATCTCGATTTAAATCTTAAAATTTTATAATTTTACGATGTTAGAGTGGGAAAACTTATGTGATTTTATGTAAAATCTTAATAGGGGCAAAATAGGTAAAATCTCAATTTTGAGACGTAAAATCAATAAAATCTTGATTTTATTTATTTTACCGATTTTAAAAATTAAGTATTTTTTTTTGTAATTTTGTCAAATAAAATAGATTTTTATGATTTTTTGAAGTAATATGCCACAATTATTTCATTTGTTACTTTTTTTTTTAAGTTTTTTTTTTTTTTATTCTATAATATTATTATTTACTATATTACACTAGTTGAGGACTACGTGTGTTGTTGCACTGAATTGACTACTATAAATTAAATGTAGTAGCTAAGATAGAAATCAAGTGACCTATGATAAAATATTAGAAATACATTTCAACTCAAACAAAGAATTATGATAAAATGAAGCCAATATTTTAATGCTAACTGTATAGATCACACCAAACATTTTAACGGTCTCAATCGTGTAGTTGTAAAGGGAGTGTAGAACCAGATATAGAATCTTTTGTAAACTTTGTTGAGAATTCGTTTTGTTAATATGAATAAGTTTTTGTGTATGACATTTTTCTTGATACATGTCTTTTCTCTCCTCTTCTTAATAAAATTATTAACTTATCAAAAAAAATATATGGAAGCTCTAAATGAAAAATTGTAGCATGATAGACTATATTTTTATTTTATAGGCATTTGTTAAAATCTTATGATTTTGTGATTTGATTTTATGATTCGATTTTTGGTAAAACCAAAACACGTTGACATTACACGACCATTATTTATTTATTTTTAAATGAATGCACAACACAGTAAAGTCAGGAGAATAAATGAATATACATTTATACATAAAAAAAGAGCTTTTTTAAGTTTTATACATTATTGTACAAAAATAGTAGGAAATCATTCTTTACATATATTGGAAAAGAAGTGTGAACAAAATAGGCTTAATTATATTTTAAAAAGCTCCATTCCTTAATGAATTGGAACTTTTTTAGACTTTGGATTCCTAAATTTAAAAAAGTTGCAAGCGGAGGGCAATTAAATTCACATTATATTGATTTAATATTTGCTCTTAAATTTCTTTTTCTTTCTCCTTTTTTTTTTTGGTACTTATTTTTTTTACATGTAATGTAGGACCTTCACTCTCAGCTGAAGGAATTAATCCCAGAACAGCAGGTACATTCTGCTCGTTTTGATGTTTCTGTTGATAGCAGAGGAATTGTTTTAATTAATTCTTAATCTGATTCGACATCTATACGGTGGCCAACTCAATCAGATTTTATGTTCTTGTCTTTGTTACAAGTTTTGGTTTTGAATCATGTTTCAATTTGGTCGGTTTTATGCTTGTTTACATGCATATGCACTCCTATCTCTGTTTTCATGTTGTTGGGATATATAATATGGTTAGATTTGGCTGGATTTGGTATGATTAGATACGGTTAGATTTGGGTGTATCTTATTTCCAAATTTCTTGTATCTCTAATTGTAAATACATTGCGAGAAAGGTAGGGAAAATTCATTCTTTTCCAATCTCTCTTTTCCCTTCCAACACGTAATTATTTTATTATTTGTTCATCGGTCAGCTATGTCTTAACAAGAGAGAAATGGTGTTGAAATGCCGATTATCCTACGTAGTTGCAAGTTGAATGTCTCTCTTGTGAATGAACTGCCTGATTTCCTAATCTTTATTTGGTGCGACAATTGCACTGAATAGCGGACATGAAAAGTTGCACACCTTTTAATGGTCAATCTCAACCATACTCGTGTCTTGGACATTCTGCATTATTGTGGGGTTGAAATGTCAATTATCATGCATAGTTGCAAGTTGAATGTCTCTCTTGCGAATGAGCTGCCTCATTTCATGGTCTTTATTTGGTGTAACAATTGCGTTAAGTTTCTGAATATCGGACAGGAAAAGTTGTATACCTTTTAATGGTTGATCTCAAATGTACCTGAATCTTAGAAATTCTGCATTGTTGTTGTTGTGTCCTTCCCGAGTGATACTTCAGAATTCAAACCTTATAGGTGTTGTTCTTTGAAAATCTTGGTTGACATATCTTGCAGTCCGATTTTATTTCTGAGTAGAATCTGATTATTGTATCATATTCAATTTTGTTACAGGAGCGCCTGAAGAAACTGAAGTCGGAACATGGAAAGGTTCAGCTGGGAAACATTACAGTAGATATGGTAAATATCACTCCCCTCTTGTCAATATTGATGGCAGAGTGGATGGTTAAAGTTTTCCATAATTCATTGTTGTCCATTTCTGAACGATGTGTTATTCTATTCATTAGCTTCTCATTGTATTTCTATGTTACAATCTGAAAGGTGCTAGGTGGAATGAGAGGAATGACAGGTTTGCTGTGGGAAACCTCACTGCTTGACCCTGAAGAGGTATTTGTCCTCAGTTATTATGAGACATGTAGGGTTTGATTTCTATCTTCTCTGTATATATATTTCCTTATACATGTTTATTCGGTGAGTAAAAATTGACTATTACGAGAGAGGAAATGTTTAGTGATTTTCTCTGAAGCTTGGCCTCTCTTTCTGTCTCTCTCTCTCTCTAGGGCATTCGCTTTCGGGGTTTATCAATACCTGAATGTCAGAAGTTGTTACCCGCGGCAAAGTCTGGTGGAGAGCCCTTGCCTGAGGGTCTCCTCTGGCTCCTTTTAACAGGAAAGGTAGGCGGCTTTAATGTTTGAGACAATTAGACATTTATTTGTATAGTGGGAATAGGGGATAGGGGACAATGAGAAGGATAGAAAATGTAGTATTGACTGGTTATTTGAAAAATATCTCTGCATCTATTTTTTTGGTAGAGTTTCCCTTGTCTTATTCATACATAATTATGCTTACTCCCTCTGCCTTGTGCAGGTACCAACTAAAGAGCAAGTAGATGCATTATCCAAGGAATTACAGAGCCGTGCTGCTGTTCCAGGTTCTTTAACTTTCAGTCCCGGCTTTAATATTTATAGCTCAATCACTGGTGGTATAGCTTATTTGACAACTTCTGTTCTTATGACTGATCAAGCCAACCCTTGAAAGTTGAAATTGTTGGCATGAGTCTAAGAAGCATGCTTGTGGATATGGAACACTTATATAACATGACATGGAAGGGATATGATAAAAAATAGTTATTTCTTTTTATATTTAAAAATGGAAATAGTAAATATTTATTCTTTTGTTATTACAAATACACTTATATTTTTATTTCATATCACAATAGGAGAAATTATATTATTATTTTTTCATTATATGTATTAGGGAAAAACAGTGAACAAAAAATCTTAATAGTTTTTTAATTATTTATTCATTTATTTTTATTTTCCATAAACAAATTGAAAATTTTTGGGTTTTAGAGTTTCTGAAATTAAAAATCTAGAAAAGAGACTAATACGCATAAGTTTCGTAATTTTTTTTGCTGAATGCCTAGTGGCTTTTTTTCCTTTTAAAATTTGCAATGTGTTTCATATGTATCTAATAGATGGACACCAATTTACCCCAGGTACTCCAGTATTTAAAAAATAATAGTACATTTTTGGATGAGTGTCCAACGGGACATGACACCAATTTGCAACATGTTTCATATGTGTCTAATAGATGGATACCAAATTACCCCAAGTACTCAATTATTTAAAAAATAATAGTACATTTTTGGAGGATATCCAATGGGACACGAGTCATCTTAGAAATTTTCTTCTTACATGTGAGTTCAATACATGCAGTCTTTTTCCTATCATATTTTAGGTGGTTTTAGGGGTAAATCTAGCTTGAGATTTCACCTTCCTTTCACTTCTAGTTGATTGTTCAACTCATCTATTTTATTAATTGATAATGTTAGAGAGCTTCTTGATAGTTCTGGTGTAGCTATTTTTTCGTTGTTAGGCCAATAATCTTCAAATTCAATATGTTAACGTTTCCTGACTGGAGGTTTTAAAGCCTGTTATCAACCTGAAATCCTTGATCCTGTTATTGGTCTCTTTATCAGCATTGCAGTAATTTTTATTTGTGAACTTGTGGTTGCAGATCATGTGTATAAAGCCATTGATGCCCTTCCAGTTTCAGCTCATCCAATGACCCAGTTTACAACTGGGGTCATGGCTCTTCAGGTTGATGGAAGGACTCCTGAACTTTTATTGTTTTTTTTTTTTTTTTTTCCATTTCCAGCCACGTTTCTGTTTAATTGGTACAACCGATTGTCTAAAATGCTAATCATTCCATTCATTGCAATTTTTCATTATTTTTTCTTGTGATGGACTATTCGCGTGATTTCGTGAGATGTGTGTGATAAAGTCATTAGTCTTCTCTGGAATTATTTATTTCTATCGGTAAAACTGAAACAGCGAAAATTAGACAAATTTATTGTCTATTCTCTTATTGAGAGTGCACTGTTTGTTGGCTCTATTTGACAATTTTTGTCATCAATGTTATAAGTAAATTATAAAATTCATCTAAATCTATGTTCTTTGGGATAAGCTAAGTGGTTCACTGGTTCAGTTCTCATTGAAATTTATCAGGCAATTGCAACCTGTGGTAGACTAGAGCAGGTGATGTTCCTCCTTTATACCTTGCACACAACTGGTATGGCTAAGTTAATCATTTGAACACAGCAACCTCAAATCTGTTTTCTCAAGAAACTTGATGTTAGGATGACTATAAGGGATTTTAGAGTTTTGGAGTCATTTAGAGAATTTGTACTTGGTGAATAGTTATTTTGGGATCTGAATCCAAATAGTTAATAGACCATTTTATGCCCTGAAAATTGTATCCGAGGCTGCACAGACATGGATGCACCTTCTAAAGAATAACCATTGTATGGTCATTGACGTGGAAAATTATAATGGGTGGAACGCAGATAAACTCAGGTCATGGCATCACACTCGCATGTGTATGTATAGATGTAGTCCACATTTTAGCTAATGGACAGTGAACTGCTGCTATCACCTATGAAGAGCGGCAGTCACTCTGGATCAAGACTTGCTGAAGAGGAAGGGGCATCGTTTTAACTTTTAGGTGACTAACTTGTGTTTAATGGTAGTTCTTTTTGGGGAGGGGTTGAAGGGTGAAAAGGGCGTGAATTCCTCTGGATATCCCATTATATTCCATCTCTAGGTCATGGGAGCATTTTTAGGCAGTAATAAATGGATACTTAAAAGAGGATTTCGGTTCTTGATGATAGGCCAGCGACATTTGTGTAAGATGTTTGTGTTAGTGATGTTTATTTGAAAACATGCATGCTACCTGCGATACTGTTTTATGGAAATTATATGATGAAAAATCCACCAAATTTTATGAAAGAAAAATTTCCATTGGGTTGTGGTTTGCGGTGCAGATTCAAGGTTAGTTGCTTCACTGTCAGCTGAAAGTTCAGATTAATTACTCTTTGTAAGAAATAATTGGTGTCTTTGAAGTATTGGACATATGTCCTTGAAGTTTTAGAGAGGTTTAATTGACTTGACAGAGAGTATGGCTTTTGAGTATTTGTCCTACTTGAATAATTTCTGTACTTTACAGTTTCTTTATGTGCCTAATGCATACATACTACACACACACATAAAGACATACGCCTTTTGTTTCTATATTAAGTTAAGGCTGATATTTAGTGCACAAATCTCCCTTGGTTTTATGTTATTGTTTTTAAACTGCATCCATCTTAGTAATCCTAGAGGGTGGCCTTGGTGCAACCGTAAGGTTACTCATTGGCAACCTAAAATACTTTGTAAATTTTCTCTTCAATTACTAGGGGTAAAATTTCATATGTTTCCCATCTCCGAACCCTGCATAGGCTGAAGCCTCATGCACTAGGCCAACCTATCCATTCTTATAATCCGGCTGGAGGAATGCTAAGGTCATATGTTCGGCTTCCTCATCACAATGATTGTTGTGAAGCTTCAATGCTGCATTACGCAGCCTGCAGACATGTCCTGAATGATGTTGTGTGGGGACATGTTTCTTAATTTACTGAATGGCTCAGTTATAGAGTCAAGTAACAAATTAACATGTCCTGCTCAACCTTTGGTGAGTTTTGTTTAGTTTTTTCAATTACGTATAAACTCAATTCAATGGCTTATCATCTTTCAGGTTCAGAGTGAATTCCAGAAGGCATATGAGAAGGGGATCCCAAAATCAAAGTAATTTTCTCTAGAGCAGAATTGTACTGAAAATTAGCCCACCCTTGGTTGTTTATGACCTGAAGGTTATTCTGTTTTCAGGTACTGGGAGCCAACATATGAGGACTCTATTAGTTTGATTGCTCAAGTACCACTTGTAGCTTCTTATGTTTATCGCAGGTTAGTAAAGTAGATTGCAGCTCATTCTCAATAATATTTTTCGCATTATTGCTTTATTGGGCGATATTGGACCGGTAATTTTTGATCCTTTTTTTTTTTCCCTCCTCATTATTGAGTAGTGAATATTACATTGGGCTATAAAATTAGTTTTTTGTGTTCACATGCCATTCTTTGTGCATGCGCGTTTTCACTTATGCATGGCAGCTTGTAGTTTTCTGCATGTTTCTTCTTATGCAGATAAAGGACCGTGCCTAATTCATTTTAAGTGCCCTTTTAGGCATTGTGTTTAAGCAAAATTTCAATTTTTTGGATTGACTCCTTCCTTTTGTTTATGAAGGATTTACAAGAATGGGCAGGTTTTACCCAAGGATGATTCCCTAGATTATGGTGGAAATTTTGCCCACATGCTTGGATTTGATAGTCCTGACATGCATGAGCTTATGAGGCTTTACGTCACCATTCACAGGTGTGTTTATGCCATTATCAGTTTGCTTCGATAATTTTTAGCATGTTAGTGCAGCGATGTATGATTTATTTTCAAATTGGAAAACTATATGCAAACCATATAGAGAGGAGTATAATACCTCTCAAATCAACATTGCCTGATAAATCGGGGTGGCTTTTGAGTTAGACTATTTTTTCACTATGATTATATGTTCTTGGAGAGGAAGGCAATTTTTTATACCCCTAGTCACCATCAGCATCTGATAAACATGTATTTAATGATGTGTTGCAGTGACCATGAAGGTGGGAATGTTAGCGCTCACACTGGTCATCTAGTAAGTGATTAGGTTACTTCTTGTAGCTATCTTGATTCTTGATGCTAGAATTTTATAATTCTACCTGTTTTAAGTTTTATTGCGAGTTTCCATGCCAAAAATTCTGAATATGATAATTCAAGTCTGTTAAAATTCTGACATTTTTGCTTCATGTTCATTGCTGCAATGCATAATTCAGGTTGGTAGTGCCCTTTCAGATCCTTACCTTTCATTTGCAGCTGCATTGAATGGTTTAGCTGGACCCCTCCATGGGTTGGCTAATCAGGTATTTTATCTTTTTTTTTTTTACACAGTTTGTTTTCTGATTTTCATGGGAAGAGTTTGCTACGGGTATTTGGGATATCAATGATACCTGCATGGACATGAATACTTAATTTAACATAATTTTCTATAAGTTGGTATGGTGTAATAAAATCCATTACCTTACCTATAAAAAAAATCCGTTAACTCTTACAAAGCATAGCCGTCAATTTTTTTTTTTTAATTCGGAATAACTAAATTTAACTAGAATCCTAGAGAAAAAAAAAGTACAGTTATGCCTTTTGTTGACAAAATCTTCAAACAACTACGAACTTATGAGAAGAAAACTTAGTTTGTGATACAGCTTTAGTTAATGGTACAGGGTGGCTAGTTCCAAGGATGTCCTCCACATCATTGCATTCAATTTTTTGACGCATTCTTGACAAGTGAACAATTCAAATCATCAGATGACCTTTTTATGCATGAATTTTCTAAGTTTATTAGAGATTTAGTTTTTGATTTTTTTTAAACAGTTTGGGCTGTCATTTTAAGCTAATTTATATGGACACTTGACACTTGAGTAAGGGTATGATATATGTGTTTCATATATATAATTGACGTTTAACTAAAATAATTGCATTAAATATGTGAATACTTTTCAGTGTCTCCAGATACTTGACTAAAAGAATTAGATGAATCCGACTCTTAGACGCGTATTTGTTTCCAACACCCATACCAAGTCTAAGTTTTCAAAATGAAGTGTTTTGTGCTATCTTATAATTGGTGTCTTGTTTAAGTCTTTTTTTATTTATTTATTTTTATTTTTTTGCCATTTAGTGGCACTGGTTTGTGTTACTTTATGAAAGATTATGAGAGTAATATTCAAGAGCTTGCTACACTTGCAATATCTACTGCATAGAATGATTAAGATTGTATGTGATTGGTCACGTGATGGACACTTTGATCATTTGGGAACAATGCTTGTCGTCATTTATGGCTCTAAGGCAAGTAGGGTGAGAATTAGGGCAATCTGGAGCGAGATAGAGAGCACACCGGAGCAGGGTTTTGGCAATGTTGAAGGTTTCAAATGTATTGAGGTAGACAAAAAAGGGAGGTTTATATATGAAATGGGTCTAGACAAGGTGGCTGGCTTCGTCACAGTTGTCTTGTAATAGGTGGCCAATTCTATATGGCTGACTCAACTGTTGATGGGAGGACATCATGGCGAGGTAGCAGCGGCATCTCCGCATAGTTGTGTGGTACTGCGGTTGTGGTCATATTGTACGATTGAGAGCATTTTGGTTGGTTGTTGTCTGGTAGTGCATCTCTCTTGAGGCCAATCAAGGGAAGCTCAACCGATTCCCTAGTTCCAACCACCAAGTTCTTCATTTGACATTATTTCATGATGGTGCCCTGGATTTTGTTGTGATCTTAATTTATGACTGCCAAATTAATTATTTCCTTTGGTCTTATTTTCATCATAATGTGGTTACAGGAAGTTTTGCTGTGGATTAAATCCGTGATAGAAGAATGTGGTGAGAACATGACCACAGAACAGTTGAAAGACTATGTTTGGAAAACATTGAACAGTGGCAAGGTAATATAATGAGTGTTGAATATTTGAAGCATGTTCCTGACAAGGAGTTTATTGGTCTACTCTGCACTTCTTATTTTTTTTTCCCTTTAAATATACAACTGAAATGGAACTCTGAGCCTTGGAATATTGATTTCCAATTTTTATTTTTTATTTAATAGTACTTAAATAAAAAAAAAAAAAAAAAACCTCTTAATTGAGTGCACTCTCAAATTTGGATGTTTCTGTCTGACTTCTTTTGGCTGCTAGTCTATGTTGATCAGCTGTAACTTGCCAACATATATCAAGAAACACCTGGATTCCATTCCATGAATATCTTCTGTCATCCATGTTCCTTGCTTGAATTCTCTTTTCAATTCAGAAGCCAAACTGGGGCTTTTGTTTTACCCTATTACTGTTGCGATCCCAGTTCAATTTTGAATATTGCCCCTGTAATGGCTTAATATGCTGTAAATGTCTCCTTTCCTTTAAATTTGCAGGTTGTACCTGGGTTCGGACATGGAGTTTTGCGTAAAACAGATCCAAGATACATGTGCCAGAGAGAGTTTGCATTGAAGCATCTACCTGATGATCCACTGTTTCAGCTGGTAAACACTTGAAACTCCTCATAACATAATGAGATTTGGCCTTTGTCTAGCAGAAACATACACAATACTGCTATCTGACGCATTCGATGATCTAAGGTAGCTTTTAATTTTATAGGTGTCAAAGCTTTATGAAGTTGTGCCTCCGATCCTTACTGAGCTTGGCAAGGTAACTTTCTTATCACTATATTATTGTAGGGGAGCTTACTTGAACTAACCTAAATTCAACTAATACATGCACCCTGAGCACCTTGATTGCATACCATTTAATCTGGCTTTCGGGCAAGTAGAAGCCAACATTCCTAGACTTTTTCTTGGATGAAAGAAAAACAAAAGACAGTTGTGGGCGGGGGGACAAGTACCCACTTATTTTTCTACTACTGAAATTTGATAAATAGATTTATCTGTCAGCCCTGAATTTTCTCAAAAGATTAATCTGATCTAGTCTAATTGATCTATATTTCTTTTCCAATAACCTGAACATCAAGTTAACATAGGCTATTTTTTGGATTTTTGATGCTTGTAGGTTAAGAACCCTTGGCCCAACGTGGATGCCCACAGTGGGGTGTTGCTGAGCCATTATGGTTTGACTGAAGCAAGGTATGGACTTATTTTTCATTATTATTTTGTATATTTTATTTTATTTTAAGCAAAGAATTTATTTAGTTTTAACCGCAACTATTTTGAAACTGTGATAACACCCATAAAATTAAACCGTGGACAGATACTATACTGTTCTTTTTGGCGTATCAAGGTCGATCGGAATCTGCTCACAGGTTCACTCTGCCACATTATAATCCTTCTTCAAAATGATCGTTTGTATTCTTTGATCTCATCTGACCTGTTTATTTCCTTGGTTTAGCTAATATGGGACCGAGCTCTTGGGTTGCCGCTTGAGAGGCCGAAGAGTGTTACCATGGAATGGATTGAAAATTACTGCAAGAAGTCAGCTTAATCCATTACCTACTCGAGGATGGAATGATGTAACAAATATCTCAATAATGGTCTTTTGGGGAAATTATACATGTGAAAAAATCTCAATAAAGAGTTTTCCAGAAATGGTGAGGTATCTGGCTTTGTAACTTGCGAAAGGCATTTGGATTGTTCGTTCAGCTGTTGTAATTCCTTCCCCAAATTTTGAATTTAGTTGAATGCATTTGTTATTCTTAATCGCTAACCTGTGAACGTGGTGTGTGCTTGAATTTTATTTTTTATTCTTTTTTTTTATACTTTCATTCCTTTTTATACTTTTTTTTTTTGTTTTGTTTCGTTTTGTTTTTTGTTTTTGTTTTTTTTTGGGTACGAGGTTACAAAGAGAAATATAACCCTCTAATAATGTATTCCTTTTAATTATGTTTGATATACATTATAAAAATTTAAATTAATAAATATTTCACAATTGGTGTTAATTAATTAAAAAGTGAGAAATAGGAGTGGGTAAATATTTTCCCTTTGAGCGCAGTCAAAGCTCGTGTGGTTAGTCATTTTTTTTTTTTTTGTTTTGATTAAGGGTTAGTCATTTTCTTGTCCGTTCGTGATTTAGGATCAATCTTGCTCTCTCCCCGCATTATATTGTGGTTTACTTGGGCTAAAAAAAAAAAAAGTCCTTCAAATATGAAATTCTCACGAAGCAGAGCAGAGTGATAAATTGTCAAGAGAATAAAATGTTAGTTAGTACTTTTATAGTATTAATAAGCATTGATAGTATTAATATTAATATCAAGTGAGGTTAATGTAATTTATCCTTTTTATTAATATTAATATATTTTACGATTTTCTTTATCTCTCACTCCATTAAGCATTAATAATATTAATATATTAATTTATTATACATTAATATTACAATACAGATTAATATTTATTTATTAATATTATAATTATCATTTATAAAATATATTTATAATTTCATGGCGGAATAATAAATAAGAAATAAATAAAAAATATTAGATAAAAGATTATTTAATATTTTAGAATTTTTGTTTAGTGAAGCAAATCTAGAGTGCTGTTGGGTAGTAAATATGTTAAAAAAAAATTGTTCTATTTTTACTATGTTTTAGAATTTTTGTTTAGAATAACTGATGCCAATACTTAAGAGGTAAAATGACAATATTTTCAAGTAAATTTGTGGTAAATTATATTTAGTAACCTTATATTTTGCTACCGATCTCACTTCAAAATTTGTATTTTAGATCGTTTTATTTTGTTTCTTATACATTTGATCAAACTTTACTTCTTTCATTAATTATTGTTAAAAAAATATAATATAAAGTAAATATGATGAGTATATAGCATCGTATAAAAAAATTGTCCATAATAAACATTAGATAATATGACTGTCTCAATAATATTAGCATTTGAATAACTATAATATTACTATCTAAATATTTTAATTATAGTAGAAGTCATTGAAAAATGATTGTTACAAAAAATAAAATTTCATGCTTTGTGTTAATAAAATATGATGGAAAAGAATAAAATAAGATGATTTAATTATATATATTAAAATGAAATTGGTGGTTGCATAGTAGTTCGTTGAATTTAATTTATCTAAAAATAGTCGAATTGTAACATGATTACTAAAAGATGACTTGTTTGGAGTTAAAATATAATAATACAAAACTTTACAAATTTCTATAAATATAAATTACAAGATAATAAAATTTAAATTTTTTATTCATTACATAAAACATAAAATATTAATTTTTATAATTTTATATAATTTTAAACGCCGGTAGGTAGCACGAGTGCCGGTGCACTCCTATAATAGCCACACATTAAAATTCATACACGCATCAGGTTGCCATTTTGCGCGCTGCATTACTAGCTTACTATTTTTCAGTCACTCTCAGAGTCTCACTCGCGCGTCCCGCTCCGAGTAATGGCCTTCTTACTTCGTTGCTCTGCCCGTCCACACCAACCCATTCTAGGGTTCCGCCGCCCTAGCTGCAGACCCTCCACCACCGTCCTCACACTCGGGGCCAATGTCTCTTCTATCCATCTAAATTTCAGGCAAGTCACTTCCAACTTACTGATCGACTTGAAAAGTACCTTTTTTTTCCCGCTTCAAGTAGTCGTCAATTTATTCCGGTTTAGCTCGTTATTGGGTCCTTGAGTTTGTGGGTTTTAGTATTTGAAGCCACTGGTGGTGGTAATTTAGTAATCCTTTGTGCTATTTCTCTTTTAGTTGGTGTTTTTCTCATGAATTTGTGTGTGGTCAGTTTGCATCTTTTGAGGTGTTGAATTTTGGACATCGGTAATTGGGTTAATTTTTTTTTTTCATGAAATTAATTTGTACCATATCTTGTCAGATGGTGATAGTAGTCCCATTACTGCATTTTTGATACGGGGTAAAAGAAAGCTGTATGGTATATAGTCCAGTTTACCCACAATATGTACATATGTAGTAATGTTTCTGAAACCGATTTCTTCGTGTTATTCTGATGATGAATGCTCTTTCTTGGCTTTTTTTTTTTTTAAATTGTACTTTGATGTAATGTAGTCAGTTTTAGTTTATATCCTTATGCAAATTATCTGTTTTTGTCACATCTGCTGCTATGACTTTAATTGTTTATCGTATGCCGTGTCTGGATCTTGGTTTTGTTAAGTTTAGGGAAAATGGAAGGAAAGTAAATTTTTCATAAATACTCACTTTTTAATAACCTACTGAAAAGATCTTTTTACTTTTCATTTTCCAACCCCAAAACAAAAAAAAAAAAAAAAAAAAAAAAAAAAAGGAGAGGAAAGAATTTATTAATTTTCGCTTATTTTCTTTTCCTCTACAAATTCAAGCTCCAAACACAGCATTTATTACATATATATTTTTCTTTTGAAAATTTTGTAGATGACATGCTTACGAGTTATGACAGAAGTTGTTTCACAGATCCCAGATAAGAAAATCTGAATAGGTTTTACGTTTAATTTTTGCAGCCCTTGATTTTTATTCTAGAGTTTTAATGCACAATGAGTTTTCTTTCTCTTTTTTTTTCTTTTTGTTTTTTACCTTTCCCATGTAATTTAGATGAAAGTTGGAGTTAATTTAACCATTGACTGAAGTCTCCTTAAATAATCTGGAACCGGGTTCATTAGGAATATGATGAGTACTTGGTGAATTAGGAATGATTTTCGGAATATAGAAATACGTAATGATATTAGCACGGAGAAAGGTGCAGGATGCCCTGGGGAAGATGGGTCAATTGTTGGAGTAATATATCTGTATATTATTTAAATTATTAAATAAATTACTAGGTTATAAATGACTGGTTGTAAATATTCAGCTAGAATTTATGACTGCCTCAAAGAATCCAGAATTGCCAACAATGATAATGAAAGAGTTTTGAACAAGCAGCTCCTTGGTTGGAGGATGTTTCATCAAGTTGATTTGAATATGTGTTTTGTATTTGAACAAGCTTCATCAATAGATCTGGGGGACACATATTGCTGCATTTGACAGGAGAAGATTGAACAGGTTATTTAAAATCTCTCCTTCTAATAATTAATACTTGTACTTAAAAAAAAAAAAAAATCGTACCATATCTACTCCCCTCTCCCTACCCCCTTCTACTTTCCCCATATGATTTCAATAGGCCACATTCTATGTCCTAACATATTATAAGACCCTAGATCCTTTCATTTCACATCTATATATCCAAATGCAACTTTAAGGTTGAATATTTTATGCATGACATGTTTCTGCTTGCAAGTTTTGTGCATTTTGTATAGCACCTGGCATTGCTCTCTATAGTTTTATTTTGAAGGAGACGAATTTTGCTCAAGACTTGTACATTCCACCTTCTCTTTAATTGAGTGCATATAAGCCTGTGGATTTTTTTTAGTCTTTTTTTTTTCCCTTCCATCATCATTATTATTTTTGATAGGACAAGAACTTCATTTATTTTTTGTTCGGTTATGGGATTGTATTTGTAATGTTTCTTTTCAGTTCAGTTGATTTTACGGTTTAGTCCTCATTAGTACTTTCTTGTTCAGGTTCAAGAATGCTGTAAGCTCGCAAGTGAGGCAGAGTTGGTTTGCTGTCTTTGCATCAAACGCTAGCCCTTCAGATCGAGACACTCCCAGTGAGAAATCTGATAGGATTAAAGTCAGTGATGCTGGACAAGGTCCTCCATTCGCCACTATTTTGGCTGGTTTGTTAGTCTTTTTACTCATATGTTGGATAATTGGGTCCATTCTAATGTGGCTGGTTAGTCTAATTTTCCATTGGCCTCCTTCCAAATAAGCTTTAATTTGTTTCCACTATTTTGTACAAAAGCTTAAACAAATTGATATCAATATTGGTACAATGCACGTCCCATTCCGTATTTCTCATTTCGGTTTTATAGGATGATCTGTTCAGTTTTGGATCAAAAAATTTGGCTATCAATCTGGATTAGTACTAAGCTCCTTGTGGTAGTTTTCATTTTCCTTCTCATCCTTTTCGGGGTACTAAGCAAACATAAAGATGAAGAGATGTGTTATTTGAATTCGTGACACTTGAGCTTGGCTATTGGTTATAGTAGTTCCCACAATTGTATCCACAAGAAAAATTTTATTGAACTAGAAGACTTTACCAGGAAGTGAAATCAAGATGATAGTCATTAATGATGCCGTGATGATGGTATTGTAATTAAGGTTGACTTCTATGGTTTTATTGCTTGAAAGTGATAACTTTACTAGTGTATGTGATTATAATTTTTTTGGTATATTTTGTTTAGGCACGTAGCATTAATTACTCAACCCACGATACTGAACCACTCAAGATGGCATGACGACTAGGGGGTGTTTGGCTCACCAAAATACATAAAAAAATTTAAACTTTTTCTAACTTTTTTTAACCTTCTCTAATCAAATTTTGTCACCTATCACTTCACTTTTACCTCCAACTTTTTTTTGGTCATCCAAACATCATCTAAGGGATACTTTCATTGGTTCTTTCAAAAGAATGGAAGGGTTAAATTCTTGAGATCTCTGAATTTTTTATAGGGATGACAAAAATGTCTTCTCCTCTCCTATAGATGTATTACTGGTTTGAGGGCATGGGTATATAGATACTCTTTGTGGGGGGTTTGTGGGGGTAGGGATGGGGATCGACATTTTATGTAATCCTGAAATGGAAAAGGGAATAGAAAGGGTAGTAATCACCTCTTGCTCCATAAGGCAGTTGCATATTTATTTGTATATTAATTATCTTTATATAATAGTATATAACAATATATAAAATTATTTAATTTGGAATGTGTAAAATCTTTGTTTTTAATAAGTATTTATAACATTATTTTGAATTAATAATTTATTCTTATTTTTAACTGGATGGGGAGTAAAAATTCACATTTTAGAATGGATCAGGGGTGTGGATTATTGAATGGAGAAGATGAGAAAAGGGATTCCTTTACTAAAACCTGAATACTATTGCTACTAGGAGTAGCAATGGGTTGGATCAGGGCTTGGCATCGTCTCTACTATCTCAGAACTTGCTGGGTAAGATTTATATATATATATATATATATGCAGAATTGGCGAGTATCTAACGTGTATTTTTTTAACTGGTTATCATCTCTAACTCATTAAATAATCGGATATCTATCAAATATAGATAGTGTTCAAATATGAGGTGGTTAATTAGGTAATGAATTCGGGTATCCAATAGTGATTGAGTAATCTGGATCGGTAATTAAATAATATCCGTCAGTTAATAAATGAATAATTGGTATGGGTAACTTGAGTTGTAATCGGGTAATATCTATCGGATACTTTATAAATTGAGATGATCAGGACAAATTTAAATAATACTTGTTGAGTAAATTATATGTATTATTTCCAAATTTGAATCTGATGAATATTTTATTTTTATAACTTAACCTATCTTTTTACTTGTAAAATTTAAAAATACTTGTGTTTACGACGGGTGGGTACATGTTGAGGCTGGTTAAAATTGCCCTCTCAAGTTGCAACGGTAGTTTTACCGTCCATTTGGCATGATGGAGCCCATATTGGTGGGAAGAAGGACGCACGTTGGTAACCATTCTCTGTTTCAAACTACGCCTGCTTGACTTGTTGTCGGATGTTTGATTGGTAAAAATTTGGTCAAAAAATATAATAAAAAAATAAAAATTTGATATAAAAATAGTATGTGGTAAATTTTGATTAGAAAAAAGTATAAAAAATTGATAAAAGTAGATAAGTTTTGTTTAATTTTGGTCAATTAAACACCCCTTGACAGGGAAGAAAAATACAACTTAATAGGGAAGAAAAATAGTGGGCCGGTGTACTTCGAATTTGGACGGTACAAACAATCCATTTTTCCAAAACAATGAGCTTTCCACGGAAAGCTTTTAAGCCGAAGGGTCAGTACTCTGCTCTAAAGCAATGAACTTTCCAATGAACTTTCCAATGAACCTTCCAACTCTTATTTGATTTCTCAAACTTAATTAAAAGCACAATTCTTTGCATGAGTAAAAAATCATTCTATTATATAAACTAATTATCTAAAAAATTAGGTTAATTTAATTCAATCTTATTTTTGGATCTGGTTAAAATTAGATCAAATAACAAGCACACAACAATATGACAGTAAAAAGGGTTAATTTTTCACATGGGCTAGCTTAAAAGTTAATTAGAGGGTCCAAACATAGAAAAATTACCTTTAACTTTCCACCACATCTTTGAGCTTAACTTTGCTTTTACTGCAAAATTACCTCTAGGTTTCAAGGTCTTAACCACCCTATTAACATATGCATTATTATATTGAAAAAGCCAACCCTTTCTTTCTTTTAGTTTTTTTATTTGCTTAGTCTCTCTAGTAAACAAATTCAAATGGGAATCTTCTCAATTTATGGTGATGTCTTTGTTTTTGATAAGATTAAGGTCTCTTTCAAAGCTTATCTTTAAAGCGAAGTAAGGGATAAGCTTAGTTTGGTAAAAATTTTATGAGTTCTTTTTATAACTTTTTTCATTAAAATTAATTTGTTTGTTTATTTATTTATTTATTTTTATTTGATAGTCACATTTTCAAAAAATTATTAAAAAATGTTAAAATAATCATGTACTGATAAAAAAATTACATTTTTTTATATGAATACAAATAATATACTTGAATTATAAAAAAAATAAAATACAGTCCAATCAAAAAAATCATATAAGATAAAAAAGAAAAAAAAAAGAAAAGAAAAACCAGACACCTAACAAGTCTCAAAAATGGGGTGAAACTTGTCACCTACTGATTGGCAAAAAGTCACCATTATCCGTGTAGAAGCAAAGTGACGTCATCAACATTTGGGAGGCCATTAAAGGTGCGTTTGAAAAATGGTAAAAAGTGAGATAAAATGAAATAAAGTGAAATAAATTGTGAGTTTGTAATTCATATAATATGATAAAAAGTCAATAATTTTTAAAATTTTTTAATATTTTTACTTTTTTTTTTTTAAGTATTTTTTGTCACTCCAATTGAAACTTAAATTGGGCCAAAGCATACGCTTACTTGTTAAATTCACATCAAAATTCGCTTTCGTGGTACTCTGGCATTTTCTTCCCAACCAATCAAGGGTTTCCAAGCTTTTGCCCCTACCAAACATTTGATAGAGATTGATGCATTCATTCGCAACTTCAATTATTAATCTACCTATTTCCCCCCAACCTTTTTATAGATTATCTTTCCGTCCTTCTTTTCTTATTTATTTATTTATTTCTCAATTTAATTAAACAATGGAATGACTTTAGACTTGATACCGTAGTTGAGAGATCAAATAAATATAGTGATTAGCTTGACCATGACCATGACCTTGTAAATCCTTGTTTGGTTTGGCATTCGAGTCTTGACCTATACTTGTGTTTTTACACTTCAATTAGTTATATAAAAGGAACTCTTGCATTTAGTGTATTATTTTATATTAATTTACAAAAAGGGAAAAGCATGACATGTAATAAAAATGAATTAACGGAGAAAGATGAATTAAGATTTTTAAGTTGAATTGTTGAATTTTTAACATCATGTAAAAATGTAAATTGTTAGAAAATTATTCATAAATGTTAGTTCTACTATCTATTTAGAAATAGTATTGCAAATACCATGTCCTTGTCTATTTAGGGTCCGTTTGGCTTGCAAAAATTTGTTAAAAATCTCCAAAAATCTCTATAAATCTCTGTTAACTTTATATCACATCAACTTTTTTCTCTCACTGCACGCATTACGAACTCTTTCCAAACCACAATTTATCTCATTTTTTCTTACTCCAAACAAACCCTAGAAATTGAATGGTAAATATCATGTCCTAGGTCTATAGGTTATAGGTACTATAATTGAGGAAGTTTCATCGAATCTAAGTTTCATTTTCATTTTAATTATTTATTAATTTTTCAAGTTTATCAAATAATATCTTAAAAAAGTCATACACTTAAAACTTACGCCATATAATAATAATATACTATCATAAAAATTTACCCAAATTAATTTTACATATGATTGAGGAGAAGTTGATATCTATATAATAAGAGACAACAGTTGATGGAATAGTTGTCCTGCGTGGAAGGGAGGCTCGGGTTAGGGTTTTGGTGGGGAGAAGTAATTGTGCCTTATACGTATCGTGCTAGTAATTTATATATGTATGGAGTTTGGTGATAAGTTTAGAGTTATTGCAAAACTAATTTATAAAAATAATAAAAATCATTTATCTTGGAAATGTTTCTAAAAAAGTGTGTGTATATATATATTTTAATAATTTTTTTAAAAAATATTTTCTTGAATTTTTTTTATAGAAACATCCTTTTAAAAAAAATAATTTTAAATTGTTGTTTTGGGTTCTCCATTCGAGGCTACAAAATAAACAATGAGAACATATTGATTTTTTTTTTCTCCAAAATTTTCGTTTTTAATTACAAAAAATACAAACATGGACAAAAAGCCAATAGTTTTAGCTTCTAAAAGCCAGTGCTCACTTTTGTGGACCATAGGTTCTCTTCAGATGCCTTTGTCTGCATATTCAACATCAGTTATTCTATTCTTTCTTCCTACTTCCATGCAAAGTCTTTTTCTATTATTTGGTCATCCATCCACCATGGGTGAATTTTACCAAAGGACAAACTTACCCTCTGTCAGAAATTCAAATTTAATTGAACGGTTCAATTTCAGTTTAAATAATTTATAGTCTAAACAGTTGGTTTGATTTAGGGAGTTATATTTCAATTTTTGATTCGATTTCAACTTGTTAAAACCAAATCGACTGATCAGATAATTAAATAATATAAATATAAATATAAGAATAATAATAATAATAATATATAATATATCAACTATTAATATATATAAAACTATATAGATTAATATACATTTAATATAATATAAATATTTAGAATATAATAAAACTGAAATAATTAAATTCTGAACTAATTTTTTTCAGAAATCGAACCCATCTATCCGAATGTGTTATTTGATTAGATTATTTTCACCTTTTGTAAATTGAAAATTAAATTAATCATACTAGATTAATCGAGAGAGGAATGAATTTTACCCTTACTTATATCTTAAAAATTTAGCTTATAATTGACACATCAATTAAATTAGATTAATAATAAATTACTTAAAAACTTAATATATTTGTTAAGTTTAACTCGACCTAGTAAGGCCAGATATATTATATATATATATATATATATATATATATATATAATAAAACAAGGAATTGAATTCAACTAAATGGAAATGGATTTAAAATGAATTTTGAATATAATAAAAATATAAAAATTTAACTATGTTTTAAATCTTGTTAGAATTTTCACAATTTCAACCTCTCGTTGGAAAGTTGAAATACTTACCAAAGAATATTTGATATATAAATGATGTTTGGAATGAAAAAAGTTAATATTAAATTAGTAAAAATTACAATCTTGTAATTGTATAATATTTAAAAAATTTAAAGTTTTTAAAAATTTATTTTTTTTTTAAACACCAAACACACTATGATTTGATGAGGAAAAAAAAAAAGAGGATATAAATTTAAAAATATCTTGGCCTCGTTTGATTTGTTGAAAAATAACAAAAAATTTTATAAATCTCTGTTAACTTTATATCACATCAAATTTTTTCTTTCATTGCACGTATTACGAACTCTTAATTTATCTCACTTTTTTTTACTCCAAACAAACCCCTTATCTCTTTTAACTTGTGATAAAAAAATGAGAATAAGAAGAATGGTATTTAAAAAATTAAAAATAATTAAAATTTAAAAATTAATTTATTGATAATTTTTTTATTTATTAATTTTTTAACTATTGAAACAGTCCTATGATTTGTATTTGGTTGAATTAAACGGTATTACTGTAATTTAGCTTTACACCTTTTCTCTCATCTTTCAATTTTTAGTCTTTTTTCTTTTTTTTTGGTAATTTCAATTTTTTGTCTTTGATCGATACCGTTGCTGTTTCATTGATGCCAGTTGGGTAGCCATCTCTCGGCCGCCTCTTCTTATTCTTCATTTTCTTCTTCTCTCTCTCTCCCTCTCTCTCTCTCTCACTACATGGAATTTTCACACTTCGTACGCAACTGATGGGTTTTGCTTCTTTTGTATTTTGGTGCCGACTTTTTGACTCAGTTCACTTTCTTGCATCTCTTTGCCAACAGACAGTTGAGTTGATCGCTTCCGATGTGGGAGTCACTGTAATCTGAATCTTCTTATATTTTTGTGTGCGCGCGTTGTGTCAGTTATTGGTAACTCCTGTACTCTGTTTTCTTTCCCAGTACTAAGTTCATGTGAATTTTCAAGCGTGCTCTGTTTGATTCCTGAGAAAAAAAATAAAGTGAAGTAGTAAATTTGTTATCCGTTGGGGAATTCTCTGTTTCTATTTTATTTTCTCAGTTTTCTCAAGAACGAAACGGATCAGTTTTTGGTTTCAATGGAATTGAGATGTTTGGCGATGTGGGTATGTTGAAATTTTGATTGGTTTGACAGGCTGATTACGCGAAATTCAAGTGATTGCGCAAGGAGTTTGGTGAAGAAATGTCTTACAATAGAAGGGGGTCTGATCAGCCGCCGCAGCGGCAGATTCTGCGGACTCGGACTGCCGGCAATTTGGGAGAGACAATGATGGATAGCGAACTGGTCCCATCATCACTGGTGGAGATTGCTCCAATTCTCCGGGTCGCTAATGAAGTCGAGCCCAGCAACCCCAGGGTTGCTTATCTTTGTAAGTCTCAATTGCCCTTATGTATTCACGTTACTTGTAGACTGTATCTACCTATACAAGAAGTGTGTGTATGTACTTAGGCACGATTCACTTCTTTGGCTTCTTAGAAAAGGTTAATTTAAGAGCTCTACATAAGTGGTATGTGTATGTTGTGCAAGACTTTGCTGAGTTCATGGTCTATGTGAACAAATATTTTAGAGAAAATGTGATCATATGTACGGAACAGCAACATCATTTGATAATTTTAGGCAAGTGATTTTGTATGAGAATATTTGAAGGGCACACATTTAGTGATTTAATTGAGTTAAACAGGAGATTGACCTCTTAATAGTTAGCATGTCTATGTTTTATGTTGGAAAATTTCTTGATTATCACGTACCAATTTTTTTCCCTTGAATTTTTGCACTTATGTGACTTATTTATATTTGTATTTTATATTAGATATCTATGAAGGTTTTATTTATAAAAATGCTATAACTTTTTCGTCGACAACGGTCTGGTGTAAATGCAGTCAATAGCACTCTTCATACTGATTTTCATTTTTTTCCTGGTAATCAGTTGTCTTGGTAATACAAATGACAAGGCCATCCCACCCATTGTTTCTATGAAATTCCTGATTATTAGTGGTTTGTTAAACTTAATGATGACATTTTTAGAATACGTTGGGTTATCATTCGAAGGATCTATCTTTTGAAGGAAACTAGTGTAACTTTTCAAAAACTTGTTGGGCTGCTCCCACATCGGTTGTGAAAGGGGCTGGTGGTCATAGGCTAGCTTTTGGGGATGAGATAGGTCCAAGACCACCCAACACTGGTATTAGAATCTGGGTTTGCCATCAATCTTAGCCAATCGGGAGAAACGGGTTGTCGCTTTTTCCGATCCAATGCCCGTTGTGTGAAGGAGAGATTGTTGGGGTGTTCTCACGTTGGTTGTGGAAGGGACTGGTGGTCATGAGTGTGAGAGAAAGTCTCACCTCATAAGCTAACTTTTGGGGATAAGATAAGCCTATGACCACCCAACACATTCAAAAACTTCCATGGAATGGCATGAATATAGTTCGAAACTCAAGTCAAATAATGGCAACAATATAATTTGAAGCTCAAGTCAAATCTAAACACTTCAGTGTACATTTTTCTTTTCTTGCGTAGTTGGAGGAGGAGTGTTAGTGTTCCTTTAGTCTTAACATGCATGGTGGCTTCCATGGTAGTTTGTGGATCCATCATTTACCAGACAGCCTAGGTTGATACCATCAATGTGAAGGCATTTCTCGAGAGAAAATTTATGAGTTTTTTGATTTTCAAACACTATCAATTGCTAAAAATTTATTTACTTTTCCTAAAAAATACATTGCCATTCCTTAACAAATGTCATCCTAAAAATATATTACCTATCCTAAACATTTTCTGATATAGGTGCATTTTGATAATGTATTTTTATCAGAAAATGTAATAGTTTCTGTTTTTATCAGAAACAGAAACAGAGATAAGCTAACTAATCCTCATTCTCAGCTGTCAATCAAACAAATCATGTATATTCAAAACATATAAAAATGCAATTCAATGCCAAATCATTAAATCAAACAAATCATAAAGAAAAGTTCCAACTTCGTATTTGTATAGTAACACAATACTGCTCTAACACATTGTACAAAATACAAAATAATAATGTATATAATGTTGGATGCATCCCGTCCAATGTGTATAATATGAGAACGTACCAAAAAAAAAAAAAGTTCCTAATTTTGTGATTGTGCTTTCTACCCAAAATTTTCACTTGAGATTGTGTTATTCATTTGTATTATGGATGTGTAAATCTACCCAAAATACGTTTGTACGTGATTAAAAAATAATATTTACTATAGGCGCTATGCCGGAGTACAAAAACATAAATAATTTTATTTCTTGTACTATTTGGATACATAATATTTCTTAAAAAAAAAAAGGGTTTGATAAATTGATTAAATTTATAGAAACCAAATATAAAATTATGCCATGAGTAAATGGGTTGGGATTGGGTTATTAGTTTTGAATGGACCCATATGTAACCACTAAATATAATCCATTATCTAAATGGTCTTAAATATGTTGAGTGTTTTTAACCCCCAACCCTTTTTGACTGAACCCAAACCCACCCATTTGCCACCCTTAATCAAAATTATCCCTAGGGTAGTCACAATCTCAAGCTATCAAGTGTGTTTTGTTGGGAAGTCTTTAGGTTAAATGGAGTAGCGGTGTTATCTTTTTTTGGTAATTGAGTAGCGGTGTTATCATTCTTCCATGCAGAGTAAACTTATTTCTGTGAATGAATCTTTAAGCCTTCGGGGTACTTGCTGAAATGATTTAAGTGAAGAACACTATTATTCATTATCCTTTATTCAGCTTGATATATTAATAACTATTCTAAGAACATGATGATGATGAAAGAAACTATAGTTTTAGTCTCAGGGTTGGAGGAATTACGACACTTGAGTGTTTTCAAGCTCTTGTTTTGTTTTTCATTATGTCAGTTGGGTATGCTTTGTATATCATTCCTTTGTTTCTCTTCCTCTTACTCCTCTCTCTCTATCTTTTATTGCCTATTTATTTAATTTTAACTCATTTATACAGACAACACTATTTATGTGATGTTGCAAGGCATGTACAGGTCCTTATGGTCATGATTCCCAGAAAGATCCTTTAGGATGTTTTGTAACTCTCTGATATTAGTTAGTACTTTCAGGCTTCATAATTTAATAATATAGTATGTCATATTTTAAGTTTGTCTCCGAGACTAAGAATCTGAACTAAGCTTCACTATGAAGACTTTATTGTTGAGTCTTAGAGATCTGTTGAAGGTAGATTTACCAATTATTTGCTCTTGGAACCTTTTGCAGGGTATAAGTGAAAAGATTGGTGCATGTGAACTGTTTGAGCACCCAACCCACGTTATACCTCAATGGATTGTAAATTTATGACTCCTCTATAATTTGCTCTCACGAATGATATAAATACTACTATTGCTTTGGCTTTACTCACCTAGAGGCATTTGTAGTGTACAAGTGAAAAGATTGGTGCTTGTGGACGATTTGAACACTCATGTTATACCTTAATGATTTGCAAATTTATGATGTTGCTATAATCAATAATTGCATGGTATTGACATTCATGAACTTGCAACAATTCTTGATTTCTAAAGGATGTAGTAATTTTGAGTGGAAATGGGCCAATGTTTGAAACATACAAGGAGTTGATACATAATGCTCTGTTGTGTCTTTGCTAACCCCTCAACCCCCCAAACCCCCCCCCCCCCCCCCCAAAAAAAAGGAGGGGAAAGACAAAATATAGAGAGAATAAACAAATACGCAAAAACATTATCTTGCATGATTTGTTGTTGGTCCAACATATCAGTTGTTGAAGTCTATTTCCATTAGGTTCCAATAAGAGTGGTGGTTATGGCGCCATCTATTGTTCTTTGTTTATATTGCTTTTTACTCCTGCATCCTTTACTTGGTTTCCTTGTTTTTAATATAAGATATGACATATTGTCTTTGTTCTTGCTGAGCTTGATTGTCTTCTTTTCTGCCCTACATACTTAATGTAGTAATATATCATGCTAGGGCGATCTTATCCTACTACTTGTTGGGAAAAAAAAATACAATGGCCTTTTTGAACCTTGATTCATTCTTACTCTGATGCATATTGATGTATTTTTCGGATCAGGTCGGTTCTATGCCTTCGAAAAAGCTCATAGACTAGATTCGACATCAAGTGGACGTGGAGTTCGCCAATTCAAAACTGCCCTTCTTCAACGTCTAGAAAGGGTATGGATGTTCTAATAAAATACAATGTACAAGTCTTACATGCTTATTGCATCATTCTTTTATGATGACAACCAACCCTTAAGAAATTTAAGGTAAACACATTTACTTATTACGCTAGAGAGTTACATTTTACCTTTACATATTTTTGATAAAACATAGTTGGAAGAAAAGTAAAGAAAGTGGAAGTTAGTAATTATCTCTCTCCATTGTTGTATTTATAGCACAAATCCAAGGTACAAGTGGATACAATTGTCCATAAACACTAAAGGAAAATTACATTAATAGCGCCTGCATCTAACCCTCCCTAGAACTTGGAATGCAAAGTCTTGTACAGTAGGTTGCCTTTTTACATAAATAGCACAACTGAATATGTTAATAATCTAATCAATCTAACATGCCTCCTCAAGTTGGAGCCTATAAATAAAAAATACATAACTTAGAAGTGGCAATTGATCTTAATATGTTTAGTATGCTTATGAAACACGAGATTATTGACAATAAAGTTGGGAGCTTGATTGTCCCACAGTCACAATGCATGGACATGGAAGGAGGAACAACAAGTTGTCAACTTGATTGTCACATAGTCATAACGTATCGATATGGAAGGAGGAACAACAACACCAAAGTTACGAAGTAATAAATGAACCCAAAGCATTGCCGAATCAATATAAGTAATAGCACAATATTCACCCGCATCACTACAACAAGGACCAGCGTGTTGCTTCTTGTTGCGCTAGGTAACCAAATTACTATCGACAAAGGTGCTATAACCGGAGGTGGACTGATGATCAGTATGGCTCTTCGCCCAATTGGCAACACTATGTCCAATCACTAAAAGCAAGGAAAAATGATGATAAAGTAGACTACGACTACGAGAGGGCTTCAAATACCGGATAATCCAACAAATAGCCTCGAAGTGCAAGAGATGTGGAGCATCTATAAACTAATTGACAATACCCACAGCATCAATAACATTTGAACGAGTAACTATGAGATAAGTGAGTTTCCCCGCTAGGAGTCTATAGTGATCCACATAAAAAAGGTGCCTGCAGGCGAGCACCTAAATGACTACTCTTAGAAAGAAGATCCAAACAAGCCTCGAGACACTTGATAGAGCCACCAGAAAGCAATGTTATTGGCTTTTTCATAATCGATCGCATTTGTTTTAGATGGTCAACATGTATTTGTATCTTTGGTATTATTGCACCCTTCCCCCTTTGTTCTCAATTTTCCATTTAAAGTTGCAAAATAAAGATTACTAAACCCTTCTTCTCTTTAGGAAAATGAAATAACATTAGCGGGAAGGACAAAAAGCGATGCTCGTGAAATGCAGAGTTTTTATCAGCATTACTACAAAAAATATATTCAGGCTTTGCAGAATGCCGTTGATGCAGCAGATCGGTAAATTATTGAGGGGCACCCACTGACTATCTTCTTGGAGATGTGGCCTATTGTATTATGCTTTGTTTGATAATGAGTTTTTGTTTTCCCTAAAACAGTGGTCGTCTTATAAAAGCATATCAAACTGCTGCTGTTCTGTTTGAGGTCTTGAAGGCTGTAAATCTGACCGAATCTGTTGAAGTCGCCGATGAGGTGAAATTGACAGTTTTATTTATTTCATTGGTGATTTTTGGACACTATTAGTCATTTAAGGGAATTTTTCCATCGGTGCCATCTATAATAAGACCAATGCATTTCTATTTATTTTTAGTAATTTGATGTGCTTCTATTGGCGCTTTTACAAATTTAGAGTTGATATATACACCTTTTCTTTTTTAATTTATGGACATACATGTGTTTGTAGATTTTGGAAACTCACACTAAGGTTAAAGAAAAGACGGAGATATATGTACCTTACAATATACTCCCACTTGATCCTGAAAGCTCCAATCAAGCAATTATGAAATATGCTGAGGTAGGTTTCTAAATTTCTTGTGCGTTACTTTTTATTTGTCTGAATTATATTTTTTGTATATTAATACCTTGGTTATTTAACTTGCAGATTCAAGCTTCTGTTTCTGCACTTCGAAATACCAGGGGTCTTCCATGGCCAAAGGGCCACAATAAGAAATTAGACGAAGACATTCTAGACTGGCTTCAAGCCATGTTTGGGTTTCAGGTGACTGACTTGTCTCTTTCATCATTTCAGTAATGATGGGTACATGTTCCACTTACAATTGATGTGCAGAAGGATAATGTGGCAAATCAAAGAGAGCACTTAATTTTGTTGCTGGCAAATGTGCACATTCGGCAATTTCCAAAGCCTGATCAGCAACCTAGGGTATTTTGCTTACAAATTGCATTGGCCCATAAATTTTCACTTTTAGAAGGATACACTGTTATTCATAACATATGCATGATTCCCATTTAGCTGGATGACCGTGCAATTACTGAAGTTATGAAGAAACTCTTCAAAAACTACAAAAAATGGTGCAAGTATTTGGGTCGCAAAAGTAGTCTATGGTGAGTAAAGATTTTTTGTTATATAAGTTTTTATGATTTTTACAGTTTTGGTGGAATGGTTAAATTCCTCTTATTAGTTTCACTTTTCTCCCTCTAGCTTCACTTTTCTCCATCTATTATCTTCTACATATACATATATTTATTTTTCTACTGGCTATTTATGCGTTAATTTCTAGGTTAACCTATAACTTTTTGATTCATAATCTTTATAAGCTGTGGTTATTCTTTACTTGCAGGTTGCCTAATATTCAACAGGAAGTGCAGCAACGAAAATTACTGTATATGGGGCTGTACCTTCTGATATGGGGAGAAGCAGCAAACTTGAGATTTATGCCAGAATGCCTATGCTATATTTATCATAATGTATGCAGTATGTTGCAGCGCTTTTCTTTCATGATGACAAGCTTATGTACAGTATCACTTTTTTCCCTTTTGATGATTCCCTCAATTTTTTTTTTCTTTTTTCGTGTCCTTGTTCTAATGATTCAAACTGAATTTATGAAAGCGTGACTTCTGATAAATATGTGCAATCACTTTTGGTGAGGGTTGCAGCAAATATTTATTTTGGGTGGACTTTAGGAGGTAGTATAGATATTATCTACACACATACTGAAAGCATCCTGATACCTTTTCTTTTAATGGGTAATACCTCCTAAAATATTGAGCGATGGTAGAATATTGCATGCAAAAATTCAGTATCATGGCTCAAATTTAATAGGTACTAAAATTAAAGGCAACTTTGAAATTAGCAACTTGCCTTTCACAATATATGTGGTATATATGCATGAAAAGCTGTTAATTATTTGCTAATATATCAGTATCTTTTTAAGATGTGTTCATGTTTTAAATTTGTAGATAAATTAAGACGGAAATCTCAATTAGCTAGAATTCATTTTCAATAAGTAAGGAGAGATTCAAGCTAAGTTTTGAAATCTAAAAGATTTTTTTCATGATTTCAATCAGGAAGCAATTCTAAAATATACCGAATAAAATTTCTGTATGAGAAAAAAC
Source organism: Vitellaria paradoxa (assembly GCA_019916065.1). Classification (NCBI taxonomy): domain Eukaryota; kingdom Viridiplantae; phylum Streptophyta; class Magnoliopsida; order Ericales; family Sapotaceae; genus Vitellaria; species Vitellaria paradoxa. The sequence goes on along the minus strand of CM034234.1, from coordinate 64,142,824 downwards.
ACAATAATCAGTGATATTAAAATCTGGCCTCTCTGCTGAACATTGTAATTATAATCTAAATTATAAAAGGAAGTTCCAGCTTCTGGGGTGGCCATGGTCTCTGGCAGCTCCCTCTTAAATCCATCTCCTAACTTTAATGTGGTACTTCTTAACTAAGTCACATGAACCTAGAAAAATTTTCATGGAATCCTCCCAATGTAATTTAGCTCTATGTTTTGAGTTTCTTTTTTATTTTGGTAATGTGCTTAGCAGTCATCAATTTAATTCAGAAAACTTCGTGTAGAATCTAATTACAACACAAAAGTAAGAAGCTTCAGATGTTGCGTTATGGGAAAGATAACTGTGATTGATCAATTAAGAAACCTGCAGACAAGTTCAATTTCTTCAGTTTACACATAAAACAACTTAAAGTAAGGCATAACCAAATTAAACCTTAAGTAGGATAAAAGGAATGCAAAATTTGGAGCACAAAATAAAAAATCAATATGAAAGAAACTAATGAGGCAGCAGATAGGTTAGATTTGAAGTAGCAGTGCAGTTTCATAATTTTCACTTAAGGTTTGTGCTTAATGCTTCACTATTTCCGTCGATGGGCAATTGTGCCTCATTAGAGAGGGTTCTCAACAAAGGCCATCGTTTCTGGCTGGCCTCAAATGTTTGAGTAGGAGATGGCTTCATTGTCTAGTGATGAGATCTTTAGTTAATTCATTTAATTTGGCATGTATAAGTTTTTGTAATATGCCATTTGTTAAATGACCATATTGTATCAAATTATATTAGATTGAATTTGATTATTTTAACTTTTTTTTCTTTTTAGTATGAGGTAGTTTTCTTTCATAGATTGTTTGAGCAAGATCAGTGTTTCTTTATTTCTTAAGAAGGTGAGCTGGATGAACTTAGGATTAAGGACCATCACCATATTAGACTCGATCATAGTATTGTTGAGATCATTGCAAAAATTGTGGCTGGAAGGCTGGGGATGGTTGTAGGCAAGGCATTATGTCTCTTCTTACAATGTGTTTATTAGAAAAATAAAAATTCTTAGTGCCATGCTATTGCATCTTAATGCTTGGGTTCTAGGCTTGGACGTGTGCATTTAGGATATTTCTAGTTAATAATGAAGGATGCATAAGATCATGCTAGTTGTCATGAAGGATAAGGTCTGCTTCACTCTCTGCAGTTGTGATGGATGCTTTTAGGACCTCAAACAACGCAACATGTGGTAGGAATTGGATTGAGTGTCTATTTCACTCTGTGTAGTTGTGATTGATGCTTTTAGGAACTCAAACAAAGCAACGTGTGGTGGGAGCAGGCAAGGTGGTTTGTTGCTTGCTTTCTTGTTGATAATATCAGTGTTTTTAAGATAGATAAAAGTGTCATGTGAATTGTTGTTGGAGATAATGGTGGGATTAACCTAAAACAAAGCAACACATGGTGGGGATTGGATTGAGTGTCTGTAGTTGTGATGGATGCTTTTAGTACCTCAAACAAAGCAACACGTGGTAGTTATGAAGCACGGACACTTCAGAATGAGTGCTGTATCCGTATCCAACAGGTATTAATCACATATACACCTAAGGTACAACGAGATATGTGTTGGACATGCCATGTGGCATATCTAATCATTTGCTCATTTTTTTATTCAACTATGTAACTAAAAAAAATCTAAATTTGAGTAATTGAAACCTCTAAAATCATAAAATATTTTTTCACTTATTTTTTTAAGTTATAAATGTTGAATTAAGTTTTGAATTAGTAAATTAGTTTTATTATATATGTTATATTTGCACATATAACTAATAAAAGTATATAAAAAAATATATTTTCGTAATGTATCTATACCATATCCATATTCTTATTTTTTTATAAGTTATCATATTTGTGTCTGTACGGATATAATGTCTGTATCCCGTATCGCATCCATGCTTCTTAGCATGGTAGGGGTTGGATTGAGTGTTCTGTGTTCACTCTCTGTAGTTGTGATGGATGCTTTTAGGAACTCAAATAAGCAGCACGTTGTAGGAGTTGGCAGGTTGGTTTCTTGCTTGCTTTCTTGTTGATAATATCATTGCTTTTAGTGAAAATAAATTGTTATGCGAAATGTTGTTGAAGGTGAGGGTGGGATTAAGGGTTGCTCTTGTTTGAAGAGTGTGGACCATTTATTCTTTTTGTGTCAGGTTCCTGCGGAGCTCAATCTATTCGAGGATGGTGTGACTAGGGTTTTTGTTTGGGAGAACACAAAGTAACTTAATTGATGGAAGAGAGTGTTCTTTGCTACTTGTTAGAAATGCCAGAATCCTTTAGTGAGCCACCTCGTAGTTTATATCTTGCTTCGATAATTTTCTATAGGTTGCTAAAACTTTGAAAAGCTTTTAGAAATTCATCTTGGCTAAATTAGGCGATAAACTTATGGATCAAATAGTTGATTGAAAGAAATTGATGTAGTCCTTATTTTGGTGGCTAGATTATGGATTTCCAATCTTACCTTTTAACTCTTTTAGGCTAGTAGTTTTGGATATGTTTAGTTCAAATGGATTGCCAAAATAAAAAGGGTTTATTAAAGGATATCTTTGTTTGTGGTGGCTTGTGTGTGGGAAGTCTATGGTAGCTAAAGTGTGGATTCCAGACCATTGTGGTCTACAAGATAGGATGTCTTGTTCTCCTAAAACTCTTGGTGATAAAACTTATTACTGGTGGTAATAATGTGATTGTTTGGAATGGTTATGTCGAAAGTATAAAATAATAATAGAATCAATGAAGTTTCCACTCCCTACGAGCTTAAGCTCTTAGGTAAAATGGCGGTGTATCAGACAAATGTCTTGAGTTTATACCTCACTGCTAACTGATAATCAATTTTTGCACATGTTTATCCTTGTCAAACAATATTCAGTCCAGCCACATGTGAAAAAGCGTGTAGGGAGAGTAAAATAATAATATGAGTAGCAAAGTTTACTTCATCCTTAATAATTTAAGCTTTTAGGTAAGATGGTGGCTAATGTGGTCTACTGTCTAGCTGGTTATATAAAATAAATTTGTTCCATCATGTCATAAAGTAGTCTAGATTGTGAAGTTAATTATCAGGCTAAACGTAAATGTCTTAGGAAAAAAATCTTACTAAGGCTTTGGTTTTAAATTGCATAGTAGTGATGGATAAATGAGTTATGGTGGACCATTTGATTTAAAGAAATTGGGGGCTTAGAAGAGGACCATAATTTGTGTTCAGTTTTATTCTTGCGTCGTTGATTAGCTTGACAATTTTTGGCTGTCATTCGTTGCTTTGTGGGGCATTTCAAATATTTTTTGTATTAAAATGACAATATTGAGATGATTGAGCAATATTGCAAGAAAAGATAAAATAAGAACAAATCCATTAATGGAAAGCTATAAGCAGCATCAATTGAAGATAATATGAGAGAAACCTATTTGTGATCATTGATGGTTTGCTATGCGCAACATTACCCAACTAATGAGTTGGTGAGCAGTTGTATGATCCGATCATTCAAGTTGGGGATGTTAAACTGAAAAGAGAAAAAGCAGACAAGACGCAAGGCAGTTGTAAAGGACATGATTCATTGGATTTAACCAAAGCTATTGTTAGAATTCTAGGAATATTCTATGATAGTTAAGATTTAATTATATTTCCTAAAGTGTGTGTATCCTAATTTGATTAGGAGTATGTATTCCTAATTTGATTAGGAAACTTATTTCCTATTTTGGTTGTAACTCTTCAATATAAATATACATGAAGGAGATGGGAAATAGACAACTCATACTCCTAAATTTCTCTGATATTATTCAACTTGGTATCAGAGCCAATTTTCTCCCAAAAAAAAAAAAAATTAAAATTCAGAAAACCATACCGCCGCTTTCTCACTGTCGGCGCCACTTCCGGCGACTTTCCTTGATTGAATAGCCCTTTCATTGCTTCGTCGGCAACCCTTGATCATTGTACTGCCGTCGTCTACGCCTCACCGACGTCCATAACCCTCGATCGATCTATTGTTCTTCATGCGCAAGGCGAAGCTCTCTCCGATCGTGTTTGCTGATTGCGATGGGATGTTTAGACGATCGAAGGACCTAGTTCTTCTGTTTTTGCTCCTCGTTGTGTAGCAGTCGATACTAGTCGCTGCTTGAATCGTGATGGTTGTTCGCTGAGGTTGAGTTATTTGCGATTGATTGTCGTCGACTCCTTGTTCGCTGATTGCTGCTCGTTGCCTTTTTTTTTTCCTGTTTTGTTCGTTGTCTTTTTTTTTTTCGAGATTGGACTGTCAAAGCACCTATTGATTTCTGGTTGACTGCTGCTTTGACTGATTATTGGGCCGTGGTCTTTAGGGTTTGGCTGTTTTGTTGTGGTCTGCTTGTCCCTATTCTGTTTGGAAGAAACGTTATTTTATTGTGATGGCTTTTAATTCAGATGACAGTGAAAACACCGGTACTGAGTTTTCCTCTGTTTCATCTGTTATACCAATTGATAGTCTGCCAAAGTCCATCTCTTGTGAAAAGCTAAATGGCACAAATTATTTGACATGGTCCCATGCCGTTCGGGTTTTCTTAATTGGTCGTCAATTGGAAATCATATTACAGATCTTCCTCCAAATTCCAAGTCTCCTTCGTATTCACAATGGAGGGCTTCGGATGCCGTTGTTATGAGTTGGATCTGGCATAGTCTGGAACCTTCGATTTTTCGCACAGTCGCTTTGTGTAGCTCTTCCAAAGCCATATAGGATTCATTGGCAAATTCCTTTTCTCAAAAGAGTAATGTTTCAGTGGTCTTTGATGCATATGAAAAACTTTTCACTTTTCGCCAAGGAACTCAACTATTGTCTGAATATTACAGTAATCTCAAAGCTTTAGGAGATCGTCTTCTTCAATTTCGCCCCTTTCCAGAAACTAAGGCTGAGATGATTCGGCAATGGGATGAGCTTATGACAGTTCTGCTTCTTACTGGTCTTAATGATAATCTTCGCAGTTACCGGGATCATCTTTTGGTAGGAGAGACTATTCCTTTTATGGCTAATGCTTATTCCCGCCTTCAGTGTTCTTCTTTGGGCCATCATTCTCAACCAGTCCCTTCTGGTGGGTCTCATTCTGCCGCTTTCGTTAGTGGTTCTGGTGGTCGAGATTGTCATGGTGGATCTCGTGGTTCCCGTGGAGGTGGCCATGGTTCTGGACGGGGCAACAAGAAATGTGATCACTGTGGAGGGACTAATCACACTGAACCGTACTGCTGGAAGAAGTATGGTTGTCCTGAGCAAGCTAACCATGTAACTATTGCACCCATTGGTGTTGATTCTTTTACACAGAGCACTTCTGGTTTGAGTGATCCAGCTCCATCTGGTAGTACTACTCCCTCAAATTCCTTCACTCCTGCTGAGTTGGAGACAATTATACAGGCTCTTCGCACTCCTCGCTCTTCTGCTGCTACTTTAGCACAGTCAGGTAGTATTGCTTGCTTTACTTCTCAATCTTCCTCTCAATGGGTTATTGACTATGGTGCCAGTGCACATATCTTTGGTAACTCTTTGCTATTTTCTAACTTAGTTCTTACTACTCACAATATTACCTTAGCCGATGGGTCCTTCCAGCCTGTGGCTGGTAAAGGATATCTTAATCCTTCTTCTTCCTTATCTCTATCCTCTAGTCTTTTTGTACCTAATTTTTCATTTAATTTGTTATCTATTAGTCAATTAACTAAGTCCTTGAACTGTTCTATAACATTTTCTCCTTTTTCTTGTGTTTTTCAGGATCTCATGATACAAAAGACGATTGGTTTAGGATGTGAACAAGCGGATCTTTACTATCTTGATCCTGCCAGTTTTCTGTCTTCCCATTCAGCCTTTGGTGCAGTTGCGTCTCCACTCCAGTGACATTGTCGTTTGGGTCATCCGTCCTTAGCTCGTCTTAAACTTGTTGTTCCTAGTTTAGGCTCTATTTCGAGTCTTGAGTGTGAGGCTTGTCAACTCGGCAAACATCACCGTAGTTCGTTTTCTAGTCATAAAAATAGTCGCGCGTCTCAACCATTTGATGTAGTCCATACGGACATTGGGGTCCTTCAAGAGTTACTTCTATGAATGGATTTTGGTATTTTGTTATTTTTGTTGATGACTATTCTCGTATGACTTGGTTGTTTTTAATGAAAAATCGTTCTGAACTGCCTGCTATTATTTTAAAGTTCTATAATGAGATTTTAACTCAATTTGATACAAAAATCAAAATCCTCCATTCTGACAATGCTCTTGAATATACCCAATCCATCATAACCCAATTTTGTCTTGAACGAGGCATTCTTCGTCAAACTTCTTGTGTCCATACCCCCCAACAGAATGGTGTTGCTGAACGCAAACATTGACATTTATTGGATATTGCCCGTACTCTTCGTTTTCAAATGAATATTCCAAAACAATATTGGGGGGATGCTGTCTTGAATGCATGCTATCTTATTAATCGGGTTCCTCCACCTCGTCTTGGTAATCATTCTTCTTTTTCTCTTTTGTATCCTTCTGTTAATCCTTTTTTTCTTCCATTTCGTACCTTTGGTTGCGTTGCCTTTGTTCATAATTTGGATCCTAGTTTAGACAAACTTTTTCCTCGTGCTCGTCGTTGTGTCTTTCTTGGTTACTCTCGTACTCAGAAAGATTATCGATGTTATCATTCTCCTTCTCGTAAATATTTTGTTAGTGCTGATGTTACCTTCTTTGAGTCTACCTCCTATTTTTCTCGTGAGGGGAAGTCTTCTCTTCTCTCGCGAGAGGGGGAGTCATCTCACACTACAAAGGATCCGTTTATTGACCTACCACGCATTTCTTTAAATGTGTCACCATATGTCGATTCTAGTATGCCTTCTAGCATGCCTCCACCCTTACAGGTTTATCAACGCCGTGCTTGTCCTGGACCGATTACTTCTGTTCCTGTGGATCCCGAGCCTACTCCAAGTCCTGTGGACCCTAAGACTCTTGAGACACCTGTTGCAATCGAGTCTCTTGAAATTGATGATCTTCCCATTGCACTTAGGAAAGGTAAATGTATTTTTACTCAACATCCTATTGCTAAGTTTGTCTCATATCATCGTATATCACCTCGTTTCCATTCCTTTGTTTGTGCCTTGTCATCTGTTTCTCCTCCCACATCTTATAAGCAAGCATTATTATCATCTGACTGGAAGAGAGCAATGGATGAGGAGATGCAAGCATTGCAACATAATCATACATGAGAGTTTACCACTCTTCCACCTGGGAAGAAGACAGTAGGATGCCGATGGGTGTACACAGTGAAATATTTACCAGATGGATCTGTTGAGAGACTTAAGGCTCGATTGGTTGCTAAAGGATACACTTAGACCTATGGTGTTGATTATCTAGAAACCTTTTCACCAGTGGCTCATCTTAATTCAGTTCGCATTTTACTGGCTGTTGCAGTGAGTAAGTCGTGGCCTTTATTCCAGTTGGATGTTAAAAATACTTTTTTGCATGGTGAACTTTAAGAGGATGTCTATATGGAAGTGAACATTTGGTTTGTCGCTTACACAAGGCCCTATATGGACTCAAGCAATCTCCATGGGCATGGTTTGATCGATTTAGCTCTGCTCTTTTTAGCTATGGTTTCAGGCGATCCACTTCTGATTACTCACTGTTTGTATATCAGAAATCTTCTGGTATTATTATTTTGGTTATATACGTAGATGATATCACTATCTCAGGTGATGACACTGAGGGTATTTCTGCTCTAAAAGATTATTTGGGGAAGCAGTTTAAGACAAAGGATCTTGGCGCATTACGCTATTTTCTAGGAATTGAGATTGCTCGTTCTTCACAAGGTATCTCATTATCTCAAAGGAAATATGTATTGGATTTACTCTCTGAGACTGGTCTTTTGCGTTCTCGTCCGACTGATACTCCTATGAACACTTCTGTTCATTTAGACTCTGAGAATGGTGAACCATTCTCTGATGTTGGCTGATATCGTCGAATTGTGGGCAAGCTGATTTATCTCACTGTGACATGACCTGATATTACATATGCTGTTGGACTAGTTAGTCAGTTTATGCATGCTCCTCGTCAGCCTCACTTTGATGCTGTGTGTCGAATCTTGAGATATTTGAAGAATTCACCAGGTTAAGGTTTGCTCTATCGACCTTCCACAACAATAGACGTGATTGGATATAGTGATGTAGACTGGGCTGGCAATTGTTCAAATCGGAGATCTATTTCTAGATATTGTACATTTGTTGGTGGCAATCTTGTTACTTGGTGAAGTAAGAAACAGAACATTGTAGCTCGGTCTAGTGTAGAGGCAGAGTATCGTGCCATGGCTCATACTGCATCTATAAGATGCTTTGGATTCGTTCTCTTCTTCAGGATTTTGATCTTTCAGTTCTGGCCCCGATGTCTATGTTCTGCGACAATCAGACCACAATATTTATTGCTAACAATCCTGTATTTCATGAACGAACCAAGCACATTGAAGTTGATTGTCACTTCATTTGAGATCTCTTACTTAAGCGTGATATTGCTACTCCATTTGTACGCTCTGATTCTCAGTTGGGGGATATTCTCACAAAACCATTAGCTCAACCTTTGTTTCAAAAGTTGTCCACCAAACTGGGCATGTTTGATCTCTATGCTCCAGTTTGAGGGGGAGTGTTAGAATTCTAGGGATATTCTATGATAGTTAGGATTTTATTATATTTCCTAAAGTGAGTGTATTCTAATTTGATTAGGAGTATGTATTCCTAATTTGATTAGGAAACTTATTTCCTATTTTGGTTGTAACTCTTCAATATAAATATACGTGAAGGAGATGGGAAATAGACAACTCATACTCCTAAATTTCTTTGATATTATTCAACTGCTATTTTAGGGTTGATTTGAGAAAAATGATTTGTGTGGTAGACCTTATATATGTGGGCATTGGCTCTCATTGATTTGACATGAGTTGAGTACATTACATGCTCCCTGGATTACTTTTGGTTTGCCATTATAATGATGGTTAGTTGGAAAAATGGGCATTCAAATGTTCTTGAAAGGTTCCCATTATTCTTCATTCTGGTTCATCAGGAAGGAAAGAAATTGGAAATATTTCATGATAAATTGAGTTCTTCTTCTTGTTCTTCAAATATTTTCTTTGAGATCTGTTGTGGGCTAGGCTTTTTGTCTTTTTATGCTGATGTCCAAGATTTATTCATTTTTTATTAGGTTAGCTTCTACATGAATTGACTGTGACTCCAACAAGACAGGTGATTTCAGGTTGTGTGAATAGTTATATATGCTCCCAACTGTGCTTCTGAATTAAGACACATGTTCAGTAAACTCAATATTCTCTGAAAGTGTCTGTGCCTCTGTTCTCTAGAAGATTCAAAAGGCCTGCAATGTTGACATTGTATGTTTAGGGTTGTTTGGTATCATTTTCAGAATTTTTGTTTTCATTTTTCATGTTATTTTAGCATCCTTTTTATTTTCACATGACATTAGTTTTTGAGAACTCAGAAATTTATTTATTTTCCTTAAAAGTGGGGTGTTTTCAGAAAATGTCCCCAAAAAGTTTTTGGGATTAGTTTGCCAAGCAAGTTTCTTTATTTATTTTGTTTTTTATTTTTGAGAACAGAAAACAGTTACAAAAAATTGATAGAAACTGTTATGGAAAACTTATTTTGCCATTTGACTTTATATATATTTTTTTGAGGGGGTTTAGATTTGAATTATTGAGAAGTGTGAGGACGTTTAGTACTGACATCAACGTTCTAAGCCTTTAAACTCGAGTCCAATTAAATCTTCTGCAATCTGGATGTCCAATATTTGTCCACGTGTTTTGGGTTTCACCTCATCTGTAGCAGGAAATATTATATGATTTCAATTTCTTATAATCAATTCATTTGTGTGGATGTTTTGGATTTCTTCCTCTGTTTCTGGAAATCTTCTATGGACTCAAGTTCCTGTATTTCTCTTTCTTGTTTTTTTTTTTTTTTTCCTTAACTTTAATATGTCTTGTAGACATCGATTTATTTTCTTTCCAATCTTTATTCTATTCTTTTCTTTTATTTTCAGATGGCATTTGAACTGTATGGTATGCTGGCTGGGAGTGTAAGTATCATGACAGGCGAACACATTAAACCTGCATATGGTGGTGATGAGGAGGCTTTCTTAAGGAAAGTGGTAACTCCAATATACAGCACAATAGAAAAGGTGTCGCCCTTGCTTTTTTTTTCCCTCAGTCTATAACAGCTCTTGCTGTGTTAGTTTTTTACTTTTTATTTTAGTTTACGCCTTAATGATTTGCCGTTTGCAGGAAGGTAAAAGAAGCAATGGAGGAAAACTAAAACATTCTCAGTGGAGGAACTATGATGATTTAAATGAATACTTTTGGTATCATGCTTATCTTCGCTTACATTTTCCTTTTCTAGTATGTGTTCAGTTTGTCAAATGTAAATCAATGTTGGGATAATCGTAGGTCAGTAGATTGTTTCCGGTTGGGTTGGCCAATGCGTGCCGATGCTGATTTCTTTTGCCTACCTAGTGAACAGCTTCGGGCCAAAAAGAATGAGGTATTATTTGGGACCTAAACATATAACTATTGTACAGTTAATTAACCCTTATCAGAAAATAAAAGATAGAAAGAAAAGAAAATTTCTTCTTTAATAACTTTTGACTGTTGCTTCTTTCATGTGAAAAAATTATGTGCATGGGGTATAAAAGCTGTTCCATGGATTTTCTTATCAAATTAGTGTGTTGAAAAATGGCTTGCTTGATGGGATACTCCAAGAAAGCAATTCAGTGCTATCTGTAGGGTTGATGTTCTGATCCGCAAAATGTACATATGTTTCTGCAATTCTAGATTTGATGTACTATGTGTCTCTTGAACACGCACATGCTTTCTTGGATGTGTTAGAATCAGCAAGTTTATACTATGATAAACTAGTAGAAATTGTAAATTTTCCTATGCACTGTAAGCTGTTCTATGGATTGATTGGTTGAATGGTATTCTGTTGCATTATAGCTCTCCTACAAATTCTCGGCTGTACCCCTGCATATGCATCTTTAGGGTGAGAACCAAATGTTAAAAATTACTACATGCTACAAACAGAAAATATTTTGGAATACTTCAAAATTGATGATAATTAGAGTTATTCCTTACACTGCTATTAGGGGCTTCATAGCTACCTTGATTCTAAAGGAAAGAGATAAATCAAATCATGTTATGTAGGCAGTCAGTAGATTCATTATATTTGACGAATAAAGTGTTATGGGAGAAAATGCTTCATTTTCCTTATTCGCCCTCTTTTGCCTTTTCCCTTCCTCTCTATTCTTTCTTCTTTTTCTTTATCTTTTCTTCTAATCCATTTCAGGGCTCTCTAGAATAATTCTTAATGTTACCCCCCAAGTGAAACTCATATTAATTTTGGTTGTGCTAATATAGTAATTTTCAGGAAGTTAGGGTTACATATTTTGATGGAAAAGAAAAAGTAGAAGGAATTAAGGTTAAACTTTAAGCTGCTTTCTATATTGGAAATTTAGTAGTAATATAAACGATACTCCATTCCTCCTAAGTTCCTAGCACCCCATTTTCTTCTCGGCCAAAAAGGATGATTAACTGGACGAATAGTGGCCCTAAATCTGAGTTCTTAAGAGTAATGTGCTGACTCTTAGTTTAGTAGGTCGTATAAACACTACGCTCCCAAGTTCCTAACAGCCCCATGTTCTTCTTGGCCAAAAAGGATGATTACCTGAATGAATGGTGGCCCTAAATCTGAACTCTTAAGAATATTGCAATGACTCTTACTTTAGTCTTTGAGTCTGTAGATAGAAAGGTGTTTGCCAACTAGTTGAAAACCAAAAGGCTCAAGTAAGTGGGAAAGATAATAAGCCAAAATTGGGGTGGCAATGGGCTGATTTGGTTTAGATTGAGGCCTATAGTAATGCTGTTTGTCTGACCCAAGCCACACCAATTTCATAAATGAATCATGAAATCTAAGTCTGAAGTTAACCCCATTAAATTTAGATTAATTATATTAAGACCCCTTGTAATGTGTATTTTGTATATGAAGTCTATGATGTATATCGGAGGAATGCCCTCTAGATATTGTATATCTTTTCCTTATTAATCCAAATTTATCTTACCTACCAAAAAAAAAAAAATAAGACCCCTTGAACTATAACTCAATATCACTATACACCACTCATTTAAAAGGATTCTCACTACTTGTCCCTCCTGAATTTCAAAACTTGTTGCCACCCCAGCTCCATCCAGCACCAGCATTTTGTGAAATAAACAAATAAATTTCAAGGGAAGAAACATAAATATCTGCTACAAAAAATAATGCATGGAAAAGGTCCCCATTAAATTTAGGTTAATTATATTAAGACCCCTTGTAATGCGTATTTTGTATATGAAGTCTATGATGTATATCGGAGGAATGCCTTCTAGATATTGTATATATTTTCCTTATTAATCCAAATTTATCTTACTTACCAAAATATATATATATATATATATATAAGATCCCTTGAACTATAACTTGATATCACTATATACTGCTCATTTAAAAGGATTCTCACTACTTGTCCCTCCTGAATTTCAGAACTTGTTGCCACCCCAGCTCCATCCAGCACAAGCATTATGTGAAATAAACAAATAAATATCAAGGGAAGAAACATAAATATCTATTACAAAAAATAATGCATGGGAAAGGTCCCCATTAAATTTAGGTTAATTATATTAAGACCCCTTGTAATGTGTATTTTGTATATGAAGTCTATGATGTATATTGGAGGAATGCCCTCTAGATATTGTATATCTTTTCCTTATTAATCCAAATTTAGCTTACCTACCAAAATATATATATATATATATATATATAAGACCCCTTGAACTATAACTTGATATCGCTATATACCGCTTATTTGAAAGGATTCTCACTACTTATTCCTCCTGAATTTCAAAACTTGTTGCCACCCCAGCTCCATCCAACACCGGCATTATGTGAAATAAACAAATAAATATCAAGGGAAGAAACATAAATATCTGCTACAAAAAATAATGCATGGAAAAGGTATGATATAGATGAGGATAAACTACACAAATGTCTATTATTTGGAGTCAGACGCCTACACTCCCATTGTTTAGAACAAAGCTGGGACCCTATTTGCCTTTGGAGTCCAGAAAGAATATTTGATCATTACTAGGTTGGATCAAGAGTTGTATGCCAATTTTCAATTACAATATTACCTACTCATCAGAAAACAACTAAGCAAGCAATTTTATCTGCGTTCAGCATACAATACTATTTAAAAAGTAGGCTTATAATGGTAATAATTTGACTTTTTTTTATTGTAATATTTCTTTATTTTAATTATTAGAAAATCAGGTTATCGTTACTATGTTTATAATTTTTTAAATATCATATATTTGGTCTATATAAAATTGTTTACATCTTTTATTGTTAATTGGCATAGATAAAAATGTGAAATTGCATATATTAGGGTTTATCTCTAATCATTAAAATAGTGCTTTCTAAACTAGTATAAAATCTTAATAAGCCTCTTCATTACTTGCTGGTTGATTTTGAGTTGGGTGCTTTTAATATAGTATTAGTCTATTAGAGCTAGGTTTGGAGAAGACTCATCCACTTTCACTTCTCAATCTCTTGTATGTGCACTTCTTGGACTTTGTGCACTAACTCTCCACATAAAAGTGGGGGTTGCGGTTGAAGTAGCTTAAGCTTTCAGGATAATTGGTAACTTAACATGGTATCAGAGTTCTGATTCTAGGAGATCCTGGGTTCGAATTTTGCTATTCCTTATTCATTGTTGTGCACTTTGTTTATTTGTGTTGGTGCACCTTGTTCGATTTGGTTTGCTCGTCTCTGCTGCACATGCAGATTAGAAGTTACATATGAGGGGGAAAATTGAAGTAGCTTGATATACATTGTTGGGCCCATTTCCTAACAGTTTAAGTTTTGGGGACAATTGGTGACTTAAAAGTTACATGAATATTTCCAAGTCTCTACCACTATGCTGAGATATTAGCTGTCTTGGATCAGTCTCGGGAATGACCACGCTAATATCTCGGTCCGAGTCAGAAAAAATTGATAAAGAAAACATCTCGCAGTAAATTAGATAAGATAGATAAAGATAATGGGGTTATATCATGGGTTATGAAATATTGCTAAAATATTGGTGATACATGTTGAATTGCGTTAAGTTGTGTAGAAGTGTTATTTTTTTTTCTTCCCCATTGTCAAGCAACTTGGGTGTTCAACTTGGTTGTTGTAGGGATAATGATGTGAGCTACGTGTCTTGAGCAAATTTATCAACCGCTTACAAGGGCGGAACTAGTGTTGGTTCAAGAGGGCCCATGCCCACCCTAAAAAAGAAAAAAAAAACTATGCTATTTTTTTATTAATATTGTCCTCCGTACTCAATTGTACTCATCCAAGAAAAGGAAAAAATTTTAACCCGATACCAATTGTGCCTATTCAAGAAAAAGAAAAAAAAAAAAAAAGCCCAATACCAATTGTGCCCACCTAACCAAACCAAACCAAACTAAGCCTTTTCTCACTAGGTGGGGTCGGCTATATGGATTTGACGACGCCAATCAAATCTGTTTAGGGTTATGTCCAATTGTGCCCACCTAATGAAAGAAATAAATTTTAGCCCAATGTTCACTAATATCATTATACCTAGTCTACCCAACATAACTAAAAAATATGTAACCCCATTTTGACCCTTTTTCTCTCTCTCATTCTCTCATTTCCAACGATAGTCAAACGCTTTCTTTATTCCTCCCATCGAACCCCACCAACCATTTATGTGTATTATAATTAGTGCCCACTCACACATAATTTTCTGGCTCGGCCTTTGACTATTTAGATTATCCAAATATACGAGTGACGCATATTCCACATTTTATTTGAGTTTGAAAGTGGTTGAACGCTTTTTCTATTCCATATGTATTTATGCATATTATATAATATTTATATTATTACATAGATAAAACATTGGGGGTATTGATGAAACCCAAGGTCATTGATAAACAGTAGAGAGAGTTTGATGATGCAACCTTAAAGTGTTGATTTCTGAGCCTCATCCTAACGACTTTTATTTTCAGATGATGAGATTGATGACCAAATTGTGAGCAAATTGATTAAATGTGACACCTTGTCATATTACACCATTTGATAAAGTTTTTGCAATTATTGATGCAAATTTTCATGATACCACAATATTGCTAGTTGCATTATTGTAGTTCTTGCTTGTATCGTGCCCCCGTTTGGGTTAAAGTGTATGCTTCAAACCTACAGTGTTTCCATGGTGGTTGTCTTCCCTACAACTAAGCCCCTCTCACAATTTGGTCTATTTTTGATCTTTTAATATCTGTAAGTTTTGTTATCGGAGTCGCGTTCCTTCAACATTCTGAGACTTAGTGGGGACCCTAGGGTTCTCCCACACCTTATGCGAGTCCATGAGCTCTATTAACAGCTTGAACATCTACTCTATTTATGGCCTAGCAATTGAAGGAGTGTACATAAGTTTTCAACTTGACGGAATCGAGTTTTTCTAAGCACTGGAAAATGATGTAAATTAAGGATTTAAAATTTTAATTCAATAAGATTCTATTTCCATATCATTAGAATTAGATTTTATCTTATCTTTATGATTTGATTTTTATTTGATTTTATCTTTGATTTGATTTCCTTAGATATTTGATTTGAATGCCTGTATAAAGGCTTGGATTGTAAGCGTTATTCAGACTTTTGATGAATAAAAAAATATTGAATTGAAGCTTGTGTGACTTGTTCTCCTTCTCTCGTCTTCTTCTTCTGCTGCTGCTGCTGCTGCTGCTTCTCTTCTTGGCTTCTTCTTCACCTTTGTAACCCTAATTTCTTTTATTTATTTGCTTAATCTATATTGTTCTGCATTAGATTGAAATCTCTAATATCAAATCATGTGTAGTTATATTATATATTTTAAGACAATACTGATCTAGACTAGTTCCTTGGAATAGCACATAAGAGTCTATATAATGCTAATTTTCAAACTTCTTCGAACTATGTGCATATTTTTTCATATAGTTTATAGTGATAGTAGTTTCCTAATCAAATTAAAGTCAGCAACTATATCTTCCTTCAGTTGAAATGAGCTTCGCCTTAATCTGGAGGAATTTGGATGTATGTTATTCTCAACATGGATTTAAAGCTCTTCTGATATAATTAACAGTTCTCATTGTTGGACCTCCTGAAGGACCCATTGGTGACTTAACTTTGTTAATTGAGATTACTCCCCTCACTCTCTCTCCCTACCTCCCTCCTTCCTAACCTAAGTTTTTATATGATATTGACTTTCTGATAATGATGTTGATAGTTTCAGGAGACTATACCAGCTACCGGAGATCGATGGACAGGAAAAATAAATTTTGTTGAGATACGCACATTTTGGCATATTTTTAGGAGTTTTGATAGAATGTGGAGCTTTTTCATCTTATCTTTACAGGTAAATTTGTTTTTTTTTTTTTTTTTTTGGGTGTTATTTAGATAATTATTATTGTCTAACCTTATTGTGCAACTTTGAAATGAATTATCCATTGAAGGCAATGATCATTGTTGCATGGAATGGATCCGGGAAACTAAGTTCTATATTCAAGGGTGATGTGTTCAAGAAAGTATTGAGCATCTTTATAACTGCTGCAATATTGAAACTTGCACAAGGTATATTTTTTATTAATCAACAAGTTGTTTATCTTCTGGTGCCTTGTATCTCGCCTCAGTGTTAATCTTATGTTGAATATTGTACTCTTTTTCTTGAAATTTTTCTATTTTATACAATTGTTCATAACTCTTTTCTTGGTTATTTATCAGTTTTTTGCTAGGAGTTTTAGGCATTATTATTCCTGTGGAATAGAACTTGGGATCTTTTTCTATATTCTGTTTAATTTTTAATTTATTTAATTCATGTTGGATAGCTTGAGGAAATGAAGAACTTGATTTGTGTCACCAATTCTATGCTCAATTATATTCAAGTTATCAATTATGCGGAACTAGATTGACATAAGATGCCACTAATATATATATTTAATCAAGCCTCAAATAAGCTTCTTGTTGGTGTCTGTGGAAAAAAATAATGTGGCATGGAATGTAATGGAAATTGAATCATGATTAGGAAAAACCTATTTATGGAAGTTGAAAGAATGGGAGAAAATATTGATGAGAATTAATTTTCCTCTTCTCATACATTGTAGTTGTGATAGAGGATTACAATGAATAAGAAAAACTATAATCTCACAAAATCAGGAAATCAGGAAATCAAGTAACCTAATTAGCCCAGAAGAACTATGTGATAATGAGGCTACAGTTCATATTGCCTCTAATCCAGTATTTCATGAGAGGACTAAATGTATTGAGGTTAATTGCGATTTTGTTAAAGAAAAGATTATACAGAATGTGATCAAAATTGATCATGTGAAGTCTGAAAATCAACTTGCCGATTTGTTTACTAAAGCTTTGGGGGACCTCGAGTAAGTTTTATTTGTAACAAGTTTAGAACATATAATGTATATGCTCTAACTTGAGGGGAAGCGTTAATGTACATTCATGTATTTGTAAATTCATGTACCTCTATTATTCATGTATCTCTGTATTTATGTATCTAGTTTATATAGATTAGTATAAATACATATCATACATAACTCAATTGGGTGTCAAGCAATTTGGCAAATCCTTCTTCAGATTATAGAAACCAAGAGAGATAAAAAGAATAAGGTACTTTAAAAGCCTTGCAGAACCATAAAAAAAAAAAAAAAAAAAAGTTCACGACTTAGCCTCAAAATTCATTTCAAAAACCCTACAACATTAAAAAAAAAAAAAAAAAAAACTATATTTACACCCCTTGTACTTCAAACTAAAGTGAAAACCTTAAAATCTTGGTAAAAAAATACGGTTTTGGCTCTTAATAAATTTAAAAGTTGCATTTATGGCCCATATAGTTCCATTTCTTGCATTTACACCCATGGTTCTATTTGGCGGCTTTCAACGCGTATTTTGGTCTTTTCACATGAATTTTTTTTTTGCTCTTATTGACTTTAAAAAATGTATTTACACCCTTGTAGTTCATGTTCCTTGCACTTACACCCTCGGTCTTATTTGTTTTTCAAAGGGTTTTTTTTTTTTTTTGTCTTTTCACTTGAAAATGTAACACTGTTCACAACTTCACTTTATTGTTAAGTACAAGGAGTATGAAGGTAGATATTTGAAGTTTTGGGGGTGTTAGTGGTTTTTGATAAAGGCAATTAACCCATAAAAGTAAGAAAATACTTATTTATAAAAAATTATTATAAAATACTTAAAAAAGTGAGGCTCAATGCATGAGTCTTTTGCCCTGGTCTTGGGAGGGGTAACTTATCTTATCTTATCTTACCTTCAATAACTAGAATGACTGCTTCCTGGTGTTTAATCCATAGTCTCATGTTGTAGGATTTTGCAAATTTGAAGAGGCTGCTTTCTAGTATTGAACGTGTAGATGAAACTGAATTAAACTGAAAAGATGAAAATTGTATATATTGTATTAAGGTTCATGAGTCCTATTTATATACACAAGAGTCCTACTTCTTAAGAAACTATACATATTAGGAAATTAAGAAATTAGGAAACTAATTATCTTCCTACTATATTTACATTAATATCTAACACTCCCCCTCAAGCTGGAGCATATATATCATATGTTCCTAGCTTGGTACAGATAAATCTCACTCTAGATTCCCCCAAAGTTTTGGTAAATAAATCTGCAAGTTGATCTTCAGACTTCACATGACCAGTTTTAATTATATTCTGTAAGATCTTCTCTCTAACAAAATGACAATCAACTTCAATGTGTTTGGTTCTCTCATGAAACGCTGGATTAGAAGCAATATGAATAGCAGCTTGATTATCACACAGTAATTCCATAGGTTGTGAATAATGAACTCCTAACTCCTCCAACATATGTTGTATCCATATCAACTCACAAGACGTATGCGCCATAACTTTATACTCTGATTCAGCACTTGATCGAGCTACTACGGTCTGTTTCTTACTTTTCCAGGATGCCAGATTACCTCCAACAAAGACACAGTATCCAGTTGTGGACCTTTTATCTGATGGTGACCCAGCCCAGTCTGCATGAGTGTATCCTTGAACTAAAATGTGCCCATTGTTCTTATATAATAAGCCTCTACCAGGTGCACCTTTTAGGTATCTTAGAATTCGAATAACTGCATCCTAATGACAACTACGAGACGAATCCAGAAACTGACTAACCACACTCGTAGCAAATGCCACATCTGGTCTCGTAACAGTCAAATAGTTTAGCTTCCCAACCAGCCTGCGATACTGACCAGGATCATGTAACAGCTCTCCCTTATCTGCCTCCAGCTTAGTATTTGGATCCATTGGAGTGTCCACCGGTTTAGAACCCAACATACCAGTCTCAGATAATAAATCAAGAGTATACTTCCTTTGAGAAAGAGAAATACCTATTTGTGATCTAGCAATCTCAATTCCTAAGAAATATTTTAATGAGCCCAAATCCTTCGTGCTAAATCTGCTTTGGAGGAAGTTCTTTAGATTAATAATACCCTGTATATCATCACCTGTGATAACAATGTCATCTACATACACTAGTAACCAAATTCTGCCATTAGATGAATGTCGATAAAATACTGAATGATCTACACTACAGCGATTTAGACCAAACTCAGTGACAATAGTGCTGAACCTACCAAACCATACTCGAGGAGATTGTTTTAGCCCATATAATGACTTTTTCAATTTACAAACTAACTCAGACTCCCCCTGAGCAACAAAACCAGGAGGTTACTCCATATAAACTTCCTCAGTTAGATCACCATGAAGAAATGCATTCTTCACATCCAGCTGATGTAAAGACCAATCATAAACTGTAGCTAAAGAAATAATAAGACGGACAGAAGCAACTTTAGCAATAGGAGAAAAAGTCTCAGAAAAATCTAGACCATAAACCTGTGTATACCCTTTTGCAACCAGACGAGCTTTTAGTCTATCCACAGTGCCATCAGATTGAACTTTAACTGTGTATACCCATCGACACCCAACTTTGGACTTACCAAGAAGAAGAGGAACCAATTCCCAAGTACCATTAGCTCGAAGAGCAGACATCTACTTCCATAGCAGAACGCTAGCCAAAATGAGACAATGCTTTAAAGGGATGGAAATAGAAGATAAAGATGTAACAAATGATAGATAAGAAGGGAATAACGCATCATAAGACACAAAATTAGAAAGAGGATGAGAAGTACAAGTGCGTTTACCCTTTCAAAGAGCAATAGGAAGATCTAACTCGCCGGGAGGATTAGATGACATAGGAGAGGCCGATAGTGGAGCACATGAAGCTTCAAGTGGAGCAGTTGCTGCTCGACGTCTAGTGTAGACCTGCAAATTAGGTCGAGACAAGTGACGAGCTGGACTCGGTGACTTGGGAGGAGAAACAGGTTCAGCAGAGAAAAGAGGTAAAGGAAGACTCTCATCAAGAATAGCTGAAGGCTGTGATTGAATAAAAAACGGGGTAGACTCAAAGAAAGTAACATCAGCACATACAAAGAAGTGATTAAGAGAAAGACTATAGCAACGATATCCTTTTTGTACCCTAGAATACCCAAGAAAAATACACTTATGAGCACGAGGATCTAATTTATTAGATTCTGGAGTAAACTGATGGACAAAGGAAACACAACCAAGAATCCGAGGTGGAATAGAGTATAATGGTTGGTTTGGGAACAACACAGAATATGGAATACGGTTATCAAGAACAGACGAGGGCATCCGGTTAATTAACAACAAGCAGTTAAAATAGCATCACTCCAAAAAATTTTGGGAACATTTATGTGAATTAGAAGACAACGAGCAGTTTCAACTAAATGCAAATTTTTTCTTTCAGCTACTCCATTTTGTTGTGGTGTGTGGGAACACGAAGACTGGTGAATAATGCCCAAAGAAGCCATAAATTCAGTAAAAGGGTTAGAAAAATATTCTTTGGCATTATCACTGCGAAGAATTCGCACAGGCACATCAAACTGAATTTTAATTTCAGCACAGAAGGATTGAAAAATAGAAAACAATTCTGAGCGATCTTTCATTAAATAAATCCATGTAACTCTTGAAAAATCATCAATAAATGTGACAAAATATTTAAATCCTAACTTTGAAGTGACTCGACTAGGACCCCAAACATCTGAATGAACTAAATAAAAAGGACATGGCGATTTCTAATTGACTCGGGAAGCAAAAGACACACGGTGATGCTTTCCCAATTGACAGGACTCACAATTTAAAGAATTTAAATGACTTAGATTAGGACATAAAGACTTCAGTTTTTTTAAATACGGATGACCAAGGCGACAATGAATCTCAGTAGGGGAGGCAAAGGCAGAACAAGCTTTAGGCCTCGTGGTATCAAGGTGGTAGACTCCTCCAGCTTCATGCCCTCCTCCAATCGTCTCCCTTGTCGTCATATCCTGAATAATGATAGAATCAGGAAAGAATGTTACGGAGCAATTATGGTGTTTCGTAAGTTTACTCACAGCTACTAGATTAAATGGGAAAGAAGGAACATATAAAACTGAGGATAAAGAAAATGAATGAGAAGGGATTACTGTGCCAATACCACTAACAGGAGTTGTAGAGCCATTGGCTAGAGTAACTGCTTTTAGAGAATTAGAATACTGAATGTCAGAAAATAATGTGGATGCTCCAAACATATGATTAGAAACACCCGAGTCAATAATCCAAAGAGTAGGAGAATGAGTGGAAAGACATGCAAGGGAATTACCTTGAGGAGCAGTAGCAAGGGAAGCAGTAGGAAGAGAGGCCTGATGAGCTATCTTGTACTTTAAGAATCTTGAATACTCTTCTCCTGAAAGAGTCACTGTATGAGGATGCTCACTAGTAGTAGAGACCTCCGTAGTAGGATCAGAAGAGACAGCATGTGCCATGTGTGAAGGTCGACCAAATAAATCCCAACATTTTTCACGAACATGTCCCAGCTTTCCACAGTTTGTGCACTTTGGTCGCGATCCTCTACCACGACCTCCGCGTCCACCACGACTACCTCCACGAGTACCACGATTATCACGACTATCAGAGGGAGATGGTGGTATTTGGCTAGCAAGAGCAGACTGAGAGGTATCGTGACTAACTGAAGACGAATCTCGAGATACAGACCTCATAACTCTGGAATAAGTCTCAGCGAATGAAGGAAAAGAAGCTCCACTAAGTATCTGGGCTCTCACTGGTTCAAATTCAGGATCAAGACCAGCGAGAAATCGGAGAACCACCATCTGCTCACGCTGCTTTTGCATCTCATTCATATCCAAGGATAAGGGCTGAATAGAATTCAATTCCTCAGAGATTCGTTTTAAAGAGGCAAAGTAATCTGTAACTGACTTGTCAGATTGCTGCAGTTGGAAAAACTCACGTGACAAATCATACATGCAAGTTAAGTCACTAGAAAATAGCAAACGAACATACTCCCAAATCTCTTTACATGTATCCAAGTGAGTACACATATCAGCCACATGAGGTTCCATAGAATTTCAGAGTAAACTAACAAGATAGGCATCTGTTTGAACCCATGCATCGTAGGTAGGATCAGTCGATGGTGGAGTTGAACTAGTGAGGTATTTTTGTTTTCCATGTCCCGTTAAAGCAATTTTAACAGCTTTAGCCCACTGTATATAATTGGTTCCATTCAATTTTCTCGTAGTGAGTTGAGCAGTAGGCTGTGTTAAAATAGTAGATGATCCAACAGTGGTGGAATCAGATTTAGATTCCATAGTGCTCCAGTAAATAATTAAGAAGATTTACTGTATAGGGCTGCTTTATTGGACTGGGTTACTGGGCTGTGTTATTGGACTGGACTGAACTGCTGTGCTGGACTTAATCCGAGCAGTAGGCTGTGTTAAAATACTACAGAGAAACTGGGCTGTTTTGCTGGGCTTAACTGGGCTGTTTTGCTGGGCTTAACTGGGCTGTAACTGCAGAGAAACTGGGCTGTTTTGCTGGGTTTAACTGGGCTGTAACTGCAGAGAAGCTGGGTTTAACTGGGATGTAACTGCAGAGAAACTGGGCTGTTTTGCTGGGTTTAACTGGGCTGTAACTGCAGAGAAACTGGGCTGCGGATAGTTTGGTAAATACAACCCAAATAGTATTAGGAAAAAAATATTAATAGTGTTATAATATTCAAATTTTGTTAACAAAAAATATTTTTTTTAACTTAGAAAACAAAACCTTGTCTTATAATTTAATATGAATAAGCTAAGGGTATAATTAAACCTTTATTACTTTCTGTGGGCAGTATCACATTACAAACTAAATAAGTGCCTCAAAAATTCCAAATCCAATTCACCTTAACAAATACAAAGCTGCAGATCTTCGGAGCCCATCAACGGCAGAAGGGATCCCTAAAATTGGAGTCGTTGGAGACAGCAGAAGAGATTGCAGACCTTGTATAGTGGCGAACAATTAGGCACTAGAAGAGGACGGACTGATGATGAACACCGAGCGACGATGGGTGACAACCCGGGTGAACGACAGAGCGAACAATTTGATTGGACGGCAAGACGACCGGCGTTGTTCAACTCTGTTCACACCGACGGGACTGGAACGAGTGACTGTTCATGCCGACGGGACTGTTCGGCTCTGTTCACTAGATCGAGCAACGCTAGGTGATGTTGATACCCTTGCGTCGGTTGGATTGGACTGACAATTTCTGACGGCTAGGGTTTCTCACGATACCACTGCTCTGATACCATGTAGATGAAACTGAATTAAACTGAAAAGATGAAAATTGTATATATTGTATTAAGGTTCATGAGTCCTATTTATATACACAAGAGTCCTACTTCTTAAGAAACTATACATATTAGGAAATTAAGAAATTAGGAAACTAATTATCTTCCTACTATATTTACATTAATATCTAACAGAACCCACGACCTCAAGCTGCAAGGGAGCAGCCTTACCATTGCTCCAAGGCTCACCCTGATTAGAAAATACTTTTAATATAATTTTTTTCATGTCATTTTGCATTGACTTGGATGCATTGTATTATTTAATGTTTCTTATCGGTTACATTGATGTAGGAATTTCTTCCTTGGTATTTTATTAAGTTTATTAATTTAAGGGTCTCTTGTTATGAACAATACTTACTGGATTTGGCCTGTATTATTGTTCTTATTTTTGGTTCAAGTTCTGTTTTTGGTCTTTGTAGCATCAATAGCCATCAAGTGTTGAAATTTCTTGACTAGAGCCTGCCTATATTAGTGGGAAAAGTTCAGCAGCCTATAAACATCAGTGTATTTTTTTTCAATTAAATGGGTTGAGTTATGTGAGAACTGAAATTGTTTAATGTCTGATGTAACCTAACCTTGTGTGGTTAAAGCCTAAGTTTTGTCATGGCATGCGCTTGTGACTCATTGATATATTATTTTGTGCCCTCGGTGAAAAGAATAACAGTGGCTCTTTTTTTTTTTTTTTTTTTTAAATAAGAGAGAAAATAGTGTCTTGTCCATGATACTCCTCTGCATTAAACAATTAATATAACAAGAATATACTTGGTATCTTATTTAAAAAAAAAAAAAAGAATTTGGTTGGTGATAATTGTGATTTTTATCATAGACTTTTCATATTTGCAGCTGTCCTCGATATAATTTTGAACTGGAAAGCCAGGCACAGCATGTCATTGCACGTCAAGCTAAGATACATTTTGAAGGCTGTTTCTGCTGCAGCCTGGGTGATAATTTTACCAGTAACTTATGCATATAGTTGGAAAAATTCTTCTGGATTTGCACAGACAATAAGGAGTTGGTTTGGCAATAATTCGAGTTCACCTTCTTTGTTCATTTTGGCGGTTCTAATTTACTTATCTCCAAATATGCTCTCTGCTTTGTTGTTTCTGTTTCCATTCATTCGCCGGTATCTTGAAAGGTCAGACTATAAGATTGTGATGCTCATTATGTGGTGGTCTCAGGTATGTAGGAACATCTCCATTTTTTTTCAAATTTCTTAGCATGTTTTGTTGTCTCTAAATTGAAAATTTAGTTGTGTTCATAAATATAATACCTGAAGCTACAGCCTTTTAATTTATTGTGATGCTCAGTTTGTGTCCTGTTGCAGTCGTTCTGATATCCTGTGATGTCTTGCAGCCTCGTCTGTATGTTGGAAGGGGAATGCATGAAAGCGCATTTTCTCTTTTCAAGTAAGAATGAAATGTTGGATTGTCAGATGGGCATTGCTTGTATCAGATATTTGCTGTTGTAAATGATTTGGTTATAATAACTGTTTTCAACTTTCAGGTATACTATGTTTTGGATTCTCCTTCTTCTGGCAAAGTTAGCATTCAGCTACTACGTAGAGGTGTTTCTTTCATTTTCAGTTGCTATGGAAAGGCAAACCTTTGTTCATTTCAACATACCTACAAAAAAGATGTTTCATTTCAACATGAGTGGCATAAAAATTGCTAAATAAGCGGCCTCACAACAATAAACTAAAGAGATTATTTCATAAAATTATTTTACTCCTTCCGCAACAGATATTCTAAGCCATCCACTCACATACATGAACAAAATAAAAAAAAAAAAAAGGGAAAGAAAAAGCAAGATCTGGATTATGATAGGAGAACAATGTGTAATTGACACAATATGTAGTTTTGAAAAACATTCAATTTTGAATAAAATATATTAACATAGAGAAGTATATGTTAATCTACTTTCACATCCTTCCATGATATGTATCTGAGGGTAAGAATGGGATTTGAATCTAGGGCACACACATATTGCTATTGAAGCTGAGCATTAATTTCTCTCTCTCTCTCTCTCTCTCTCTCTCTCTCTTTTTTCAAAACCTTCCTAGCACTTTTCACTTGGTAAAATTTGCATTATCCTACTTGGTAAAGGTTCTATCTTATGGAAGAGACTGGAGGTCAAGTATTGTTTCCTGGCTTACATCACGTGATTGTGTCATTTGTTTTCTTTGTTACAGATAAAGCCTCTGGTGGGTCCTACAAGGGAAATTATGAAAGCTCATATAAAAACATACCAATGGCATGAGTTCTTTCCTCAAGGTAACAAATGACTAAAAGTTACTTTTTTGTATATATTTGTATATATATTCAAGTTATATAAATGAAAGGGATGGTTTGTAATGATATCATTTTCTGTTCGCAGCCAACAGCAATATTGGCGTTGTTATTGCAATCTGGGCACCTATTGTTCTTGTAAGTTTATTTCTATTCTACTACTGGATTTCTCCCAGTCAGTCTCTCTAAGCTCATTTCGTTCTTGATGACTAAAGCAATGACCGCTACAGGTCTATTTCATGGATACCCAGATATGGTATGCAATTTTCTCTACAATATTTGGAGGTATATATGGTGCATTTCGCCGTCTTGGAGAGGTTAGTTGGACTTCCAATCCTGTTAACTCGTATTTAGAGAAGTTGGTTTGTCTTTTGTTGTTTTACACCGTATACAAGCACAAAAGCTATTGGCTGTATATATTATTTCTTTCAACCCTTCTAAATAATCTTATGAAAGACATGGTTTAGAGGATTAGTGAAATCTACATGGATAGGTTATTTTTATCAATACTGATAGGATCTTATCCATATTATAAGTTTACAACAAACTATATTTATTAATAAGCTACATCATGAGAAAAATGTCTCCTTCAAAATTAAGAGTATTTTAGTAAATATTTCTGGCAGTTAGACTTTGGGTTTTTCAATCATTTGTATAAATTGTCATAATTCATGATAGTTACCGAGTGAAATACATTTTGCCATGCCTGTAGACCTATGCAAATTGCTAAACCACATAACATTTGTGTTTTCTTGTTTAGATTTATGTATATTTGTTTGTGTGATCGCTGTTTTCTTGCAACACTTTATCACCATGTCACTGTCAATTACGTCCTTCCTGGCTTTTCCCCTATCCTTTTAGCTTCTTTAACCTATATTAAATCATTTATTCTTATCCATGTGTTAGATGGTCTCCATAAAATACGGCTAAAACATCTCAAGTGACTTTCCCTTGTTTAGGCTTCAGTTGGTGTGCCTTATAACTTAATGCAAATGCATTTAATTCTCTTTTTATCTCTTTTTATTGTAATCATTTCAACATCCTTGTTTTTGCTGTATGTAGTTTTTAGAGGGGTACTTCGTACAGACCATTTTTTCACCTTAGGTCTATATAAAATGTCTGGCCTTATGGCTTTATTGTTCTAGAATTTCTTTCAACTTAGTAGGAATTATATGAATCACGAAACAGTCTTGAAGCATTTTTCCACTTTCTTCATCCTATACAAGATATAGAGGAAACATCCCTTCTCAATGTTCTCTTTCTCATGGATGATTGATCTAGGACATTGAAAATAACCACTTCAAGCTTTCTTGTGACTGTTAAGATTCATTTTATCCAGTTCCTACTTTTAGTTTTGCTGGAAATATACTATACTTTCCAACCCTATTTGAGTTTAGTGCTTCCACTTCACTAAACAATACCAGGTTGTTAGCAAGCCACATACACCAGGTGAAATCTGTTGAGAATGCCCAGTAAGTTCATGCGCAATTAGTACTAAAAATATTACTATTTTTGGAGATCCTTTGTCTTCCTCCTCGTTTTGCTTCTAGTCAGAGATTCATCAAACAAGTCCATAATCACATCAATAAATCTAAAGGAGATTCTAAACTCATCATCTTTTTGGAGAAATTATCACATGCTTTTTCTGAAGTACAAAAAGCACGTGGACTTCTTTTTATTCCTACGTATCTGGCTTTCAGTTGCCTAAATAGCAATATAGCTTGTATGGTGGATTTCTTAGGTTAGCAACTGAATTGACTTTCTGAAACTGTCTCTCTTATCTTAATGTTCATCCATTTTTTCTGTGCGAAGTTCCATTATATGACGCATAACTTAGATGCATTACAGTTATTAGAAAACTTTCATGCTTTGATGCATTACAAATATTAGAAAAGTATCATGCTTTATAACCTTTCCAGCAATTGGTTGTTCTTTGGTTATTGAACTGATAAATCTGGTGCTTCAATTTTGCATTCAGATACGAACACTGCGGATGCTGAGGTCCCGATTCCTATCATTGCCGGGTGCTTTCAATGCCTGCTTGATTCCATTGGAAAAGAATATGCAGCCTAAGAAAGGATTGAAAGCTACGTTATCTCGCAAATTTGACGAGGTTCAATTATTGCTCTTTATTATTGATTACTATCTTTAATGTAGGACACGTAATGAAAAGAAGTAGTCAATGGAGGAAATTAATTTGTAAAAAAAAAAAAAAATTCTAGCCAGTTTTAGGAATTCTTGTTTTGGCAATTGCCACTAGAATAAAATCCGGAATTGATATTAGTCAGTCCTCAAGAGTCAATAAATTACAGGATTTTGCAATGATCTCAAATTTTCCATTTTGGTAATTTTCACAATTTATTGCAATTTCCTATTTTAATTACTAGGGTTAATTTTAATCATTAGGTTTTGCAGTTTAAATACAAAGTTATAGCTGCCTGGCAATTTATTTTGGGATTCAATAAAAATTATTATTGGAGAATTCTCTCTACCTTTGGTGGATTCTAGTGTCTCTGTTTAGGGTTTGCATTCCTTTTAACAATATCTAGCAGCTTCTTAATCTAGTTTGAATGATGTCTAGCACACTTCTTTTCTATTATGCTTCAAGTGATATCAGAACTTATCAATGTTATGATATGGCTAGTGAAAATCAAGGTCACCAGCATCCTCGGGTATTGCTAACCAAACTCTAAGTGGGGAGACCTGGAAATTATCCAAGATGAACTTTTTTTGGGAACTATGTGAGGATATTCAAGCAATATGTGTTGATTTTGTTTTCAGTAACCACAATTAGGGTGGCATTGGTGAAGGCAACAACTTCATGGGTCGTGGAATTTCGACCTCGTGCAACTAATTAAGGAAGGTCTTAATATTGAAATTCTCATAGAAACTAGGATTTTGCCCTTCATTCAATAGGAATTTGATTCATAGTCATATCTTGCTACCTCCCTGGTACTCCGCTGCTCCGCATAATCTCCATCTTCATCGTATTAACCATGCACAAGAGGATATTCAGGCCATATGTGTTGATTTGGTTTTGAGTAACCACAATTAGGGTGGTGTTGGTGGAGGCAATGACTTCGTGAGTTGTGGAAGTGGATGTGGTCCAATTAATCCACTCCCTTCAATTGCTCTTGTGCATAGTTAATGCGATGAAGATGGAGGTTACGTGGAGTACTAGAGAGGTAGTAGGATATGACTATGAACCGAATTCCTATCGAATGAAGGTCAAAAACCTTGTTTCTATGAGAAATTAAATAGTAAGACTTTCCTTAGTTAGTTGCATAAAGGTTAAAATTCTCTTATGTGGTCGGTGTGTCGGAGGAGAGGCAACTGTAGTTGGTAGCTTGGGGGGTTGAAGGGATGAGCGAATTCTGTGTTAGCAATACTAGAATTGTGTTAAGGGTTCTAGATTTGTTTCAGCTTATACCAAGGAGTTCCAAAATTTAGTACCTGTTATCTTTACTCAATTCTAATCATCTAAAAAATTAGTCAAAGTAAAATAAAGTAGAGATAGATGTAGAGTCTGATACAACATATGAGGAGGATGTAAAAGAATATTGTCTAGATATAAATGAGACTCTTCACAAGAAGATGATCCAATAGCGTGCGTTTCCAGAGATGAGATTCCATCAATTGTTGTAACGACAATAACATGCATGCAATAGAAAGATGATTTAAACAACTCATGTCTTCATCATGTGTGAGGTACATCTTAAACTCAAGATTGAGTTTATTTATTTATTTAAAGAATGTATGACACATGTTGGAAAGAAATGTTCAAAGATAGAAATTAATTTGTTAAAAAAAAATCTAATCAATTTTAGGAAATTCTTGTTTTGGCAATTGCCGCTAGAATAAAAGCAGAAATTGATGCACATTAATTATGTGCTAATCGAGAGTCAATAAGTTATAAGATTCTGCAGTGATCTATATTTTTCCATTTTGGTAATTTTGGGATTTATTGCAATTTTTTATTTTAATTTTTAGGGTTAGTATTTTGTAGTTTAAACACAAAGTTGTAGCTGCTTGACAATTCATTTTCTGGATTTTAGTAAAATTATTATTAGAGAATTCTCTCTGCTTTTGGTGGATTCTATTGTCCTTGTCTAGGGTTTATGTTCCGCCAGAACATTTTCTTTCAACTTCTTAGGCTAGCTTGAACAATATCACGACCACTTATTTTCTGTTTGGTTTGTCTAGTTGTTTTGTTCATTTTTTCAATTAAGTTTATTGGAATTGACTGTTTATTCAGATCCCACCTAACAAAGAGAAGGAAGCAGCAAGATTTGCTCAGTTGTGGAACAAAATAATAACTAGCTTCAGAGACGAGGATCTGATAAACAACAGGTAATACAAGGATTCCAAAACTGGGAAGTTTACCATATTTGAAATTTAATTCTAGTTTTTACCAACTCCACTGCATATTCAGTCTTTTTACTTCTTATTCTTTTACATACTAAATTAGAGTGTTTTTCTTCTTGTAATTGCAGTGAAATGGACCTACTGATTGTTCCATATTGGGCTGATCGTGATTTGGGCCTTATCCAGTGGCCTCCATTTTTGCTGGCTAGCAAGGTTTCCATCTTCTGAGCTACTTTCTTCCATCAGAGATTTCTATCAGCTACTATAATAGATATACACATCTATGTTTTGTGTAGCTTCCCATAGCATTGGATATGGCTAAAGATAGCAGTGGGAGAGTTCGTGAGCTGAAAAAGAGGTTACAACAAGACAATTATATGCTCTTTGCTGTCCGGGAGTGTTATGCTTCTTGCAAAAACATTATCAAATTTTTAGTTCTAGGGGAACGTGAACAAGTGTAAGTTATAATTATGCTCTTACACTTACTCAACCAATGCGTGCTGCTGCATGTGTGTGTGTGTGTGTGGATGAGTTATATCACTATTGATCCGTTGGTTAATTATTTCCAG
This sequence comes from Vitellaria paradoxa, assembly GCA_019916065.1. NCBI lineage: Eukaryota > Viridiplantae > Streptophyta > Magnoliopsida > Ericales > Sapotaceae > Vitellaria > Vitellaria paradoxa. Next base: position 64,111,761 of record CM034234.1, on the reverse strand, counting down.
TGTTATCAATGAGATTTTCTCCATAGTCGATCAGCATATACAAGAAGAAAATCTGATTAGTGAATTGAATATGAGTGCTCTGCCCAGCCTCTATGAAGAATTTGTTCGTCTTATAGAACTTCTGGTAAACAAATAAAATGTGAAAAAATTTCTGCATTGAAGTTGCTGAGGAATTTAAGGTTTAGCAGCAAATTATTATTGCATTGGTTAATTGTACAGGGAGAGAATAGAAAAGAAGACAAGAATGAGGTTGTCATTGTGTTGCTCAACATGCTTGAGATTATCACCAGAGACATTATAGTGGAGGATCCAATTCCTAGGTAAATCATGCAGAAGCCATTGACTCCACAACTTTATTTACATTTTCGCTCATAGTTATAGAGTCATTATTTTCTCAAATAGTTTGCTAGATTCGAGCCATGGTGGATCTTATGGAATGCATGAAGGAATGACGCCTCTGGATCAACAAAAACAGTTTTTCGGTTCACTGAATTTTCCAATAAAAAAAGAGAAAGAAGCTTGGAATGAGAAAGTAAGTTTTAATTTAATACCCATGAAAAAGAAATGGAAAATTTTTTATTTCATACTGTAATAATTTGTTTGTGGTTACTGGTTCCTAGTAATATTGCCAGAATTCCTGTTTTTATGTTCTATTGCCAGTTTGCCCCAGAGTGCAAGAACTAGTGTTTGAATCTCTTATTCTTGTTTCTCCTCATTTCGTTGTAACATTTTATTTTTACTTTTTTATCTTTTCTTTCTTTCATTTCTTTGTTACCGGAAGAAACACAAGCATTATAATTTTTTTTTTTTTGCTTTCCTTTTTCTCTCAGATAAAAAGACTTCATCTACTGCTTACAGTGAAAGACTCTGCTTTGAATGTGCCATCTAATTTAGAAGCTCGAAGGCGCATTTCTTTCTTCTCAAATTCATTGTTCATGGACATGCCTGCAGCACCAAAAGTTCGCAATATGATTTCCTTTTCGTAAGTTTGGAAAGTACAGTAAAATCATTTGCATCACTTCTTGCATATAATTAGCAATTGATTGGATCATGACCATTTTATTTAAAAATAAAATAAAAAATATTTGCTATAAATATGATATGTCTCTTTTTTTAATGCTATTCTGACTGTCTACGATTTAAAGTGCCATTCTTTTTTTGGAAATTAAGGATCTCACAATAGCTCCTGTGCTATGACTTGTAATGCTTTTGACCTCACACATGCATTTCTTGCGTACTTCCTGATCTACGTTAGAATATTATAATCACATAAATGCTTGTTTTTCCTTTTCATACATTACCCTGTATTTTCTATATTGAAACTGAATTTATTCTGTGTGTTAAACTATTGGCCTGTACCTTACCTGAAAGGTCAACTTGTTATAGAAAGGGGTAATTTTGTTACTGATATTATTATTTTTTTACCCTCAACATGCCCCATCAGTTGTGGCCAAACTTACCAACTCATAAATCTGTTGTCTCGCAGTGTCCTAACTCCATACTTCACAGAAGATGTCCTTTTTTCTATTGACCACCTGAAAAAGCAAAATGAGGATGGTGTTTCTATTCTGTTCTACTTGCAAAAAATTTTTCCAGGTTAGTCTTCTTAATGGCGGGGGTCTTGTGAATGCCATTATGCATAAATAGGTATGTTTCATAATTAAAATTATAGTCATTTATGTCTGAATCGAGTTGTAATATACAGATGAATGGACCAACTTTCTTGAACGGGTTGGATACAAGAGTGAAGAAGAACTTAAAGGAAAACCTGAACTGGAAGAGAAACTTCGCCTATGGGCCTCTTGTCGAGGCCAGACATTGACAAAAACTGGTATAAGATCTACTTTTGCAGCTCCTTGAGGGTGAGCCTACACATGGATTTTCTGTGGGTTTACCTGGTCTATGTGGTTTGCGGGCTATTGTGCGGGTCCATGGGATTGCCCAGTGCACACCTAAAGGGTTGTGGTTGTGGGTTCCCATCGTCATAAAAAATAATAATAATAATAATGATAAAGAATGATAAGATCTACTTTTGCAACTGAAGTTTTCGAAAGCGTTATTCTTCCTTCAATGATAATGACTTTATTTTTTCTCTTTTTTCAAATCTAACTCCACACCGAACAAATAAGTACGGGGTATGATGTACTATCGGCAGGCTTTGGAACTCCAGGCATTCCTTGATATGGCAAATGAGGAAGGTACTTACAGAGAGCACGGTGATTTTTTCTTTGTGATTTGTATGACTATTGAAATTTGTGTGTAACAACACTACTTGCTACTTCTCTGCAGAATTAATGAAAGGCTATAAGGCTGTTGAATCAAATACTGAAGAGCAATTAAGGAATGAAAGGTCATTGTTGGCACAATGTCAAGCAGTAGCTGATATGAAACTTACATATGTTGTCTCATGCCAGCAATATGGCATTCAGAAACGATCTGGTGATGAACGTGCCCAAGACATTCTAAGGCTCATGACAACGTATGTCTCTGAAATTGAGTTACTTGTAGGTATTTATTCATAGTAATTGTAGTTCCATCCTTGTAATTTTATTTTGTTTTGTTTTTATTTTTTGGTAGATATCCATCTCTTCGTGTAGCTTACATTGACGAAGTTGAAAAAACTAGCAAAGATAAATCAAAAAACAAAGAAGAGAAGGTTTATTATTCAACTCTTGTGAAGGCTGCGCCAAAGTCTGTTGACTCATCTGAGCCAGGTCAAAGCCTAGACCAGGTACAAGTCTCAAATAATGACATTGCACTAAGCCCATCTAAAAATTATAAGTAATTTGAACCTGAATGTAGGATGAATCATGTAAACTTTACCCTGTTTTGAATTTATTTGGTGCTTGAGCATTGGGCCGGAAATTTAATACAATGTTGAAAACAAGCTTATGTAGGTTTATTGTTATTTTCTATGAAGTTAATTGTGATCACGTGTTGTTCAAAATCAATATTTGGGTTAATGAGGTAACAAAATAGATAAATTATAAATGAGAAAAAAAAAAGAAATAAAAATCAACACATCAAGCGCACAAAAATTTACATGGTTTGGCTTAAATCCTTCATCTGTGGGTGAAGAGGAGAGAATAATTTTAGTATACAATAAAAGGAGAATTACAAAATAACTATCACAAAACTCTCTCTCTCTCTCTCTCTCTCTCTCCCTGCGTGTTACTACAATTGTCTCACCACGTCACATCTTGTACCACACTTTAGTCCTAATCTATTTATACTCAAGTATCTGGCAGAAAAAAGTAGAGAGAGAAGAGAGATTCAATCACATCTAGAATTAGCACCCCATGCATATGAAATTATGCATGTGAGAACTGCAATTATCTAATGCCTCAAGAAATTTTTCATCTTCGAATTGATACGTGAAGGACATTTTGTACATAAGGCAGAAGCACAGTACTTGTTGACATTGCTCACACAATAATCTAACATTTCTTTTTGATAGTTTTGGTTCACCCCTGATTCTTAAGAATTTTTGTTTTTGTTTTGTTGTTATTTTAATAGAAAATATAGGAAATGTTGTCCAGATAAAAATATTTGTCAAAATACTATTAATGAAAATGTACTTTGATAATGCATTTTCATTTTACCAAAAACGCATTAGCGTTTTCTTCTTTGTATTTTAGTTTTCCCTGAAACGCATTTTCATATTGTATTTCATCCTTATCTGAAAACGCAGTTTTTTTTTTTTTTTTGTTTTCTGTGTGTGGGTACCCAGGTTACAATTAAACAACCCAAGGTTGTTATACCCTTCCGCGGTTCACAATCCTATATGCCACCTGATCTTTAATTACACATAGAACAATTGGCGGTAGTCTATCCGCGCCAATAATTCCGTCACAGGAATATACACCTTTCCTTGGGCTTGAAACAAGGTCCAAGAATTCTCCTTCAACGAATTATGACTAGTGGGGTCATCATAATGGTTCAGTGGATTGGAGACTAGAACCAGGGGACCGTTGGAATTCATCCAATCAATTTAGAGAGAGAGAATTAAGTGGGCAATTCTTACCCTTCCTTGAGTCTATTGAATCAGGACTAGACATTTCCACCTAAATGACTCAATCCTGACATATATAAATCCTCCTCCTCAAAAGGGTCTGGTATCAAGGATTCATCCAGCATCCAACCACTACCATCTCGACTCTCTCTCTCTTGTTCTAGATTGCCTTGGTTCTCTCCTCTCCACCAGACTTTAGCATATGTATGTATATATATATCTTCTTCTTTTCTTTTTATCATCTTCTCTTCTGCGAATTTATCTTCTCTTCAACCGCATTAAAATTTTTAGTACATCTCTTTAGTTTTTAGTATAGCAAGGAAATTGAAGAGATACTAAAATTTTAAGAAGATCAGTATGCAGAAGAGGATAAGAAGAAAAGAGGAATATTAAAATGATAGATATACACGGAAAACACAATATCAAAATGCGTTTTTCAGATAAAGATAAAATGTAAAATAAAAACGTGTTTTTAAGGCTAGCTAAAATACAAAGAAAACGCAAGATGAAAGTGTGTTTTTAGGCCTAATGAAAACATGTTATGAGTGTATATTCACAGCATTTCCTATATTTTTTTATTAAAATAACAGCAAGAAAAAAAAATTCTGATTCTTAAAGTAGTTTATGTTAATGTTTCAATTCTAATGTGTTGACAAACACAGGGAGTATGCATTCAGAATTCCCCAATCCACCCTCCTTTTTGAGGCAAATAATATTGTGATTTTGACTTGCAACAATCTGAAAATCCTTGAATCTTAACTGCTTTATAGTTGCAAATGTTACAGTTTATTGTGTATTTGTTTATTTGGAACTTATCACAGTTTTTGTTGTTGAGTCAATGTGGATGATAGGTATCGAGCTGGACGTTCTAATTGTCTGTGAACATTGTTGGTCGTCCATGGTGGGGCTCATTAGAGGCAAGCAGAGTGAAAGTTAGGGTAGTCTGGAGCTGGAGAGACAAATAGAGAGAGAGAGAGAGCATTAGAAAGTGTCTAGCTATGGTTGTCATGCCCCGAGCTCAAACCCGAGTGTGAGCGGTATGAGTTAATGGACTAATTAAAAATTTAAGAAAATTAACTATGACATGACCCACGAGGTTAAGTGCCGGTGAACCAAATAATAATACAAATGCCAGAGCTACTAATTTACATCCCTGAATAATAATAATAATAACAACTAATGATAATAATTGAAGAAAGATAGACTAATCAACCGATTATAACATTATCAAAATATTAATAATACAAAAATTCGAACAATGAATAAATAACATAATAATACATCTCAAATCTTGATAAAAGTACCCACAATCTGAGTATGAAGTAATTACAATAAGAAGTCAAAAGATCTGGTCTCTAGGCCTCAACTCCATTACCAGCATATCCGTCAACTTCACCTGCAAAATTTATATAAGAGAAGGGTGAGCTACTAAGCTTAGTAATTAAATACTCTAAATGCCTATAAGCCATGAGCATGTCATACTGATTGTGCCATATCTTAAGCCATGCAAATTTAGCATACCAAGTCACTACCCCCAACCTTTGGGAACCAGCGCCTTCTGGTATCAACTGGGAGTCTGCCACGTTTAAGTCAACTACTTCTAGTGATCATCACAATCTGGTGGACTGCGGATCATAACTCCCAAATAAAACTGGCATCACCAGCATAACTTGATTGGCTGAGTCATATGGGATTTCACACCAGACACTTCTTCCATAAGAAAGATAAAGGTTCCCATCTCCTTACATGCTCAAAACAATTATATCATGCTCATTGCCCAAAAACAATTCCATTGCAATATGTGCAATTACTCACACGTAAGACTGGGCAATGCCAATGCAAATAATAGTCATCAAAATATCCATTTGCATGCAATTATAATTTCCAATAGATTACCTTAAAATATATAGGCCAATAATTAAGTTTGACTTATGTACACCTAGCAATGGCTTATATTGAAGAAGTAAGGTAAACCTAAAAGCTTATTGTAACAAAGGTTAAAAAAAACTATAGATTGGACTTTGGCGTGTGCACGGAAATGAAGATTTATGCGCACGAAAAATGAGGGCCATGCACACAAAAAAGGGTTTTCAAGGGTCATTCGCACAAGAGAGCAATGGCGTGCGCACGAGGTTACCAAGTCCGATGTCGGGTGCATGACAGGATCAAATTTGCAATTCTATAGATCGAGTGAGGCTCTATTTTCTGGTTTAGATCAAAAGACTTAGATTCTAGTTTAGCCAACCACATGCAAAGGGTATCATAAAGTGTAATAAGGAGTATGAATCATAGGTTTTAAGGTTAATCCAACAATTCATGATTAATCACTAGCTAACTTTCGAAATTCAATTCATCCAGTTCATATATACACACACACACAAATTATACAACCAAAATTAGAACATGCATATGTCTGTGATTTAAAATCTTATATGATCATGCTTTCAATTCTTGTTGTTTCATAATTTTCCAAGAAATTAAGAGAAGATGGAGACAGTATTTTGAGGTAGAGATTACATCAAGGGTTCTTGTGAGCTATGTGGAATTTGCACACATAAAGTGAGTTCCATCCCATCGGCCAGCAACGTTCATCATCACATACATCATTTCCCTTAGGTTTCTAGCCGTCCCACAAAGTTTAGGAAGGCATGGAGAGTGGTGGCTCACCAAGTGCACCTTATTCCATTGACCTCTAGGGGTATAACATTGAAAGCATTTCGAGGTAGAAATTACATTGAGGACTCTTGTGGACTACCGCATGGAATTTACACGTGTGAAGTGCATTCCAGCTTACTGGCCAATGATGGTTTGGAGTGTGGTGGCTCACCAAGTACACTTGATTCCATCGAGATGTACCCCTTTATGCAAATCTTTACAAGTTAGTCTACCGGAGGGGATCCTAAACATCTATTGCCTTTTTGCAGGATCTCTTGATGCGAGTGAGGAGACCTTCTCCATGCCTTTGAGTCTCTCGAATTGGGTAGAGGATGGTTACTTGTTCTTCAACATAGAAGAGTTAACATGATTATTGTTATTATTTTTTTTTTTTTGGGGCCAAGTCTTCCCATCAGGTAACGGATTCGACTGGTGGATTCCCTTACCAAGGGTAGGTGATGTGGAAGCCAAAAAAAATATGAAATAATTATTATTAGAATCAATGTTGTTAAAATCGCGATTTAAATCGTAAAATCGTACGATTTTACGATGTTACAAAGCAAGACCTTGTTAAATCACATCAAAATCGATTTTTGAGGTAAAATCGGTGAAAAAAACGATTTTATGGGGTAAAATCGGCAAAATCTCGATTTTACTTACGATTTTAACGATTTTAAAAAATTAAGGTTTTTTTTTTTTGTAGTTACAACTAATTAAGAGGGGTAGAATCGTAAAAAGCCAAATTGGGTTAAAACCCTCACATGGCCAGAAGAAGACTCAACTGTAAAAAGCAATTAATCTGTGGATTATGTGCAAGCCTGGGCAGCCGCGCGAAGGAAAAACGGAGGACAAGCAAAGAGAGACCTAGCAAAAATTCTGTTGGCTGTGTAACTTGTGTATTTGGAAGACTTTTTTTTATTTTCTTTGAGGTTTAGACTTTCAAGTTTGTGTTGTAGAATATATTTTCATCTTAATCTTGAATTTTTTTCTTTTATATTAGTTTTTTTATATTTTATTTTTTTAGTGAATTAATAGAAGGATCATGGTGGGATTCGAAGCCACATTACTAGTCATAAAGTGAGTGTTTTTCCACTCAAACGACATGATCGTATCAAATTGAAAGTTCTAAATGTTAAAATATTATGTTATACAAACTGTGATTTCAAAAATTAAGTTGTAAGTAAAATCTTACGATTTTACGATTCGATTTTACTATTCGATTTTACAACCCCTCAACCAATTTTAGGTAAAATTCCGATTTTAACAACATTGATTAGAATTTTATTTTATTAGGATTACATTTTATATCAGGATTTTACCTTATTCTATTAAAGATTTATTTTATTTTAGGCAAAATTTTATTTAGAAGGATTTATTAGAATATTTGATTTTGCTTTATTTTTAGTAAGCTTGAGAATGTATCAGCCTATTTAAAGGCTTATGATGATTAGGGTTGGAGACATTGATGAAAATGAAAATTTGAGTTGTTGAAGTCTCGTGGCTTGTTTTCCTTCCCCTCTTCTTCTTTCTTCCCTCTCTCCTAAACTTCTTCCTCTCTCTCTCTATTTCTTTTTCTTAGCTTTATTCTCTATCGTCCTACATCAATTTTGGTATCAGAGCAAATCGATTTATAATCAACAAAAACTCACTGTTCATCTCAAACCCTAGCCGCAACTGCAGTCATAGCCGCTGCACACACCCTACACACTCTCAAACCCTTCAAGTATACTTTCGTACATTCCCATCGGTACCTAACTCCGGCGAACCCCACCATTGGCACCACCAACCTCCGGCGAACTTGTCGGTGACTCCGATAACCTCCGGTGGCTTTTCCAGCGACCGACCGACAACCTCCGACGACTTTTTCTTGTGACCTCCGACGAAATCCATAATAACCACTACACTCTAGCGATCTGACCTGTGCTCCGTGCGAAGCTCCGGCAACCTCCGACAACTTTCGGCGAAGCTCCAGCGACTTCTAGGAGGCTTTGGAACACCTCACAGTTCATTTTTGCAGATTCGAAATTGTCAGTACACTATCGGGTACAGTCAAACAATAACCAAACGCAAACTTAAATAGCAGCCTTCACTGAAGCCATTCAAAGACTGAACGCGAGGTTAGACACATGGGAGAAATACTATTGGCCGAGCAACCCTATTCACCTATGTTCTAACCAAATATCGAATTCAAAGTCGAACACAATTTCAACTCCTCTATTTGGTGCCCTTACCGAAATTCCAAAAGTAATTGATGAACCAAACAGAAAATCTGATGACGACCACTTTGAAGTGAAGAGAGAACCTAATGATGATCAAATTGAAGAGTTGATTTATGAGCTTGATCCTGATGACTTTTATTTTTCATATGATGAAGATGATGACCAAATCGTAGGCAAGCCACTTGATGAAATTGTTACGACTACTGAAATTATTGCTACTAATGAACTCATTTCTTTTGATGAGGCACAAATTTCCAGCGATATTACTGATATCCCTGTAGGTACTATTGGGTTGAAGAGTATGCCTAAAATTTATAGTACTTCTGTGGATTTTGTCTTTCCTACACCTAAACTTCTCTCACAAGTTGGTCCATTTTTTGTCTTCTTCCAACATCTACAAGTTCTATTTTCTGAATCGCGGGACTTCTATGTCGGAAGACTTGGTGGATACACTAGATTTTTACCACTCCTGACGCGTGTTCATGAACTTTGGGAGTAGCTTGAACATCCACTTTGTTCGTGGCCTGGCGATTGAAGGAGTATGCAAATTTTTAACTCGACGGAGTCGAGTTTTTCTAAGGGGTGGAGAATGATGCGAAAACCAAAAAAAAAATATGAAATAATTATTATTAGAATTTTATTTTATTAGGATTACATTTTATATAAGGATTTTACCTTATTCTATTAAAGATTTATTTTATTTTAGGCAAAATTTTATTTAGAATGATTTATTAGAATATTTGATTTTGCTTTATTTTTTGTAATCTTGAGAATGTATTAGCCTATTTAAAGGCTTATGATGATTAGGGTTGGAGACATTGATGAATATGAAAATTTGAGTTGTTGAAGCCCCGTGGCTTGTTTTCCGTCTCCACTTCTTCTTTCTTCCCTCTCTCCTAAACTTCTTCTCTCTCTCTCTATTTCTCTTTCTTGGCTTTATTCTCTATCATTCTACATCTGTAGGCCTCGTTCGTGAGAGATTTAGAAGAATCAAACATAAGTTTTTATCAGCTCCACGGAGACTGTAAGTATTTACAAGCCTAAGACTCTCTCAGACATGAGTTTACAAACCTCACAACATAATCACATGCAAACCCCCATTTTTTATTAAGTTTCACAAACTTGAGTATAGCATACCTTTTCAAGAGTAAGGGGGACGAATGTCAAATTCCAACCACAAGGAAGTGCTGAAACACTCTTGCTGCGGTAGATCGCACCATAGGACTTCAACAATTCAAAGGTGAATATGGATAGGGGGAGTTTGTATGGAGTAGGTATTTGGGGGAGTTAGGAGAGTTGGGGTGGTGCTAGACATTTCATTTTAGGAGGATGTTGTGGGGCCATAGGGTGTGGGATCACTCCATCTGTGAATGATATAGAGTGGATTTGCATGATTGTGGTAGCACAAGGTAGAGCATAGCTATGAGAAGGGGGTAAGGGAGGTGTGGGGGCGTTGACAATTGTTGGAGCAAAAAGAAAGATGTCTCCACCATTGTGTGAGATGGTATTGCATCTAGAAGTAGCAAGTGTCAGTAGTTCCACTGCTAGGGTAAGCAATGGAGGCAATTTATGCCCTTGAGAGGATGCTAGGAGTAGGCAATTGAGGTAGTATTGATGTGACCCGAATCACCTGCCGTCACTATCTGTCCCCAAAAGTTTTGTTAGAATATTTTATATTAGATATGAGATATTCTTTATATATGTTACCTATATTAGAATATTCTATATCTTACTCTAAGTAGGTAGGTTTATTTTAGTATGTAGATTATTACCATACATACCTCTCATTGTAAGCCTATATAAAGCCATCTTATTTACCTTTATGACATATACGACAAGATTTAGCATTTGTATTATCGCTCCAATTCCAATTCTATTTTCTTGTCTTTCAATTTTTTATTTCAACATAGAATATTTTATATTAGATATGAGATATTCTTTATATATGTTGCCTATATTAGAATATTCTATATTTTACTCTAAGTAGTTAAGTTTATTTTAGTATGTAAATTATTGCCATACATATCTCTCATTGTAAGCCTATATAAAGGTCTCTTCTTTACCTTTATGAAATATACAACAAGATGTAGGCATTATATTATCTCTCTCTCCAATTCTATTATTTCTTGTCTTTTATTTTTTTTATTTCAACAAGTTTTATTAGAAGATGAGCATGGCAACACATATATCAAGTTATCTAAACTTCCTCTCACATGCAACTTCATGTCACATGTGGATCAGAGAGGCAAACAAAGGGAAATAAATAAGATGCATCAACAAAGAAATTGCTTCGAAGTTTAAATTGTTACAAAAACAGCCCAAAATATTATCTAACATTCACCCCTCGTGTGCGACCTCATTTCGTATGTGACTAAGAGAGGTAAAAAGTCAAACCAAACAAAGGGCATTGATAGGAAGTGTTAGAAACAGAAAGAAAACAAAATGCACAACAATAGACCGGGAAAAAACATGAATAATGATACACAAACCCATTACCTCTTGAAACTAAAGCTCTAATGTCATGTTAAATTACCAGTGGTTTCAAAAGTTTAAACCGCTAGGATTTAGAAATTCTGTCCTATAATGCGATCAATCTAGCTGTCAACATCTTACTACAATGAATATTGACAAATATTCAATTCTTTTTCACAGATAATCACTTTTTTTTTTTTTTTAAATTCAGGTTATCTATAGGATAAAACTTCCAGGAACTGCTATATTAGGTGGAGGAAAGCCAGAAAATCAGAACCATGCAATAATTTTCACACGTGGAGAAGGCTTGCAGACAATAGATATGAACCAGGTACTATCTTAAATATATTTGACTATAAATCATGGTAAGCACGGTTTGTCTATACCTGATGTGATAGTCAAGGTTCATTAACAGGATAACTACTTGGAAGAAGCCTTCAAAATGAGAAACTTGCTGCAAGAATTTCTTATAAAGCATGGCGCGGGGAATCCAACAATTCTGGGGCTTAGGGAGCATATTTTCACTGGCAGGTGCATAGATTGCTTTTACAAGTCTGGTACAAATTGTAGTTGCGACACAACACACATCAATTCCTAAGCACATCATGTGGTTCATTATATTTCCCTTTTTTTGGGGGGGGTTTGTGCAGTGTCTCATCTCTTGCATGGTTCATGTCGATTCAAGAGACGAGCTTTGTAACAATTGGACAGAGATTGTTGGCTAATCCCTTGAAGTAAGATTTTAAGTTTGATTTGTTATATATCCTTACTGATATCGATATGGTTATACAAAAACACAAATTCATCTAATCATGCCTCTCTGATTGATTTGTTGGTTAATATGAATTCTTCAAAAAGTTCATGATTTCTAGAGGTGAGATAATTGAAGTTGTTTAGTCCATGATAATAATTGATTTTGTTAGTATCGTGTGTTGTACACATGCAAATTTTGTAACCCTCGCTTTCTGCTCATCTAGGGTCCGCTTCCACTATGGCCATCCAGATGTGTTTGATAGACTCTTTCACCTGACCAGAGGGGGTGTGAGCAAAGCTTCTAAAGTCATCAACCTAAGTGAAGACATATTTGCAGGCATTGTGTTGCTTTAGGACTTCATTTTAATTTTATACATGAGGTTTCTGCTTCAACATGAATCTTTTCCATCATAATGTACAGGTTTCAATTCTACGCTTCGTGGAGGCAATGTTACTCATCATGAATACATACAAGTTGGGAAAGGGAGGGATGTGGGCCTTAACCAGATCTCACTGTTTGAGGCGAAGATTGCGAATGGGAATGGTGAACAGACAATGAGTCGTGACATATATAGACTTGGCCATAGATTTGATTTCTTCCGAATGTTGTCGTGTTATTTTACAACAGTGGGGTTCTATTTCAGCACTTTGGTATAATTTGAACTATACTTTTATTAATAACTCAATTGTTTTTGTGATCTCTTATAGTTGTCTGACCACCATGGTTCTGCGTTGTCAGATTAGTGTGCTTACCGTCTATGTATTCCTTTATGGCCGCCTTTATCTCGTTCTCAGTGGACTTGAAGAAGGATTGATTACCCAACGAGCTATTCGGGACAACAAGCCTCTTCAAGTAGCTCTTGTTTCTCAGTCATTTGTGCAAATTGGATTTCTGATGGCATTGCCTATGATGATGGAAATAGGTCTTGAGAGGGGTTTCCGGAATGCATTGACTGATTTCGTTCTAATGCAACTACAGTTAGCTACTGTATTTTTTACATTCTCTCTTGGAACAAAAACACATTATTATGGAAGAACTTTGCTTCATGGTGGTGCAGAATACAGGGGCACAGGTCGTGGCTTTGTTGTGTTCCATGCGAAGTTCGCTGACAACTATAGGCTGTACTCGCGGAGTCATTTTGTCAAGGGAATTGAATTGATGATTCTGCTGATTGTCTATCAAATATTTGGTCAATCTTATAGGGGTGTAATTCCATATATACTGATTACCATATCAATATGGGTCATGGTGGGGACGTGGCTTTTTGCTCCCTTTCTCTTCAATCCTTCAGGGTTTGAGTGGCAAAAAATTGTTGACGATTGGACAGATTGGAATAAGTGGATAAACAACCGCGGAGGAATTGGCGTGTCTCCTGAAAAGAGCTGGGAATCATGGTGGGAAAAGGAACAAGAGCATCTTCGTTATTCTGGGGTGCGCGGTATCATTACTGAGATTTTGCTGTCCTTGCGCTTTTTTATCTATCAGTATGGACTTGTATATCACCTGAGCCTAACAAAGAAAACTAAGAGTGTTCTGGTAATCTTTTTGTCAACATCTTTCTTAATATGTGCCTTTGAGGAAAACATTATTCTTGTTCACTTGAAATAGAATTGACTATTTTCACTGGATATACAGGTTTATGGAATATCATGGCTTGTGATATTTCTCATCTTGTTTCTAATGAAGGTGAGTTGTGAGATTCTTCATTCACCTAGTTTTACTTCGGCATTAGTTCTTCATTCCTGAGGAAGTTTTTTTAATATTTCTAAATTTAATGGTATTTCTGAGATATCTACTAGGTTTAGATTGTGAAGAGAATTTGCGTTTTTGGTTTTTGTTAGGGCTCTTTTTGTGCTTTTGTAATCAAACATAAAGTTGTCATAGTGCCTTAAATCTTATAAAAGATGACGTATATGCCTAGTTTTATATCATGCTAGACATAAGAACTGGGTACAAGTTACGAATGTTGTTCAAAATTGAGATTCAACTATTTTGGAAAAAAATTGGCATGAAATAATCACAAATAAAGAATAATATAGTTGCTAAGCCACTGGACTAAAAAGCAAGAGGCAACAGATGTGGTGTCGAGATGAAGAGATTTGTAGTTTTCGCCGCCGAAGTCTTGTTAGACATAATACTTGCTGGATACATGTTTATATCGAGGCAGTATGAATTGCTAAATTGCTGTCATGAGATTTTGCTTTTCATCATGTATTAACTTATTTAAAAGTTAAAGCCCTCCATGGAGCAGTTTTAGCTATTGCATTCGTTTTACCATTTCAGAGTTCATAAGCTTACTTTGCGCATCGCGTCTAAATATCATCTGTTCATCCCACATGTATTACAACGTTCATTATATCATAATTCTCTGATCCTTGTTTGTGTAGGCCTTCATAGTTTTAACCTAATAACAGAAAAATTAAACTACCCTTCAAAATTTGCAGGCTGCGTCTGTAGGAAGGAGAAAATTTAGTGCAAACTTGCAGCTTGTGTTTCGACTGATCAAGGCAATCATCTTCCTGACGTGCGTTACCGCTTTAATTCTTTTAATAGCTCTTCCCGGTATGACATTTAAAGACATCATTGTATGCATTCTTGCCTTCATGCCAACTGGATGGGGGCTACTTCAGGTGAGTGAGTCAACAGCTTTTTTGTTCCACCTGCCTTTCAAAAATGTTTGATTCTATTATTTACACATTCTTGTGATTTTACTTTTTTTATTTATTTTCTTGTTTTTTTCCGCATTTCTTCCGGGAAGATTGCGCAAGCTTTGAAGCCCTGGGTTCAACGAACTGGGATATGGGGATCAATTCGGACAGTTGCCCGTGGATATGAAATAATCATGGGCTTGCTTCTATTCACCCCTGTCGCATTCTTGGCTTGGTTCCCGTTTGTTTCTGAATTCCAAACACGGATGCTTTTCAATCAAGCATTCAGCAGAGGTCTGCAGATCTCCCGTATCCTTGGAGGACACAGAAGGGACCGCTCCTCCAGCAACAAGGAGTGACTGCAATTGCATCCATGTAAATATCTCAATTCCAGTTTTCTTCTATCCTAGGAAAAGCTGCCCTTGTTCACTCATTCTACATACGACATGATGTGCAGCATAGATTGGAAGTGGAAAGGATTAGAATTTGCCAGTGTAGGCTTGATATCAAATGCAATGGACAGAGATTGCCACCTTCTTTTTGCTATAGATTGTTATGCCTTTTATTAGAGTTGTATCTTAATAAATTTCAAATTGTTCATATTTTGAAGTGATTTAAGTTTCATTTGATTTGATTAAAAAATAAAAACTAGTTTAATCCTATTTTGTTGTCATGATAAAATAATCTCAAATGAGTTTTTAATGATATAGGCTCCGTTTGGTTTGTAAACAAATAACAAAAAATTCTATAAATCTGTCACATCAACTTTTTTTTTCACTGCACGTATTACGAACTCTCAATTTATCTCAATTTATCTCACTTTTTTTCACTCCAAACACACCTATAGAAGATGAATCAAGGTAAATTTAGGAGTTAGAATATTTACATAATTCCAATAGGACTGTTGATCTAAGTTGTTAATATTTTCTTTTTTATGTTAATAAATAAATAAATAAAGGGATCTAAATGTTATAAATTGGATCGTAATGGTACATAAATTTATTAGCGGACCAGTTGTAAATTTTCTTTTAATAAATAAAAATAATATATTTGAAATTATCCAAATGTTATAAATTGGATCGTAATAATACATAAATTTATTAGCAGATTAGTTGAAGATTTTCTTTTAATAAATAAAGATAATATATTTGAAATTATTTAAAATCTTTAAATTTTCTTTTACTCAAATCTTTTATCACGACTTTCTTTACTTTAAATCGATAATCATTATAATATATTCGTAAAAGGAAACATGAAAAACTCTTAAGATTTCCTCCTCTTCCTCTCTTTCTTCTTCATCTTCTCTCATTCTTTATTGTCCCCCAGAGGGGGGGAGAAGGGCCAAACCAAATAAAAAGAGAAAAATAAGGTAAACCAAAAAAACAAAAAGGGAAAAAGAAGAAGAAGAAAGGAAAATAAATGCATTGGGTTCATAGCCTCACACCACAACCTTAGTTCTATTCCGGACCAAGAAAAATTAAAGTATAAATATTTCACAGCAAATCGAATCTCAAGACCTAAAATTAAAATGGTCCAAAATCTCAAATAATAACTGTCAAATAAAAATATAAAGTATCATATTTGATATTGTAGGCTTTGAATTGTTGCTTATTATTAAAAGTGTACTTCTTAGTAACTCCCAAAAAAAATAATGTTTAGTAATTTTATTTTATTCTATTTTACTTATTTCATTCAACTGCATTATGTTTAAAATATATAATCAAATAACAAAATAAAAAAAAAATCTATTCTATTAATTTTTACTAAACTAAATCGAGTTTATCTTTATAGATGTTAATATAATTATTTTTGATACAATTGGACAATGTTGTTAGGCAATCAATAAGATGAAACATGATTTCTACATGAGTTTTTTTTAGGTAACTAGGGTTTTTACAAGTAGATTGGAATTTATTAGATAATTTATGCAGTGATTTGTTGTAAACTTATATTTTTCACCCACTAATGTCACACTTAAATGTCAATATATTTATTGATTATAACATATATTTGTAATATGCATGGTAAAAATGTACACATTGTGTGTATATTCTTCTACACTTCTTATGCAATGTACCAAAATTAATTCTCTTTTTATATATTAATATAGATGCAAAGTATTAAAGTTGAAAATGAAATAATATGGGTTCGTTTGATAACGCTGTCGTTTTTTTTTTGCCGTTTTCTGTTTTTTGTTTTCTGTTACCGTTTATTTTTTTTTGAAATGAAAACTGAAATTGCGTTTGGAAATGTAAGTTTGTTTATAATTATTAATTTTTTATTTTAAAAATATTTAATTTTATTAGTTTTAAAAAATTAATAGAACTTAATAAAATATATTTTATATTAATTTAATTTAATTAATTAAATTAATACAATAATTTATTTATTAAAATCATTTAATTCAATAAATATAAATTATATTATTTATTAAAAATAATTTAATAAAATATATTTCATATTAAATAAATAATTAAATTAGATTAATTATTAAATTAAATTATTAGTTTTTAAATTAATTAAATTCATTTAATTATTTATTAAAATAATTAATAAAATATATTTTATATAAATTAAATTAATTAAATCATAAATAATTTAATTTAATTATGATATTTATTTAAAATAATTTAATAATTATTATTAAATTAAATTAAATTAAAAATTAATGTAATTTAATTATTTATTATTAATTATTTTATATAAATTGATGTAATTATTAAATTAAATAAATTAAATATGATATTTATTTTAGATAATTTAGCAATCATTAATTATTAAATTAAATTAAATTAATTAACTTAGTTTTATTATTTAATTAAAAATAATTTATATTAATTTATATAATTAATTTAATTTATTGAATTTAATTATATTATTTATTAAAATAACTTATTTTAATAAAATATTTTATTTTTATGTAATGTAATGTAACAAAAATAGATAAAGTTTTAAAATTGACAAAATATTAGCAACAAAAAGAAAATCAGAGTGAAAACATCTTTTTTCTATTTATGTTTTCATTTTTTTTAAATAAAAAAACGTAAACAAGGTTATCAAACATATTTCTATTGCGAGTTTACAAAATTTTGAAAACGTAAATAGAAAAACAGAAAACGAAAACGTTATCAAATAGGGCCTATATATTTAAAACTTCGTAAAAAAATTACGTATTTTCTTAAAAAAAATTACGTATTTTCTTAAAAAAAATTCATAGATAGTTTTATTAATATAAAAATATACAATCACTTCTAAAATTAGAATATTCAAAATAAATTATATTCAATCCTTACAAAAGGTAAACTATTTTGTTTGCACTATTAATATTAAAAAAAAAAAGCTTTTTATTATTTTCTTTTTTAATTGTTTTTTTACGGAATTTGGACGATAAAAGAGGGATGGTACTGGAGTAATTAAGCATCCAACAAGGGGCACTCAATTTGCTCAATCGCAACGAATCCGAATCCGGATCTGATTTAAATGAAAAAATCCTCAGCCGTCCGATACTGAATTTCCCAAATCTAACCGTCCATCCCTCACCCTCGCCCTCCCCGAATATATATATATATATGCACACACGCACACCACAACAGTCTCTCAATCAAATCACATCCGAAGCCCGCACATAGGGTCGTAGTTATCGAGACTTAGACACGTGAAAATCACGTGCAGTCCGGAACGTCCTTCACCAACGATATTGAACACCAAATACGGAAGAGATAAACACGTTCCCATTTCTAGGGTTTTTAGGGTTTGAAAGTCTACAATATTTCAAGAAATTTCAAATTTTGGTTCACTGTAAGTTGGATTGGCCATCAATTGGCTTGAATTTGAATTTCTTGGCGGTTTTCCACTGTATTTGAGGCCTGTTTAGGTCTTAATTTCCTGTTTCGCGGTGGAGAGAAGCCGTTTCTTGTAGTGGAATCAGGACCGTCCGATTAGATGACCGAACAGTAAGATATGGACCGGTCTCAGATGCTGCATCGAAGCTATGGACTTTGGCCTCCACCGGCTCCTCCGCCGCCGGTACTTGACGATCCGCTTAAGTTTCAATCTTCTCAGAGGCCCAATTTTGGTTCGACAAAGCTTGGGCGAAGCAATTGGAAGGGAAAGAGGTCAGAAATGCGCTGGAAGGACCCCCTCGGTATCGGAAACGTCGCCGGCGGTGGTATCGGCATCGGCGGGGGCTACAAACCACCGAATCTCAACGATTTACAACCTCAGAATCGGCAAAAAGCGCGTCGATTTCACCCGAAGAAGAAATTCCACAATCGTTTCGCTCCGTTTGCTCCAAGAAACACGACGTCGTTCATAATCCGGGCGAAGAAGTCCGGCGGAATTGCTTCCCTGGTCTCACCGTGTCCGGTGACGCCGGCGATACTGCCAACTCCGATATTCTCGCCGTCGAGGGAGGTCTTGGTCGATATGGCGAAGGAGGAGTGGGGAGTGGATGGGTATGGCTCGATGAAGGGCTTGATTCGGCTCCGATCGCCGGGGCACGAAGCCGAGGAAGGAGAAGAAAACGGAGGGTCGAGTGATAGCGACGTGGAAGAGCATGTGGAAGTTGAGAGGCGATTGGATCACGATTTGAGTCGATTCGAGATGATATATCCAAATAGTGGGGATGAGCAGACAAATCTGTTAGAGAACCAGATTCACGATCAGGACACACACATTACACAGTTGGAGGAAGAGAATTTGACCTTAAAGGAGAAGCTTTTCTTGATGGAGAGAGAGCTCGAGGACTTGAGGAGGAGGGTTCATCACTTGGAGACCGATGGTGGCACTGGGCGCGCGGGGGAGAACAAAGATGAGGCTTCAGGAAATGAGTCGGGGAATGAGGGTGGCGGTGACACTTGCTCGGAGAAGAGTTCTGGTGATGTGGGTTAGTTTCTTTAAGGTCTTAAGAAGCCGGGGAATTTTGAAGCCCCTTCTTGTTAGTTGTTGTTAGTTGTTACTAGTGCAAATTCTTGTACATATGTTGTCTAGGTTGTGGTAGATGTTGCTGTTTTTACTCTCTAAAATGTTTTCTCGTTAATCTGACTATGGGTTAATATGAAATAGATGATATTGTCTAGGTTTTGAACATATTGTTGGATTGTACTTTAAAATTGCAGCGCTCGTTCATTAGTATCTTCATTAGATGCCATTTTATCAGTTATCTGTCTATTGAATTCATTGTTCAATTGTCACTGGCAGAATCACACTTTGAATTGGGTGAGCAATTTGAAGCAGAGAGAACTAGGATTTGTGTGAAATGGATGGACGGGTAATTAGAAATCATGCTTAATTAGTTGTAGGATGTTGATTTGGTAAATTAACTTATCTGATTGCAGGCAAATGGATTGGAGACGGACGGTCAGGGCGTTTGCCCTGTTGGTTTGCTTGTCTCTCTATGAATGAAACCGGTATATTGTAGTGAAGGACTCTTGTTTGAGGATCAAACTGGCGGTTATTATTTTACTAGCGTATTAGTTACTTTGATATGTAATTGATACAAGTGGGAACTGGGATTGTGCACTTGAAATTTTGTTGCAGTGCCTTCAAAAAGAGAACTAATCCTGTTGTTGTATAAATCTGGAGTTGGGTAACTTTCTCTTCGGTGAATTGCGGGTTGGAATGCTTTAGGTGTTCGTTTTATGTCCAGTATGAGAACCAAAACATGAACGACCTTTTTATCCGTCGACCTGTCAAGAGGAACAAAATTTAAACATGGCTATGGTTGGTGTACACGGGAGGATCCACATGCACAAGCTGGACATGTGAGGAGGGGTGGAGACAAATCTTAATTCCACCTTCACTTGCCTGAAGATGTGGTTGGGATATAGGACACCGCACCCAGGGGAATTATATCTTTTTAAACCCCCCGATTAGGTTGAAGGTAATTGAGACTTACATAGGTTACATTTCTATGTGATTAGATATAATATTGACAGAGATTATAATTATTATTTATTATTTATTTCTTCACGGGGAATTAAATTTTTGGTGTTTAGTTGATGAAATATAAAATGCAATAGAAGAAGCAAATATGAAGATGGGAATATAAAACATCATGGGTGGCGTTGTATATTATCTATTTTGAATGGTATACACTATTAAACCAAACCAAGCATTTTCTCATTAGGTGGGGTTGGCTATATGGATTTGTCGACGCTAATTAGATCTGTTTAGGGACATGTCTTCCGATAAATCTAGGTAGGTCAGGTTATGTTTAATGGTTTCTTTCCAGTTTCTCTTGGCTCTTCCTCTACCTCTCCTACTCCTGGCGATCTTCATACTTTCGCACCTTCTAACAGGTGCCTCTGCTGGACGCCTTCTAATATGGCCAAATCATCTTAATCGATTTTATCTTATTTTATCTTCAATCGATGCTATTCTTACTTTACCCATAATCTCATCGTTCCTAATCCTATCTTTCCTTGTAATCTCGCACATCCACCTTAGCATTCTCATCTCCGCAACTGCCATCTTCTGACCATGGTTATGCTTTACTGCCCAACACTCTGATCCATATAGCAGCGCTGGTCTAACCGCTACCTTATAATACTTTCCTTTCACCTTGAGAGGGACTTTTTCGGTCGCACAAAACCCTCGAAGCACTCCTCCATTTGGTCCACCCAGCTTGAATCCTGTGACTTATATCAGTTTCAATCCCTCCATCTTGTTGCACCATAAATCCAAGGTACCTAAATTTATCTTTCTCTATAATCTTTTGTGTGCCTAAACTTACTTCTATACTACTCGTTATCCTACTTTGACTAAACTTACATTCCATATATTCCGTCTTGCATCGGCTTAGCTTAAACCCTTTTGTCTCTAACGTATCCCGCCACAATTCTAGCTTAGCATTCACTCCTTCTCTCGTCTCATCTACTAAAACAATATCATCTGCAAATAACATACACCACGGCACCTTATCCTGAATATGTCTTGTAATCTCATCCATAACTAAAGCAAACAAGTACGGGCTTAACGCTGAGCCTTGATGTAAACCAATCGTGATAGGGAATTCATTAGTCTCTCCACCAGTCGTCCGTATAGATGTTATGGCTCTATCATACATGTCCTTTATCGCCTCAATATATGCGACACAAGCTCCTTTCTTTTCCAGTACTCTCCATAGAGTCTCGCTAGGAACCCGATCATATGCCTTCTCTAAATCGATGAACACCATATGTAAATCTTTTTGACCTTCTCTATACTGTTCCATTAACCTCCTCAAGAGAAAGATAGCCTCCATAGTTGATCTTCCAGGCATGAAACCAAATTGGTTCTCTGAAACGTTTGTTGTCCTTCTTAGTCTTCTCTCAATAACTCTCTCCTATAATTTCATTGTATGGCTCATCAATTTAATCCCGCGGTAGTTCGCACAGTTCTGAATATCTCCTTTGTTCTTGTATATGGGTATAAGGATACTTTTCCTCCATGCATCAGACATCTTCTTGCTCTTTAGCACTACATTAAAAAGTTTTGTCAACCAACTTATGCCATCCTCTCCTAAGCACCTCCAAACCTCAATAGGGATACCATCTGGCCCAACCGCTTTCCCATTCTTCATCCTTTTTAATACTTCTTTTACTTCTTCCCTACTGATTCTCCTATAGAATATAAAATTTAATTCTTCCCTAAAAGTGGCAAACTGCTCCAAATGTATGTCACTACTACTGCTTTCATTAAATAACTTGTAGAATTAGCTCTTCCAACGCTCCTTTATCTCATCTTCCTTTACTAATACATTTTCATCCTCATCCTTAATGCATTTAACTTGGTTTAAATCCTTGGTCCGTCTATCTCTAGATTTAGCAAGCTTGAATATCTCTCTTTCGCCCTCCTTAGTGTCAAGTCGCCTATATAAATTCTCAAATGTCTTTGTCTTAGCCTCACTAATTGCCTTTTTGGTTTCTCTTCTAGCTTCTCTATACCTCTCCAAGTTCGCTTCATTTCGGTCGTTTTGCCAAGATTTAAAACGCTCTCTTTTAACTCTTATCTTGTCTTGGATGGCCTCGTTCCACCATCATGCCTCTTTCTGTGCCGGAGCACTCCATTTAGATTCTCCTAAGACTTCTTTCCCTACCCTCCTAATACACTTTGCTACCTTATCCCACATAATATTTGCACTCTCATTTATCGTCCAAATGTTTTCCTTTAGTACTCTTTCCCTAAATGCTGCTTGCTTATCACCTTTTAAGTTCCACCATTTAGTCTTTGAACATCTATACGACTTCTTTTTTTTTAGTCCACCTTTGAAGCTGCACATTCATGACCAACAACCTATGTTGGGCAGTCAAGTTCTCCCCTAGTATAACTTTACAATCTTTACAAGCTACACGGTCTCTTTTCCTAGTTAAGAAGAAGTCAATCTGTGTCTTTGAGGAGCCACTGTTATAAGTCACCAAATATTCCTCTCTCTTCCTAAAAAAGGTGTTCGTCACCATGAGATCATAAGCCACTGCAAACTCCAAAATATCCTTCTATTCTTCATTTCTATCACCGTAACCATATCCCCCGTGTACTCCTATGTATCCATCTATGTCGCGTCCTATATGACCGTTCAAATCTCCTCCTATGAAGACCATCTCTTCTTGAGGTATCTCTAATAGCATTCCTTCCAAGTCTTCCCAAAACTTCTCCTTATGTATATCTCCTAAGCTTACCCGGGGGGCATAAGCACTAATTACGTTTATTATCTCTTCTCCTAACACTAACCTAACTGCAATAATCCTATCTCCACAGCGTTTCACATTAACTATATCTTCCTTTAGGTCCTTGCTTACTACTATACCGATCCCATTTCTCGATCTATTAAGTCCCGTATACCATAACTTATACCCAGTCCTCTCAATCTCTTTAGCTTTCTGTCCCACCCACTTTGTCTCTTGCAAGCAAGCAATTGCGATTCTTCTCCTTTCCATTGTATCCACCACTTCCATAAGTTTCCCAGTTAAGCTCCCAATATTCCAATATTCCAAGAATGGTATACACTATTCTATTTAAAAAAAAAAAAGTGTGTCAAATTTTGGTCTAAAAAAAAAAAAAAAGAAAAGAAAAGAAAAGAAAAACATAGTAGGTAAATTTTGGATTATTAGATGTTTGATGTGTTCCTTGAAAAGTATCAAATAGTTGGCAAAATTTGAAAAAAAAAAAAAAATTGGAGATTTTTTATGTGGAAAAAGTTAAAGAAAATTAGAAAAAATTAGAGAAGGTTTGGAGCTTAGAATTTTGTCATACAATTCCAAAGGTCTTAACTTTTTGGTAATTGAAGTGCCAACCAGAATTTTTTTTACTAAATTTGACGCTCCAAATGCACATTAAAATTGATAAAAGATCAAAATGAATATGACAAAATTCGCGAGATTAACAATCCAATTCCACCTCATATCCCTTAAATAAGACACGGCCTTACTAGCTATTTCCTTTCTGTTGCAAAATCTTATTTTGCTTGCCCGTAAGGGCAAGGCCACTTTAGCCGGTTAAGACAATTCTACAAGTACTCTGGAAAGAGATTGGGGCATAGCTCTCTATGTGCATGGACCTGTGTGTGAATTTCTGCGCTGGTGGGCATGTGCTTCCTGGTGGCATGTTCTTTTATTCCTCGCTTAGGTATGGCTTGAAGTTGATTGAATTTATAATGTTGCTAGACTCTTAAGCAATTTAGGCAACTTGCTCCTGTGGTAAATCTAGATGTCCTCATGGTGTCTGTGGGGAAAATTTTGTGACCCGGGGCTAATATGAGGGGGAGATAGCCCCTATCATGTTGGCTCTCTCATCCATTGGTTTTTAATCAAACAGTTTGAAAAAAACTCAGTTAATTTTTTGGTTAAAAAATTATTGTCCTTTTTAAATTATTAGATTAAATTCAACGGCTACGAAATTCAATGTATTCAACATGTTAGCGTACATTTCTTCAAGATGTAAAGTTAGTCACATTTAGTGACATATACTACTAGATTGAATGGTAAATTAGGCAATCACATTCATTGATAAATTGTGTCACATTGATTGATAAATTCAGTCATATTCACTAGTAAATTTAATCATATTCATTGGTAAAAAAAAAACAAAAAAACAAAATTGACATACGGGTTCATGTTATGACTTTTTAAGCAAAAATTACTAATGTCACGTATTATTTTACGCAATAGTCACCTATTCTTTTATCCCATCATTTATTTTGGTACCGTGTACAAAATTACTAATTTAGTGTCATAGCTATTCCAGTATTTAGAGAAAGTAGCCTCCAAGAATGATAATTTTAGTTGACGTGTTGTATTTAAATTAATAATCGTGTCTATTAATGTCAATGTTCAAATATCTAAAAGTTTAATGAACATGTTAAATAAGTAATTTATTGTAAAATCAAGTCTAATTATGATAATTTTATATTAACCAATGCATGCTATATTTATATATATATATATATATATTTATTTTTAATAATTTAATATTTGTGTCGTATATCTTATTGTATGTGTCTAATATTTTCTCATTGTAGCCACACCTCCTTTTGCTGTCCCATGCATCTGGCCTCTAGATACACATTTTTATGTGGCTCTAGTGATTTGTTTTCTAGGATGGATTTGTCTTCTCTGATGTTTCAAAGTTTTTTGTCCCCTATAAATTCTGCAGGGTGTTTTGTGATTGTCCTGATTCCCATAAATATTTCATTTTCTTTCACGAAGGGACGATGACTGATCCATGCATGTTCAAGTGGTTCTGGATCTGACTCTGTGAATTCTTACCAACCAAAGTTAGGTCTTCTGAGCGTTGATAGTGAACGCGTCCGGAGTAGCTAGTCTAACAATGGGGCGGTTTGGCGCACCCAAAAAAATTTTTTTTAAAGAAAAAATTAACTTTTATCAAAATTTTCTATTTTTTTCATTAAATATATTTCCCCAACCATTATCAATTTTCTTTAAATTTTACAAATTTTTATCGAATATCTAACTAACCAATAAAGTATGGCGTGTTAATCCGTGGTGCAAAATAATTTTTTTTTTAATTTTGTAATTTGTGATAATAAAATGGCCCCTAAGAATTCTATGCATAATGTCTCTTTTTTAATTACCTACAGGTAATTTTTTTCTTTTTCCTTTTTTTTTAATATGGCCTTTCAAATGGTTTTCCCTTATTTTATTCTTTTTCTTCCTTACCCTTAAACTCCCCAACCAATAAAAAAAAGGGTATAAAAAGAAAAAAAAAAACTCATGCCCCATTATTTGATTATCTAGTTCCTAATATTTGCTTTGCATTGGAAATATATACTTTGTTTTGAAATGCAAAGGTTAATAGGCTCGAGTTTATTCCTTTGCGTTATAAATATTTATAGGCTAAGTATATCGATAGGCACTAAGTATATTGCTTTAAATTACTTGTATGAGGCTATTTTGATAGAGGGAGGATTAGGGGAGAAGGGAAGGACAAAAATTCTATTGATACCTGAATTTAGTGTTATAGTATAGCAATTTTGAATCAAGTTTAACAAGGTTTTGAGGATTCAAGTGTCCGAAACCTATAGTGTATTACATATTACGGGATTTAATAGTACTTGTGACAGGTGTGAGATAAGTGTAAGGTTTGTATTTTTAATTAAGTCAAGTGTAGATCCACTGTAATATGGGCCTCAAGCTTGATGTAATGACTGTTATGAATACTATAGAGCCATGTAATGTAAATGCACGATAAACTTTTAAATCCTTGAGAACTTTTTTTTTTTTTTTTTTTTGTGGGTAAGTTAATCCTTGATAACTTGTTAAACTTGATTCAAAACGGCTAGTAATCACCTCAGCTCCTAGGAGGGTTCTATTGACTTAACCTCCAATTTCTATCTAACTTCATTATTATAGTTTCAGCCAATCTTAATTACTCTATCCAGCATATATTTTTCAAGAATTTTAGGATATGGCTGTAGAACGGGTCTATAAAAGATGGACCCAATAAGCATTACACAGATAAGCCCAACATTGAATGCAATATGGATTAACGTGGCCCACTAATACAATAAACCATCAAAAGTTTTGGGTGAAGTCAACTTTTCCAACGACATTTATAGGTGTTCGCTTCAACCGTGCTGGGAGTCCAGGACTTACCAAACCATTGAGAAAAAAATCATAAATACTAATATCTTTCTAGCATAATCCCGCTTAATTTGTTATGCATTGCAAGAGCATCAAATTTTATCAAATTCATTTTCTTTTTTCAAAGCATTGAGACTATAGCTAGCAGTGCATGTGGTACAACCCTTCCTCCAAATGAACAAATTATAAGCTTTGGGGGACTGGTACATAGTTGAACTTTATTTGAACGCAAACTCGGTTGCTAATGCAATGCAACACATCACAAACACAGCAAATAGAGACAACACAAGCACATTTTCCAGTAGAAAGCAAACCACAGAAACTCTTATGATGGGTGGGTTGGGTTGAGGTAAAATTTCCACCTCACTCAACCAATCCGCCCCAATTGGTTTATGGTTTCAGCACAAGAGTTGAGGTGAAAATCTGCATTCAGTTTACTCAGTTTGGATTGAAGTTCAAGCACTTGCAGCTCTAGCAAAGCCGCACTAAGCGAATCTCCCGATGATTCATCTTCTTTTGGGGGGTGCTTTAGCAGTTACACAAACCAAATGAGCACCATAGTCGCACTCCCGACAATATATAGTAGAACCAGCAGCGCTGGAAATCCACCGTGTCTCGACACACATCACACGTGAAGATCACATTCTCATCGTATTCGGTCTTCTCGAAGGGGAAGGAACGCAGGAGAGAGAGTGGGTGATGGTGATCCCCATTCTTCACAGTTTCTGGCAAGAAAGCGCACTTGACGTGAAGGTCGAAATTGCAAGCTGAGCAGTGGTAGCTGAAAGCAGTGCCGCTCGAAAGACAGGCATTGCAAGTGAAAACGCCGTCTTCTTTGTAAGGAGGAGAGCAGAGAAGGGCCAGAGGGTGGCTATTAGGATGATGAAACTTGTGTTTGATCTCGCGAGGCAATTCAAAGCACGCCTTGTGGAGGTAGAATTTGCAACTGGGCATTTTACTGCATCTGTAACCTGATCCGGAGATGCCATTTTGACAAGCGGTGCAAATGATTCTGTCCACTTCTCGTAATTCAGCTAGGTGTAATGGGTGATCGTGGCTGAAATGCTTCACTCTTCGTGGTTTTTTACCAGCATCATTTGGTTTAGGAGTGCTGTTGGTAATAACAGGTTGATGGGTGGGAATTTCAGCAAATTGAGGATTGAAATTTGGTTGGGGAGGAAGACTGGGATATGACGTTGGGGTCGTAGTTTGGGGCATGTCATAAGCACAGTGCACATGGAGGTCGAATTCGCAATTGGGACAACTGTAGGAAAAACCTGTGCCGGTGAGGTTGCAGGAGTTGCAGATGAAGGAACCGGAAGGGTAGGTCGGAGATGGGAATAGGGAGAGTGGGTGAGATGGGTGCGAAGGGTGATTATTCAAGGAGCGGCTTACGAGGAAACATTGCTCGTGTAGGAAGAAGTGGCATTGCCAGCAGCACATGTAATTAACAGTACCCAAGCCTGACAAGTTACAACCAGAGCAACGAGCTTCGGTACTCTCATGGGGTGGCAGTTGGTGGAAACTCAGGCTGTGGGGGTGGCTAAAATGCTTGAAATCCATCTCTCTCTCTAAAGTGAAGCTATATAGGCCGGGATTATACGAATTAATTCAGCAATGTGCGACATATACACACAACTTGAATATCATGTCCCTAATTATGCATACATGCAAGTGATGACAAGTAACTAAAGAAGCATGCAACAAGTTGAAGGGTCTAATTACGATTGCTCAACTGGTTGGTAAGCTAGCCCATAAGATTCCTTGCTCTTCCCTAATTGCCTTTGTTAATTTGTGCTATAAATGCCAAAGTCTACTTATGAAATTTAAATATTTACTCCGCTAACATCGGGTCAATAATTTTTGTTAAGACTTCTCTCTCTCTCTCTCTCTCGATCTCTCTCTCTTATATGGTTCTCAGTTTTTACTTTTTACGGGGAAGAACTACTTTCCGGCAGGATTCTTTTGAACTCATTGATCGATCTCTAATGCGCAAACTCTCCATAAACCAGGATACTGGATTGATATATTGTCAATAGTTATCCGAAGAATTTGATTAGTTAGTAAAGATCCGTGCAAGCGCGAAGAAAGTCTTGTACTTAGCCTGATTAAAAAGGAAGACATGCATATATAGTTTTTCCTTATTGGAACTTTATTACTTTCTGATAATTGTTAGGCTGTTGCTTTAATTTTGGACATCCAATAGGAATGGAGGTGGTGCTACCGTGCTGTATAGAAAATTTCTGCAGATGGGTTGGGTAATACGACAGACAATGTGAACTCTCCTCAAAATCCTAGTTGGATGGATTGCTCCCTACACAATTGGTCGTTAATTGGACTCCGCTGTGGCTATGATAAAAAAAGAGATATGGTACGTGGGACCTGTTATATTTTTTGAGTTGAAAAAAAAAAAAGCATAAATTAGATTTGATCTTATTTTGTATACTCATTAAGGGGCCGTTTGGTGTGTCAAAAAATAGTAATATTTTACGGAACACACCAAACACCCAACAATACAAAATTTGACAAAATTTGGTATCCAAACGCAACCTAGTTATTAATTAACTCAATTATTAAATATTTAAATATGTAGTATGGAAACAACTAAAATTTCAATAACAAATTGATGGGCTGAAAACTAACAAAATACTTATTAATATGTCCAAAATTTGCCTGCAAAGATTCAAACTGGATCAATGAATTGCTTGTGGTCAATTCCCACTATGCACATGTTGGCAATGAGTAGACTTTAGACTTTTATCATCATTTTACAAAGTCAAACTTTAGACTTTAGATTAATTATGGAATTGGAACCTTCGTATAAATTACTTAATACGGAATAATGGCAATGGGTAGACTTCAATTTTCATCATCGATCGATCACGTTGTATAATGTCAAGTTTAGATCATAGAATTGTTTTATTTTTTTAAGGAAAAAGATAAATGATGAGAGTGAGAAATAAAAATGAAGTGTATTTAATATTATTTTTTAAAATTTTATATGTAATATATATCCTTTTAACATATTACGTTTATGTACTCATATGCGATGCACAATGCAGTGCCAACTAAGTAATTGTGGACAAAAATGGAAGTTTGCGGCGATTAAAATCGTCCAATCCTTGAGTCTCGGCCCACTCTTTTTCTCTCTGTAATTCCGTGAAAGTATGCATTTGACTTGAATTCATGGCTTCTCAAAATTTTCTTTTATTTTTTCATTTCTTTTTGTTTTTCAAAAAAAAAAAAACAATTGAAATCTTCAAGTGGGACAAAGAGATGCATTTGCCATAGCCATATATTTATTTTTCTTTATTGGCTAAACTAAGGGTGTGTTTAAAGTGATAAAACATGAAATAAAATTAGATAACATGTGGTTTGAGAAACTTTTTACTTTTTTGCGTTTAGTGCACACATCTCAAATCGTAATTTTTTAGAAATAAACAGTAGGGTTCCTGTTCCAACAAATTGGATTTCTATTTGGACGGATTCAAAATTTTGTATCAGTCATGACTTTGTTGCAGACCAAACTGGACTCGAAACTCCACTATTTCACACCATTCATTCTTCTCGTGCTCAAATTAAAAGGTATTTCTTTGGATTTTCTTTCATTTGCACTTTCTATTTTCATTTTCCGTCATTAAAAGCTTGTATTAGCCATGGTGGTTCTTGAGTTTTGAGATTTCTCTACTTCTTCCAAAGTAAGCATGAATAGGTTGAGAACTTTTGTTTTCTTTCTTTTTACAAGTCGATTGGTAGCCTGTATGTTGGGATGGAGAGAAAAAAATATCTTTCATTGGTTGTATTCCATGGATCTGGCACCTCTGCAATCTGAAACCCAAATGTGCTCAGCGAACCGTTCCGACGAGATTGCACGGGCCGTTTGGATGAAGTCAGGAAGTGGGCAGGCGTCGGAACAGTTTCTACAATCTGTTGGGACAGAAGTTAGCTGTGCAAATATGTCGGAATGGTTTCTACAATCCATCGAAACGCTTTCTATGATCCCAAAAAAAATAGTCACAGTGGGTGTCATTGGGTAACTTGAAAGTCCATGGTGAGAACGCCAAAAAATTTTTACTATTTGATTAGCTGAATTCCAGTTATTGACTTTTTTTTAGAAGGTATTAAATTTTTTTCGAACTTCAAGAAGGTATGAATTTGTAAAAATGTATTAGAGATTTTCAAAGATTTTCATTAAAATTTGATGCACCAAATGGGCCCTAAATATAGATAAACTGAAGCTCGGTTGTAACTCCAATACTTTATAAATTAATTGCAATTATTATTTTAGGTAACATTTGGTTTGTGTTTTTATTTTTTTATTTTTATTTTTGTTTTCTATTTTTTATTTTATGTGTTTTATGTTTTGAAAAATCTAAAATGACGAAAACTGAAAACGCATTTATTTTGACATTTTCTATTTTTTGTATTTTGAGATTTTTCTTATTTTGGGTTGAAAACACTTAAAATGACTTTTGGCCATTTTGCATTTCATATATGTAAACCCATTTTCTATTTTCTAAAACAGATTTTAAAAATATAAGTGACCAAATGTATTTTAAGTTTTTTTCTTTATATTTAAAATTACAAAATAAAAAATTAGCTCAAAATAGGTATACCAAATAACACTTAAGTGATTCAAATATCTATTACTTAACCAAACAAACAGGATTTATGCATGTTTCCGTCGTTAAGATGTATTCAAAATTGCAAACAAGTTGAATTAAATCAAGTATGGGTAAGTATTAGGGGTTTTTTACGTAAATAATAATATTAATTTAATTATATACAGAAATAGGCTCGCTGGGGATTATTGACAAAAATCTGCTGGGTGTCGTCAGTGCTATTGATGACACCCTGCAGCACTGAAGACATCAGACTAACTACCTAAACGGCCTAAGGTGTCGTCAATGGCACTGACGACACCCTGGCAAAACCCACCCCACAACAGTTTGTATAATCCAGCCCCCAAACAGTAAAACATCAACACAACAACAACAACCCTGTTAAAGTCAAAAATATTTTCAGATTTTAAGTATAAATCATTACAAACAATTAACAAAAAAATAAACGATTGCTTCCTTAATTGCTAAATTAGAGAATAAAATAAAGGATGATTAAACTAAATCAAAACATAAGCAAAATAGTTTTCGATAGCATTACACCTCCAATTTAAACCTTTAATTCTAAACCTTTACAAAACATGTTTTGTGTTTACATGTTAAGAAGACAAAAATGTAATGGATCACTCCGTCCCACACAGAGGCCTCATTCGTGCACGGCGTGATCGGTCTAGGTGTAGAGGCGCATCGTCAACCATGGCCGCTGATACCACCGGTGGCTCCTCCACACATGGCTCCTGGCCAGGTGTTGCTGTCGATGTGTCCTCCACATGTGTCTCTCCTGCTAATGGCTCATGCTCCTCCTCTGTCTGTAAAGCCATAGGAATATGCGACGATGATGAAATGTCTATCCCTCGTGCTCTGCGTCGTCGAGTGTAATACTTAGCTGGAGCTTGGGGGGCCGTCATTGATGCCTGTGTATGAGATACGAGCAGGCGGACAGGTGAGATGTATGCTGGAGAGGCAGGGAATGGCTCTATGTGGAAAATGCCAGACCAGAAGTCATCCACATCCGCTGAGGGTGAAGCATATGCCTGTGTAGCCGAGGGTGGGGTCCGATAGTCGACGACAGGATCTGAAAATGGTATCTGCGTCTCGTCCGCAGGCAAACGCTCCCATACTGTAGAACTGCTAGGGATGTCTGACTCAACTGGTGGGGGCAAATCGTCTGCGGGATCAGGGCCATATGTATCATGATGCCCCCGCGCTTGTCTACCGACGAGCTGAAGTCTGTTGGGACGTGATGGTCTGGACTGAGAGGATGAACATGTATGGGGGCCTTCATACTTAGTTATTTCGAATAAACCACGCGTACTTAACTTGGTTGCTCGGACTCGCCACTTGCACTGTCCTTCATTCCTCTTTGGACACTCAACTACCTAAGATTTCTGACTTGATTCCATAGTTATGTAGGGCTGATTTGATCTAACAGCATACAACTTCATAGATTGGAGTAAGTGCTCTTTGTCCTTGAAAAGTTGTCCGACGCAAGGATCCTCATTCTCTGGGTTCCACGTTCAATGTCGAAGTGAAGGGGCCCAGTGAAGTGCACTGTCATCTAACTCAACAGCAGTGAACATTTCGGACATTGGTTCATGCAGTCGATGATCTGTACGTTCATCATGTTCGTTCACAACCAAGTCTCCAGTAACTCCCTCACCCATCATGTCCATGTTTTGCAGTTCTATGTCTTCTTCGTCAACTGGGCCTTCAGCAATGTTCGAATCATCAGTCTGATCATTCACGTAGTCCCAAGACATATCCTGTTGCTGCACGTAGTCACGGACAGGATCACTAGTAGGTTCATGAGTGGCGTCGAACTGATTTTCTGGTTCATTGTGGGGGGAAGAGGGCGTGAATTCGTTGTAGATTCCCACCAAATGATCAGTCGGAGCATTCATTTGGAGGCTGCCTTCGCTAGCCACCAGCTCAGGATTAGTCGGCTCGAACTCCAAGTACAGGTCACAATGATTGCGGTTCAAATTATGAACGATAGCAAACATTGCCTCGACTGTATCATCGTCCACTAGTTGTAAAGGCCTGTGAAGTATTTGACCTGCACTACCAACAATTGGGTATCTACACAGTACTCGTAAAACGACCTGCCCCGGGTCCATGCCAACAGTTTCATACAGTTTTGTCAACAGCATCATGTAGGTAGACTGACTGCTAACCCTGACACAACGCTTGAATGGTCTGTCGTAACCCACATCATCCACATCTATAAGATTCCCTCCCCAAAAACAAAACAGTGAAATTCGTTCTTGAGACATCACGAGCAATGAACGAACGACCAATTACAGCCCTGAAACGAAATAAATGTTAGGGATCGTACCTTCTTAACTTTATATATTTGCAAGAGTGAAAAAGGTTTCCTTCAAGTTTTCTTATCTGGGATAATGACTTGTGTAACTTATCTTAAATTAACCTAACTTTTATTACTTATCCTATGTTAACCTAACCTGAACTAATTTATATAATTTATCTTGAGTTAACCTCACGTAACTTGTATTATAAATTTTTTCACTTTAATTTATACTTTAATCTTTTTATCAGTTGATTAAAATTTTTCACTTTAATTTCTTTTTCTAAATAAAGATAGATTATATTTTAACTAACCTAAACTAACTTAACTAACTTATCTTATCTTAATGTAACCAAACTTATATTATAAAATTATTTACTTTAGTTTTTAAATTTAACTAATTAACTTCTTTTAATCATATAAATCTATATGTTAATTACTATGATTTTTTGTTATCAATTGACATAATTAAATTCACGGATGTGGTTAGTACATTTACTTTCTTTTTTTTTTTTTTTTTGTATAACTTATCTTAAGTTAACCTAACTTTGGTTACTTATCCTATGTTAACGTAACCTAAACTAATTTATGTAATTTATCTTAAGTTAACCTCACGTAACTTGTATTATAAATTTTTTCACTTTAATTTATACTTTAATCTTTTTATCAGTTGATCGAATTAAAATCAAATGTGACGTCAGCATTACTCTAACTTTACGTTTAAACTAATACATATTTATCAATGCCTAAATTTTTTTTCAAAAAAATAATTAATACAATCGATAAATAATAGTGAAATAAACAAATAACGACAGATTATATTTACGTATAAATTTAAGGGTTATTTTTTTTTCTAAATAAAAGATAGATTATATTATAATCTAACCTAAACTAATTTATCTAACTTATCTTATCTTAACCACTCATAACTTATATTATAAAATTATTTACTTGAGTTTTTAAATTTAACTAATTTACTTTTTTTAATCGTACCATTACTATGATTTTTTTATCAATTGATATAATTAAATTCAAATATGTGATTAGTATAGTTGGTATAATTTAACATATGTATTGTCCTAATCTCAGTAATTAAATTAATATAAATTATTAGGAATAAAATTAAATTAATATGTAGTTTTAATTACAAACACCCAATAAATTATATACATAAATTGGAAAAAATAAAATTAAATAAAACTAAATTTAACCAAATTAAATTTAACTAAACAGACTATAGAAATAAAGTTATCAAACAAAAACAGCCAACTTATGCTTCAATACCATACGACAAAAAAATTAACATGTTCAAAAAATTCCTAACCCAGGATCCTCTAAAGTTGAATAGAATTTAGTCAATTTGAACAAATTCAATTTACATGCAACAAATTTTATACATTCTCAAACAAACAAATAACTCACCAGTATACAAATGTGAAGTGAAGAAACGAGATCAATCCAGCCCAATAATACCCAAATTCAAAATCAAAATTGACAACACAAATGCAGATTTCAACTTCTTCAAATCAGGTACCCAAATAACTCCAATCAAGCATGAAACAAACAAACTTCACTCACTCAACAGATATACGAAGGTGATCTGAAAAATGATGCACAACTCGCATGTACATATACGTATATATATATAAATGGTTGGGTACAATAAAACTCATATTTTGTGGACCGTTGGAGATGGAGGTGATGGAGGAGAGGAATCAAACAATGCCTGGCAACGGAGGTGACCTCGCAGCAGTCGACCGTTGAGAGAGAAATCGAAGGGAAGGAGGGAGGGAGAACGCACGAACTGAGCAGAGGTGCTGCGGGCCGAAAATATATAAGCAGGTGTCGTCGATGGCATTGACGACACCCAATGTCGTCAATAGCACTGACGACACCCAGCAGATTTTTGTAATTAATCATCCGCGAGCCTATTTCTGTATATAATTAAATTAATATTATTATTTACGTAAAAAACCCAAGTATTAGCATGTTCAGATCTAATTTGTCTATTAAATTTATTAACGAACTTGAGCTAGATTTTGAACTGAGTTCAAAATATTATATTCATATTTAGTTATTAAATGTATCAGTAGATTTGAACTTGAGTTAAACTTAACAAACAAACAAGTTTTTAAGTAAGCAAACAAATTAACAAATAGCTTTTCTAACTTAATAAACAAACTATAAATTAACAAATAATAACTAATAACATAAAAGTTATTCATAAAAAAAATTAAATTATTAATGTCTTTTAAGTAGTCTTAACTAATCTAATTATAAGCATATTTTTGAACACCAAACCATTATATTCATGACCAATAAACAAGTATCTTTGCGAATAATATACAAGTTTACTCGCAAGTCTTATCAAGTCGAGCTTAATCTTACTCGAGTTTGGCTTGTTTATTTTTCAAGCTTGGAAAATATGAGCAAGTTTATTTATTTATATATTTTATCAAATGAACATAAATGAACTTGTTGGCATGGCCAAATGAACTTGTTGGCATGGCCTTATTAAACACTTAATCTGTTCGCAACACCGTAGTTTAAATAGATTAATTAATTTTGACAGATGATATTATTTTAACACTAAAGGCATGATTTGGGAACCCAATTAACTTGTTTTTTTTTTTTAACTAGCTACTTATTGTTTATGTCACAAGAAAATAATTGTACCATGTGCATTGATAATTATACATTGCTCTGGGTGAATCAAAATATGCTCACTATATTAATTTTATGTTATAGTAGATGCAAATTCAACAGCAAATCCCGTTTTAATTGATTTGTTGAGACAAAATAACTTTGGCAAAGCACAAATTGAACAGATTGCAGCAACAATATTCAAACTGGATGACAAAGTAGGAACTTCAAGACAAAATAAACCCAACAGAAAATAAGCTAAACAGGAACATATATGGTTTTCAAACCCAAAAGAAGACAAACTGCAGATCATCGAATTTAGTCTTAAGCTAAGTTGGCCAAACTTTGTCCGCAACTGATCACAAGCTCCGCATTTTGTTTGGCCATTTGCATTTGAAGTTGAAGCAATTTCAACTTCTGCTGAGCCTCGGCAAGCGAGTACTCCGCGTCAGGACATTCTCTCGACTCATCATCATCATCTTCCTCATCTTCAGCAATCGCACAGCGCAAGTCGGCACCAAAATCACATTCTCGACAGAAGTACACCCAGCCTTTACCAACTTCATCTTGACACACGTCACAATAGAAAGTCGGCTCCTCGCTATTCTCCTCCGCTGCCTTCTTGTAAGGAGAAGAATACAAGAGAGCAAGTGGGTGTTCATGATCTTTGCGTTTGATCGTTTCAGGCAACATAGCGCATTTAACGTGGAGGTCGAACTTGCAGGCTTTGCAGTGGTAGGTAAAAGCCGTGCCAATCAGGCGACAAGCGTTGCAGGTGAATTCGCCGTCTTCTTTGTTTGGTGAAGATGCGAGAAGGGCGAGGGCGTGATTGGGTTGGGATTTCTGTTGAATCTCTCGCGGCAATTCGAAGCATAGCTTGTGAAGGTTGAATTTGCACCTTGGCTTGGGACAACTATAAGCAGAACCAGAGAGGTACTCATCGCAGGCAGTGCAGAGGACATAATCTTCCTCTTGAATCTCGGATAAACACAATGCGTGGTGGTGGCTGAAATGCTTCACTTTTGGAAGCTTGATCAATGGTTGATTTTCGCTAGAATTGGGCGGCAGCTTTTGATCATAAATTGGTTGGTTCTCAACAGAGTATGGAACGGGGAAATTCACACGCGGCATTGCTTCATTTAGTGAAGTGTATGGTAGGTTAGGACTATTGACTATGGATTCGCGGTGAGGATTAATGAAAGTTGGGGAAGAAAGAGAGTAATTTGGGTTAGGAGTTGCTGCTCGAATGTAAGCGCAATGGAGATGGAGGTCAAATTCACAATGGGAGCAGCTGTAGGAAAAGCCGGTTCCGGTGAGGTTGCAGCAGTTGCAGAAGAAGGAGCCAGAGGGGTAAGTCGGATAGGGCATTAGGGTCAGTGGGTGAGATGGGTGAGAAGCGTAGTTCATGGATCGGCTTGCTTGAAAGTATTGGTCGTGAAGGTGGAAGTTGCACTGCCAGCAAGAGTAGAAAGAGCCTGACCCCGGAGCTGGAGAGTTACAACCGGAGCAGTAGGTTTCGGCCCCTTCTGGCATTTGGTGGGAACTCAAGCCGTGTGGGTGGCTGAAATGCTTGAACTCCACCTCTTTCTCTCTCTCTCTCTCTCTCTCTATATATATATATATATGTATGTACGTATGCTCGTTTGTAATCTGGAAACAACTCCTGCATATATATATATATATATATATATATCCATATATACACATAAACTTCTCGAAGAAGGGGAGTAAGTTTTTTTTTTTTTTTTTTTTCATGACCTGGAACCTGGGTTGGACAAAGTCCTTTGGATTCATCCCGACTTATCAAATTAGGGGGAGCGGCCCAACTCAAGGTATCCTATCGTTTAAGTTGCGGTAGTGCACTTGGGACAATTCGAATCCCCACACTCCAGTATGTAAATTCTGGAAGAGGCTCGCCTCGACCACCAGATTAAACCGCGGGGTCGAAGGGGAGCAAGTTGAAGTTTTAGAATTCCATGGCTAGGATGCCATTCCTCACTTGGTATTGACTTTAATCTTTCTTTATGCATATATGAATGTTACGTGTGGCCTTGACTTCTGCTCATTGTTGTATACAGCTCATCTAGCTAGACTTCTAATTTTTACAAATTGTGTGAAAGAGGCGTTTGGAAGCCCAAAATTTAGAAAATGTTAGAAAACTGAGTTTTGAATAAATATTTACACAAAGTCAAGACCTACCAGAAAACAACTCAAACTATATTTTCATTCAAGCTCAAGAATAAAGCCACCCCTCCCCCCCCCCCAAAAAAAAAAATTATCGGCTGACTACTACTACTACCTGATAAGTACAATTTTCCCCGCTAAAATACCACTTGTACGTAGACCCAAGCTGCACTATGCTGATTCGAAGATGGTAATTAACCCATACCTCAATGTAGAAACGAGTCAGGACTGTATAGATAAAAGGCACACTCCTGCATATATCTCCAGGAAAAATAATTTTACTTAGCCGTTACTAAAAATGACTTTTATAATGATTTAAATATTTATAAAATGAGATCATATCTCAATTTTAAAATTTTAAAGGTCAGTCATTCTAAATACCTTCCCCCCCCCCCCCAAAAAAAAGTCATTCTAAATCACTGTTATTTAAAATAATTTCTATATAATTAGATATTTAATCAATATTAGGCCACCAAGATGTTGAAATAAATAATTTCATTCTATATATAAGTAAAATCTATCAAAAAATGCAACCAAAATGCGCTGACAAATTCAGTATAACCAGCTCACAGATTCCACCAACTTGCTGATCATATAACCATATTGCATGCTAATTAGAAAGTCGTAGCAAATTATAAACTCCCCATTTGCCTTGTCAACTTGACTTTTAGCTAGCTACTTATAAAGTTTAATTAATACAGTTACCGTTGCCTTTGATTGCATAAGATATTTTGATCATTTGCAACAATTTCTTTTCAGAAAGAGAGGGAGGGATGGGAAAGTTGAGCTCTCAGCCCGAACCTACAATTCAACATTTCAGCCATCCACATCCGTTGAAGCTTTTCAATCATCCTCAACCCCAACAAACCTTAAACCTAGCTTCATGTTCAGCCTGCAAGCTTACAGTTTCTGGATGGATCTACAGTTGCCAACCCTGTAACTTCCTCCTTCATGTCGAGTGCTCACAAATGCTTCAGCTAATCAAACACCAATTTGACCAGAACCATGCTTTGTCACTCCTCCCAAAAACCAACTACGTTGAAGGTTTCTTCAACTGTGATGCTTGTGGCAAGCAAGGCACTGGCTTCTCCTACCACTGCAAAGATTGTAACATTGAGCTCCATGCGCTCTCTGCTTCAACACCAGTGTCGATCACCCATTGAAAATTTCAAACCCACACAATCACACACACAATGAAAGTAATCACACAAGAGAATAACGAGGAAACCCTATCACAGGGAGAAAAACCTCTATTTACAATCCCACTATCAACGGGTTACAAGACTCTACTCAGACTCTCTACGAATCACTCGCACGAATCCTTTCGTCACTCTTGCTCGAATCACTCGATAAACCCTACAAGCAGGCTTTCTGCCTCACACAGAAAGTGAAAAGAAAATACAAGACAAATTTAGAGAAAGAACATGAAAGCTCTCAGTACTCAAAGACTCTTTCTCTAGGTCCCTATAATATGTTCTCCCACCTCTGACAATTACAGAGTTGGTTTCACATATATATAGGATTACAAAGTTGCCCTAGTTTGGCAAAATAGGAAATTGAATCCGAACAAAATATTCATATCTCGATCCCTCGCGCTCCCATCCTCCAGCCTGCGACCTGCACTGAAATTTTTACGCTTTAGGAAATAATACTGGCGCACCATCGGTCTCCCATCCTCTTGCCTGCGGACCTCACTAGAATTTCTGAGACACCTTGGCGCACCCGCGCGCTCCCTGCGGGCTGCCTGCGTGCTTGGAGCGCACCCGCGAGCTCCTCGCGCCGTGCCTGCGAGGTACACTGGAATTTCATTCACGTTCCATAAATCTGCGTCCGAATCCCATTAGGTTTTGTAATCCTTCACACCAATTAGAATTCTTCAAAATCTTGGTCAACTTGATTAACTTTATCTCCTTAATTGTTCAGAATTCTTCAAATCTTCAATTTGTATCACTTTAGGAAACTTTAATAACATTCCTAATTTAACTAATATTTTGATTGGATTTGCCACAAGACTTTACAATCTCCCCCTTGGCAATTCCATATCAAAACTTAAGTTAAATTTTGAATTCTGATCAAATTCTGCACGTACTGAACACACACATCAAGGCACCATGTGGAATAATATAGAAATGATCAATGATATCATCACCAAAGCACATAATACATAAAATATCATGCCATAGCCGAAACAAGTTCACATATTACA
This sequence comes from Vitellaria paradoxa, assembly GCA_019916065.1. Classification (NCBI taxonomy): domain Eukaryota; kingdom Viridiplantae; phylum Streptophyta; class Magnoliopsida; order Ericales; family Sapotaceae; genus Vitellaria; species Vitellaria paradoxa. The sequence goes on along the minus strand of CM034234.1, from coordinate 64,070,967 downwards.
TACATAACTGAAAATGACTCCCCCTTTTTGATATGGAAATGACAAGCGCACAAAAATAGGGAGGAGGAATAAGGCAAGATCAAACCGAAGACCTATGAGTATGGCATACATGACACGACCTCTTCTAAGTGTGACATCAGAATAATGTGAGGGAGGATCTCCTATGCCCTGCCTACGAGGCTCTCAGGAAAATACGTGTAAGTGCAGATTTGGACACAGAAAATCAAAACTAAAAAGAGACAGTAGAAGAATTCACTAAAAAAAATGTCAAAAAAACTTTAATTCCAGTATACCAATGCATGTACATCAATCTCTCACCTTCCATAAAATCAATGATTCACATTTTGGTTTTCCAAGAAAATCTTCAATTCTGTGTTAGGAGGTGAAATAAGTCATAAAATTGAACAAATGCTTGTGCTCGTGTGAGTTTTTGACTATAATATACATATAGGCTCCCCCTCAAACAAATCATAGACTCAAAAAGTTAAATTTGATGTACCAAATGAATTGAGAGCCAATCTTCCTTTTTTTTTTTTTAACACTTGGCGGCTTTCACACGCTTATGAGCAGGTAGCTATTCCTTAACAATCAACGAGTCATTAAGGGGCTTCTCACTAGTCCCACCGGTAGCCTTTTCCAAGTTTTTTTTTTATATGATGCATAACTTTGATATGCACATATCAGGCTCCTCAACATTTTTTAAACACATCAAACAATAACCCTTGATTCGTGGAAAATAAGAGAAAGAGATATATGCATGTACAGTCAAGTGTAATAGGAAGCATTTCAAAATTATGACAAAATTCACCAAAACACTCCGTATCAATTTACAAGGAATGCGAAAATTATGAACTCATTGAAATCAATGAATTTGGAAGATTTAATGTACAGGTAACAGTATAGAAGTCATAAAATATTTTCAACTTAATCAATGAACTTCTAACTTATCTTTTAGATTTCAATGGTGTGTACAAATGCCTACAGATTTTCTTAGAGACTCAAAGCGAAGGGCATTTTGTGAAACAAAACAATTTAAATCTGACTTTCTAATCCAAATACCTCTAATTTTAAGACCAGTTGTCTTGACAGGTTTTTCCTCACGTTTTTTACTTTTATGAAAATTCTTTTTCTCAACAAATTTGAAATTTGTACCTCTTCGAAATATTGGACTGTTTTGTTTTTGAAAAGGACGTGAGTTTTTATAATAATCTTCTGAAAATTTTGAAAACACTTGAAATTTATTCTTCACAGGGGCTCTAGGCTCAGGGTTTTTTGAAAAATTTTTAACATGGTTTAAAGGAAGACCATAGAGTTTGTGACAGTTGGGGCGTATATGACCTTTGATTCCACAATGGTGACAAACAGGTACAAGGGATTGGGATCTAGCAAAATGCGTACCTTTCACTATGTGAGGAGGATACTGATAGTGTTTATTATTTTCAAAACTCTTCTTTGGTGGTACAGCAGGCTTTGGGAAGGTCTTGGGATTGGCTGTAGATTTTGAAACAACCTTTGCTACTACTGAAGGTGCTGATGATGATGAAACAATTGTATTTTTCTCTCCGGTGTAGCCTAAGCCTGCTTTGTCTCCATGTGTTCGTTGTTGGCTCCAAATTTCTTCAAGTTTTTGAGAACTGGAGTTCATTCTTTCAATTATCTTCTCATCACTCTTGATCTTTTCTTTCAGCTTACTGATCACATCCTGTAGTTCTCTAACAACTTTCTCCAATTCATCAATGTTTTTATTCTTTTCTTCAAGTTTTTCTTTGAACTTTTCTGCACTATGAGACTAAGAAGTTTTGTCAGATTCCAAAATAGATATTTTACCTGTGACTTTTTCATTCTCTATCTTCAAGGAATCTCGTTCACTTCGGAGTTTACAGTTGTAGGTATGTTAGGCTTGTCTTTGTTTCTTTACCTTACTGTATTCGACAATGAGAGCATCATAGGCCACTTGCAAATCATTATTGAATTCATCCTCAGAGTCATCATCTTCATGATTAGATATATCGGTGTCGCTTTGAGATCCAGATGGAGTTCCTGTAGACGAAGAGTGAGACGCCATAAAAGCAACAAAATTACCTTCATCGTTTGAGGATACTGATGAAAATGATTCATCTGAACTGGATTCATCATCTAATGTAGCGTTCATGACTTTGACTTGTTTCTTTTTCATCTTTTTGTTTGCACAGTCTTGAGTAAAGTGTCCATATCCATGACACTCAAAACACTTGATCTTGTTCTTCTTGTTTTCTTCCCCATATTCAATCTTCTTGATCTTCTTTCCTTTTTCTTGAGATTGTGACTCATTCTTGTTATTCTTATTAAATAAACCCTTCTTCCTCATATATCTCACGAATCATTTAGCCACAAGCGCCATTTCTTTATCCGACTCCTCTTCATCACTTTCTTCTTCCACTATCTTTAGAGCAATACCTTTTGACGCTTTGCGAGGTTTCACCATATTTGCTTCAAACGTTTGCAAGGATCCCACAAGGTCTTCTATTCTCATGGAGTTCACATCTCTGACTTCTTCTATTGCTGTGACTTTAGAATCAAACACTCGTGGAAGAGAACGTAAAATTTTACGTACCACATTCTGGAATAGGTTCTCCAAGGTTGTGGCATGAATTAACAATGTGACTGAGCCGAACATAAAAGTCATCAAACCTTTCGTCTTCATTCATCCTTAGTCCCTCAAACTCATAAGTGAGTTTTTGAAGCTTGCTGGTTTTGATTTGTTCGTTCCCTTCATGTGTACTTTGCAGAATTAACCACGCTTTTCGGGCGCTCGTACAACTTGAAATGCGACAGAATTCATTAGGGCAGACTGCAGAAAATATGGCACTCAAGGCTTTGAAGTTCCACTCCGAACTCTCTTGCTCAGCTTTAGTCCACGTCTGAATTGACTTTTGTTCGATTTTTCCATCAACATCATGAGTCGGTTCATCCCATCCTTAAACTATTGACATCCAGACTTTGTAATTCATTCCCAAAAGGAAGGCTTGCATTTGTACCTTCCAGTATAAATAGTTTGAACCGTCAAACCAAGGGGGTCTGGTGCTTGAACCTCCTTCACGTGGTGGATCCATTGGTTTGGACGAAGATCTTCACTCAAGAACTTAGAGTGACCTGCTCTGATACCAATTAAAAATTCCAAACCCACACAATCACACACACAATGAAAGTAATCACACAAGAGAATAACGAGGAAACCCTATCACAGGGAGAAAAACCTCTATTTACAATCCCACTATCAACGGGTTACAAGACTCTACTCAGACTCTCTACGAATCACTCGCATGAATCCTTTTGTCACTCTTGCTCGAATCACTCGATAAACCCTACAAACAGGCTTTCTGCCTCACACAGAAAGTGAAAAGAAAATACAAGACAAATTTAGAGAAAGAACATGAAAGATCTCAATACTCAAAGACTCTTTCTCTAGGTCCCTATAGTATGCTCTCCCACCTCTGACAATTACAGAGTTGGTTTCATATATATATATGATTACAAAGTTGCCCTAGTTTGGCAAAATAGGAAATTGAATCCGAACAAAATATTCATATCTCGATCCCTCGTGCTCCCATCCTCCAGCCTACGACCTGCACTGGAATTTTTACGCTTTAGGAAATAATACTGGCGCACGCTCGGTCTCCCATCCTCTTACCTGCGGACCTCACTGGAATTTCTGAGACACCTTGGCGCACCCGCGCGCTCCCTGCGGGCTGCCTGCGTGCTTGGAGCGCACCCGCGAGCTCCCCACGCCGTGCCTGCGAGGTACACTGGAATTTCATTCACGTTCCATAAATCTGCGTCCGAATCCCATTAGGTTTTGTAATCCTTCACACCAATTAGAATTCTTCGAAATCTTGGTCAACTTGATTAACTTTATCTCCTTAATTGTTCAGAATTCTTCAAATCTTCAATTTGCATCACTTTAGGAAACTTTAATAGCATTCCTAATTTAACTAATATTTTGATTGGATTTGCCACAAGACTTTACACCCATCAATCTCATCACCACCAGCTCAACCTCACCTTCTCACCTCCTTATGAAAACCAGAGCTTTTCTTGCGACATATGTAAGATTGCAGGGTCCAACCACTGGCTCTACCGGTGCAACTCGTGTGAATTTGATGCTCATTTGAACTGTGCGACAAATAAGCAAACATTTGCAGCGCAAGGACCGATTCAGATACAACAAGGCTACCAAAAGGCTACGGCTGTTCGTGTTCAGGGTCCAGTTGATAAGATGCAACAGTTCCAAAGTACAACATCTAGAGCTGCCCCTTTGTTTCAAACTCAATACCCAGCTGCGAGACCTTCTTTGCAGAACTACCCACCAAACTATCTTGGGAACCAAGGGGTTTTTGAATCTGTTTTACCGGCTGTCAATAAGCAGGACTCTTCTGTGAACCTGAAGGCAATTCTGGGCACATTTGCTGCTTCTGAGGCATCAGGACAGCAGCTAGCTCAGGCATTAATGGCTGGAGGTGGTGGATGCAGTGGCAATTATGGCAGAACCATCCAATTGTTGCAACAACTTATGGGTAACGGTGGTGGCGATGGTGGAACTGAGCAATTTTTATCGGCATTAATAAGTGGAGGCGGCGGTGGTGGTGGAAATGGGCAACTGTTGCAGGCGCTAATGGGTGGCGGGACTGGTGGCGGTCTGAATGTTTTGGGTGGCAATGGTGCAACTAGTTTTGATTTAAGTTCTATTTTGGGTGGTTTCAATGGACTAGATATTGGAGGAATGGGAGGTTTTCTAGGCTTTGGCAGCTTTTGAATAACTTGGGCTTAGTGGTGAGCCAATCAAATGCAACAAACACTCTATTTTCCTTAAACCTTTCCTTTTATTCAAATCCTAAAATAAATCCAATTGTGATTCACGCTTGTGCAGAATCACTTTCTCAAGTATTATAATAATATCATCTCTATTTCAATGAACTCGTTTGATGACATGATCTATTTTATCCGATGAATACATGTACATCACTACTGCTGAGTATTTTCTTGAATTTGTGTGATGCACCACCAAATACTCGCATTATTTAGAGTTTAAAAAAATATAAAATTTTACAAATCTCTGTGAACACGAATTACGAGAATATAAAATTTAAATTTTTTTCTCATTGCACAAAACATGAGATACTAATTTATACAATTTTAAACACACTCATTATGATCCACTGCATCATCATCTTTGAACTAGTACTAAATTTTCAAGCATCCTCATTTTCAACAAGTACAAAAAAAAAAAAAAAAAAAAGAGTTATGATATAGGGACATCCCGTATTTAACTGGGGGCATCTAACAAGTTCTCCGCTCGACTTGTGCCTGATCGAGAGCATACGAGTAAGGATACTCCTGACTGGTCCCATTACCCAACCATTGATGCCCCTGATGGTTTTAGTCGCCCAATTAAATTCCGATCAAACATTTCGGTAGAGTTGTTCTTGAATAAAGCAACTTACGTCACGAGTCATACATACAATCCTCTCTTGATAGTTCTGATATATACATCTATAAAAGTGCTGTCACAACACGTTAGTTAACAAACTAGAATACCAACCTTAGGATTTACAATACAGATGGTATCATCCTATTGGAGAAAGAGAAAGAATGTTACATGCAGTTACATAAAACTGCATGCAAGCCATTTTATGAGAAGTCTCTTATATATATGTTGTCGCTTCACAAGAATACAGTTACATCTTAGCTACTTTACTGAAATTCTATCAAAATACTTTTTTCAAATCTCTTGTTAATTTAAGTATCGAAAATTTTTTAGCACGTACCACACCCGTGTTCTAAACAATTTTCCGTACTTGGATCGAACCTTCTAGAGAATACAAAGTCACTAAACATTAACTTATACAAGAAAATCAACCTTTTATAAAGTATTATTTTGAGGATATTCATAATAGAGATGGATGATCGATACAGGTATTGAAAAAAAAAAATAATTAAGTGAGTGCAATTACTTGGCAAACAAATTGTTATGCTGTAAGCTTTTTAGTCTTTACCAACCACTAACATTTAGAAACATTTTAAAGATTCTTGTAGTCAGTTTATCAAACAAAATTCTAATCTCAATTGCATTTAAAGTCCTCAGAATAAAGCACATTCACAAGCCGGTAAACATAATCAATTCTTTAATATTCAAAGGCGTCTTGAGGATTTAGAGTTCATTGCAATCTCATCAAAGTGACCATTAATTTTGGAAGTAGATAATATATTGCAGTATAAAATAAATATTTCAATTTTCAACTAATTTACGTAATATTTTTTAATTAGAATAATGTGGAAAAATTGGATGTTTATCACTATAAAATAAAAACTAAATTTTATATTTTAAATATAATATTATCACTAATACATTATGATAACTAATTTTTTTTTTTAAATCTTTCTAGTTGAATAGCATTTTAATATTTTTTTTTTTTTGGTAAGTATAGCATTTTAATAGTCGAATAGTATTATCAGAAAATGATAAACTGGGTTGACTTATAGTCTTCGAATTTTAAATTATATTTAGTTATATTTATTCTTAAATATTTTAAAATTTAATAAACATATGAACAAATTAATTTATTTTATAATTAAATTAAATTTATGTCAATTTGAGTAAATATACGAGTTTTTTTAATAATTAGTGTTATAAACGTATTTTGTTCGTATTATCAGATCGGTGTTTGTTGGTAAAAAAGTATAGTAAAAATTCAAAAAATTGATATAAAAGTGATATGTGACGAGATTTAATTGGAAGAAAGTACAAAAAGTTAATAAAAATTGGTGAATTTTGATTGGTTTTGGCCAACCAAACAACCCTATCAAATACTACTCAGGCTCCGTTTGGAGCTCTGAAAATCACTGAAAAATATTAAAAATCTCTATAAGTTATTCACTTTTTATTTCATTATACAAATTACGAATTTATAATTTTATCAAAATTTATAACTTTTTGTCATTTTAAACGCTTTCTTAGTTAGCGTTTGGAGTGGTAAAAAAAAAGATAAATTAAAATAAAACATGATTTTGGGTTAATTGTAGTGTTTGGTGTTTTATTTCTAAATCGAATTTTTTGGATATGAACAGTAGCAAACCGTTAGAACGATTCCCTAAATCCATTTTAACGGATTCAAAAAATCAACACTTAACGTCCCACACAATAATTTTACTCTCTCCCTCTCTCTCGATAGTAGTAAACTGTTAGAACAATTTTTCAAATTCGTTCTAATGGATTTAAAAAATTTCTTTAGAGATGCACAGTGCCAAAACCGTTAAAACGATTTTTCAAATTCGTTCTAACAGATTAAAAAAATTCGTATAAAATAGCGATAATAGTACTCGTTTGAAAACTTTCGACTCGAAGAATATAACTGTTAAAAAAATTTTACGCACTCGGTTAACCTCCTTTCGAATTTTTTATTTTTTTAGCAAAATATTAAAATTTTTTGAAATTAGTAAAAGTGAAAATGTGTAAATGTGTAATAAAAAATTTAATAATTTATAGAATTTGTTAAAAATTTATTTTGTTTGATTTTATTTTTTTGGCACTCCAAACAGTGACTAATTATTAAGAGGGTGTTTGATTGGAAAAAAGTTGATCAAAAAGTACAGTAAAAATACAAAATTTTAATATAAAAGTGATATGTGATAAAATTTGATTGAAAAAAAGTATAAATTTTTTATAATTTTGAATAAATTTTGGTATTTTTTGACTACCAAACAGGCCCTAAAAGGATAATGTCAAATGTTACTAGTATTATCCAACACGAAACGGAAATGCAAAATAAATAAAAATAATAATAAAAGAGAAAAAAGGGACAGGGATCCAAAACGACGTCGTACTGGGCGACTTAGCTAATTAACTCTTCCAAAATTGCGCCAAATCCCACCTCTAGTCGTGTCACTTCTGACGTTTCGCGCCGCCACTCCCTCGTTATTCTTCGTCCCTCTGGGACTTTCTTCCACGGCCATCTTCGTCTCTCGACAAACCCCAGATCACGAATTGAAGAAGCAGAATAAGAAACCATTCAGCTGGATGAAATGCTCTCTCAATCGCTCTTCCTTCTTACCCTTTGGTCAACAAAGCCTTAGCTGAGATCACCTATTTCGTTCAGGTTTCTAATGAAGTTCTCTGTGTCTTGTAGGTGTACATGTGTATATATGCCCAATGATTCGTTTTCTATTTGATTTTCTCTTGTTTATCTGTCTATAAAGAAACAATTTTTTTTTCTTCTTTTTTGGGGAGATTGTTGGTTCTGTAAAATCCCCAAATTCTTGGCAGAAGCAACAATTTTTTCGAGTTTTGACTTGTGGGTGTTTCTGTTGGCAATCTCGTGGGGGTGTATTGAAAAGGGTATCTGAAATTTCAACTTGGGCTGTGGTGTGTGATGGATAATATTATGAGGGATGTTGCAATTTTGGATGTTGATTTGAACCATGAACCCTTGGTCCCATTTACCGGTTCAGTGCTAGGATTAGGATCGTTATCGGATGAATTAGAAACAACCCATGATCAGATTGAAGAAAGAATTCGCCAGCTTGAGGCTGTCTCGGCTAGGGCAAGACAGCGCCAGAGATGGCGACAAGCTCGAAACATCTCTGAAGCAAGTCCTTTATTGATTGAATCAACAGGCAATACTGGCGGTGAGGGTACTATGCAGAATGGGGAGTATAGCGTTGCCTTGGAGGAAGGAATAGTTGAGAGGGCCAAAAGCTGCAAAAGAGATAGCACCCATTTGGTTGCAAAGGCTTTGGAATTGGATACAGATGTTAATAAAAAGGTTGTTGGTGAAGGAAGGGGGTTTTTCGACTGTCATGTATGCCTGTACATGGCAAGAGAACCAATATTGACTTGTTGCGGTCACTTGTTTTGCTGGGCATGCTTTTATCAGTTGCCTTACATTTATTCAACGGCAAAGGAATGTCCTGTTTGCAAGGGAGAGGTAACAGATAACAAGATTACTCCTGTTTATGGCAATGGAAACAATATACAAATGCCAGAGCCGGAGTCTGGTGTGAATGTACCTCCAAGACCCCAAGCCCATCGAATTGAGAGTGTTAGGCAGCAACGTTTTAACCGGGGCATTTCTCATGTTCCAGTTGCTGAAGCACTTCAACGAATTCGAACCGAGAGTGTTAGGCAACGACGTGTTAACCCGGGATCCCATATACCAGTAGCAGAAGCACTTCAACGAATTAGAGTAGGAATAGGTGCCACGGGGGAAGGTTCACAGCAACAGGATTTTGATAGTGTAAGCCTCAGCTCCAACAGAACAAATTTTCCTGGCCAGATTCCCACCTCTGAGGTGCCACCCAACACCATGTTAGGAGGCAGTCGGCGCCTCCGATCTCATCAGTTTTCAAGGGTTTTGTCGGAAACTGCTGCTTCACTTGCTTCCATTTCTTCTGCATTAGATAATCCTGGATTATTTGAGGACCTGGAATTTTATATTCATAACAGCCTTTCAGAAAGAAGTCATGGACTGGTTCTACCAGTTGATGTTGGGGGTTCTTTTACCAGTAGTGCTGCTATGTTGCAACCACAACACCAGACTGTAAATTCTACTGCTGAGATCGATTCTGAAGCACCCATTGCTTCATCTTCCGAAAGAGCAAATGTATCTGCTTCTGATACACATTTGGAATACCTAAGACCTGATACACCTTCTGAAATGATTTTAACTGAGGCCCTCCTTTCTTCACCTTCCAGAAGAAGAAACCGCCTTTCTCGAGTTTCTGATGTAGACATTGGAGTTTCTCGTGCACCTAGGAGGAGAAGATTGATTTAGTACAGATTTTTCTGTAATTCAGTTGTGTAATTGAAACATAAGATTTCCTTTCTTTATGTCACCATGTTTGCCACCAGTATATATATATATATATAATCATTTCACAAGATGATCCATAAGGACCATAACATTGCATTTAATGTCATCATGCATCAAGGAATTGGCCTCACTGGGGAATGTTGGCCACTGATCACCTCTAGGCATGTGTAAGGCCTAGAGCAGATTGTTTTATTGGTAAGTGCTGCAAATCCTATTGCAAGATATATCTTCTAATGCTATACAGGAAGTTTTTACCCTAAATGTTATGCTTCTGTGTTTTCCTATCACGTCTAAAAATTGATTTATAATTTTTTTTTTCTTTCTGATTACAGAAGTGTTAGTGTCATATTATCATTATATGAAAATTTCCCTATCCTTTTCTTTATTTCCTTGAGTTTGATAGGTCTAGCTTTATTTAGGATTCCCTAGGATAGGTGTTTGAGTCATTTAGAATGTGGTTTGGTTTGAAATTGCATCATAGAGCAATAGGATGTTCTATACACTGTTCAGATTGCATTCTTGCTGTACCCTTGGTGCAGGGTACAACTTGAGATAAGTAGGGTTTTGAAACAACTTATCCCATTGACTAAGAACTGTTGTAGTGTTCTTTTTTGGAGTCTCTCTTGATGGAAATACAGACTGCTAGGGTCCTTGACAAAGAGAATTTTGAGTTATTCCATGATGATCATTTGATGGAGAAAAAGCAAGACTACTACAACTTCTCATTTTGAAGATTAGATTTGGTGGAATCCAGACATTGGAATTTAAGCATCTACTGTGAGTTTGATGGATTGTGGAGTCGAATAAAGATTCAGCAAGTGTGTTGAGTCTTGGTAAATCTTTGTAATGAAAAAAACTTTTTAATCAAACTACCTATTTTTGGTTTATAGTGGATTGCTTAGGGCGGTCGCAGTAGAGACCCAAGGTTTTAACTAGATTTGCGTATCTAGGGGTTCCTCGATAAGTCTTGTCTTATGTGATTAATTTTTCTATATACTGATTTATTTTTGTTTGGTGGTTGCGAATCCATAATAAACAAGTATCTCAAAATGAAATAGTTTTCTGCATATGCTTTACTTATGCAAAGAAATAAAGAGTTCTGGAATCTAATTGTTTTACTTTATTTTAGATATTTTAGTTTGTCATTTTTTGCTGCATTTGAAAGGACTCTCCATTGACTGATACAAATTGTTGCTACATAATCATCTTCTATTCCTTTTTAAGATGCAGTCGGGGTCTCTTATCACTTTTAAAAGAACTCTACTTGTTTCTGCCTTTTAATTGTATATTGGGTTTGGCTTACCGGGTAAAACATTGCCAGCCAACACTCATTTGCTGCAATAAAATTCTGGCGAAGAACTTCTTTTCTATCATGCTTTTTTGGCTCCCTCTTTCTCCAAGGTCGCTAGATGCTGCAGATAGTCCATTTGGTGTTCAATTCTGTACTTTTATGAGCCTGTAGTTCTTGGTTGAATCTTACGAAATTTTCACTCGTGTTCAACACCAACTGAACAAACATCTTTGTGTGTGTGCGTGTGTGTAAATGAATAGGGAAAATAGATGAAGCCTGGGCAAAGATGCAAGGTGATGTTTGCACAATCATTGATCAAGTACTGAACCTACTAATTGCTAATGGTCACAGTTCAATCTCTTGGTGACCACTAAGAAAAAATCATACGTAGGTGCAATTTTAGCTGTAATGTTATGATTTGCGTTGTTGGCTTTGATGCATAACTCTCTTTTTCTTGAGATACAATGCCTTGCACCTTTGTCTAGATGTTTTAAATTTCTGCGTAGGTGCTGTCTAAATGTAATAAATGATATTTTTCTGTATCTACTCTTTTGTTAACTCATCACATGAACATGCAGTGCAACCTCTGCATTCAGTCTTTCTTGTTTGCGTTCTGTTCCTGCCATGCTTTCATTAGATTCGACTCAGGCTCTCTTCCTACGATGCTTGTAGCAACCGTATCTTCCTTCTTTAAATTGCTTTAGGGCATTTTGGGCATTGCTGGGGAATCTGCGAAATGATTTGCTCTTCCTCACACACACGCACACACACACACGTTAGACTTGAATGCAGCGTGCATGGTTTTCCATAGGGTTTGTGTGATCAACTAGTACTAGTGTCTTGTTGCAGCAAATTCTATCGGCTCACAACTGTTCAACTTGCCCTGGAGAAAAAGAGAGGATTAGGAACTCGTTTTTGATATTTTTCTAGGCCTGCTAGAAATTTGGATTATGACAAGGATTCTTATGGAGGGACTGCTGAAACTAGTAATTACATGTTTCTCATTATTGCTTCACAGGAACAGAAGCAATAATTGAAGTGAATTTTAGGGATAATAAATTTCATTTTCATGGTTCAGTGCTTTAATAAGTGATGATGCATATTGATGCCCGATCCTTGTCGGTAAGTTATTGATTGTGTTTTACTTTTTTATTAGTGGATATGTTCTTCCTTGATCCATAATTCATTATTGGCATTCATGTCTTTGTACAAAGTCATCACATATCGATAATTTCTATTTATTAATTTATACTAAGCTTACATTTTACCAGCCAATGCCTACCCATTCTTTGGAGATAAAATGGTTGTGATTATCATCAACTTGGATTCTTTTTCGTGGATGACCTGAGTTTCTTTTCTTCTTTACCTTTTCTCCCCCCCCCCCCCCTCCTTCTTTTTGAGTGAACTTTTTTTCATGCGATGGTCAAGGTCCATCAAAGAAGTGTGATCATTCATGCATGATCATCATAGTTTCAGATAATCATGCATAATGATCTTTTTGCATGCCATGGGTTAAAAGGGGGAATTAAACTGCCTAATCACACAACAAAGTCATTTGTCTGCCTTTCAAATATATCAAATCATAACGTGGGGATAAAGAAAGAGAGAGAGATTGCATTTTGATCAGTTAATTGCATTGTTAACACTAATTATATGAGCCCAATAATCTGCGTGATTTTGCAGAATCATCTTGTTTCATGCTTTAGTGTGATTAATTCTCAATTTATTGTAATATGAAATTGTGGATGTACGATATATGACAACTTGATTTGCACGATTATTGTGAGAGCTGGGTCAGGGTTGCTTGCACGAGCAATGAGTTGGTAGGTCAAATGAGATTGTGATTTCAAACTGAAATGAGATTATAGTTCTAGGTTTTTATCCAAAATCTCAAAATGAGATTGCGGTTTTTTTTTTTTTTTTGGGGAGCACAAACCCAGTTTGCAGTTTGAAGAATTAGAACCGAATTGAAGGCTCGAAACTCAAAAGCTTAACAAAAGAACGAAGAATCTACTGCCGGCGTGTTGTTTGCAGCCCTAAATTATTAAATCTGTTGTTAGTGGGAAATCTTTGGCACCCCGTTGAAGTAGTGAGATTTGTTGAAGAAGGATTTAAGAGTGAGATTGTTAAAACTGAGATCCGTGTAAATTGAAGTCTTGCAATTCGTGCCACATGTGAAAAATTAAAATTTTGTGGAGATTTATAGTATTTTGCGGAGCTCCAAACGGGACTATAATTTTATATGTCGTTAAGGGTTCGTTTAGTGCAACGAAAAATAACGAAAAATAGTGAAAATGTGATTTGAGAAAATTTTTGATGTTTGGTGCATAGCAACCAAACCACGTTTTTTAGAGATAAATAGTAAAACTTTTTGACTTTTACGTCAGCTTTTTGGAGCAAAAAACCGTCTAAACGGTTTTTTGATTCTATCAGAACAATTTTGTATTAGAATTTACTGAAAGTGATTAAAAAATTTTTTCGATTTGTAGAAAAGTTAATAGGATTTGTAAAATGGTATTGGATTTGTAAAATTTTATTGTGATATGTAGATATATATAAATTTATAAAAATTTCACTATGAGGAGTACAAAATATACTTAGATAAGTGTAAAAATTTTTAGATGTTTTTAGTGTTTTTTATTATTTTTTAGAGCACCAAATAGGTCTAAGATACAAAGTACGTGCGGTTACTTTGATTGGTGGAGGCTCTTCATAGACCCAACAAATGCTAAGAATGGCATTTGCACATTTTCATGCTAAAAGGAAGCACTCACTAAACACATGGTACCCTACAACTCTTGCCTGCATGGGAACCACCTCATAATCAAAAGCACTTACAAATAATGTCATCTTCCATGATCAGCTAAAAATGGTGCCATCTTTCATGATATAGCATATTAGCAGTTTCTGCCTGCTGCATCAGTCTGCAAATTTGGTTGTGGGGCCTTAGATGAGGATATCTTTTGAAGGCCCATGATGACAATGATCATAGCATTAACAAAGATCTCTCTCTCTCTCCCCCCTCTCTCTCTCTCATGCATTGTAGCATTTTCTAATATAGAGATGGCATAGAAATATTAATGCAAAACATTGTCAAAGGAAGAGTATCTAAAATCACTTCTTACCTTAAATGACGCAAGTTTTGTTATGAATATTGACTAGGGTGGGAAGGGAGGCTAATATTATTTTTAATGTCTGTTCAGTAACATTGAAGTGGAGATCGTTGAATTAAAATTTAATAGTTCATATCCATTCACACTAGGAATAAATTTGTTACTTATGGGTTGGGGTTAAGCTTAAAAAAAAAAAAATTGGATCTAGGTTCAATATCAAATTCGTCAATATAAACATATTTATTTTTTAAAAGAAATTAAACTATATTTTTAAATAAAAATAATTCATAAATTTATAAAAGTAAATATTCTAATACTAAATTAAATATTCTTATATTTTTTGATATAAAAACATAACTTTTTATAAATAAAAAAATAAATAAATATATAAATACATAAATTGCATAATATATTTTTTAATCTTTTGGGGCGACCCGACATGTTAAAAAAATTACTTAATCTAGAAAAAAGAGGGCAATTCTGGGTGAACTTGGCAGATTGAGCTTAAAATGACTATCTTTAATGTCATCTCTTTAGATACAACGAATTTTACTTAAAATTATTCACCAGAATTAATTGGTTGCATTAGTGGCTCTTGCAAAATAACTACTATCAAAATAAATTTTTGTTACAAAAATATTATTATCACATTATTCTTGTACACAGTTTTTGCTAAAAATTTTGATAAATTATTTATTCAATCTTTGGTATGAGATTTATTCTTGTACACATTAAATCTCGCCCCCAATTATAGATGTAAATCTTGCCACCAATTATAGATATAAATCTTCCCCTAGTTATAGGAAATTTCGAGATATCAAAAATTACTCCCATCAGATACCCCCGATTCCCCGTGGTTTCTTAAGTAGGACAAGGGGAATCCAATGATTAACTGCTTCATGGGCTATATGCATATTTAATGTTCTGCATTGCTCGACTTTATGAGTGGGCCCGTGAACCAAACAGTTATGTTTTGGGGTCACGGGCTTGCTCTTCTTTGGCCTCTTAGACTTTCCAAGCTTAGCAAGCGTTTTCTCTGTTGATCGACTGCTTTCGGACTGACCGATCTATCAACTAGCCGCTTAAGCTCTCAAGCTTAACAAACCTTTTCTTTGTCGGTCGGCCCACCGAGTTGTCAATCCACTTCTTAGGCTCTTTTGGCATAGCAGGTGTTTCCCACGTTGGTCGATCTCTCTCAGACCAACTGAGCTGTCGATTCACCTCTTAGACTCTCTTGGCGTAGTAGGTGCTTTCCTCCGTTGGTCAGCCTATCTTGAACCAGTCGAGCTGTCAATCCACCTCTTAGGCTCTCTTAGCCTAACAAACACTTTCCTCTGTCGATCGGCTGCTTTCAAACCGACCGATCTGTCGTTTGGGCTCTTAAGCTCTCAATTTTAGGAGGCACTCTTTGGTTGGTCGGCCTCTTTTAGACCGAACCAGCTATCTCTTACTGTAGACTTGTCGATGTGAAAGGAACATTCCCAGAACAATTAATAGAACTTGTCGAAATCTCAATTGTTTCAAGATCAACAAGTGCATGGTCTAATCATGCTTGGCTTGCTTTTGCTTGACCGTTTGGCTTTTTGGCTATGCACTCTATTTTGTTCGATAGTTCTTTGTTCTTGGTTAGCATGCTCTTGCTCTCCCAGCTTTTGCTTGGCAGTATTAATTTGTGATTGGGATATCTGGTAATTTTAAATCATACCCAATCTAATGGATCATGCTCAATAAATAAATTCATATCCAAAGATTGAATAAATCATGTTTGGTAATTGAATTTCATATCAAAATATATGGATAAATCATACTCAATAATTAAATTTAAAATCAAATATGTGAATAAATCATGCTTGATAATGCGACATAGCTTAAAGTCATGCTCACTAATGCACATCATTATGTTCAGCAAGTATATTGATAAATTTGAAACTGTAGCAAGTGCTCAAATTCATATTGTGCTTATATAGATAATTGTTAACTCATGCTTGATAATCAAATTGAGCTTCAAAAATGTAAAATCAGGTTAATAATCACATAAAGTTGCGCAATTATGTATTTCATTTAGAATTATAGTGAAATTAGTCATTCTTGGCTAATGGTTTGAGAATATTTATAAGTATCTTCATAATGTATATATAACTTCATGCTATATATAATAACATAGCCAAAATTTATTGCATCTGTGGATGACAAGAAAATTCAGTGGACATAGCATAATTTTTAGAAAATTGTAATTAGTTGTATTGCCCTTGTGTTTTAGGAAATTCTAAATATTGATAAATATTTTCAAAATATATTCATAGTGTTGAGATAAATCTTGGAATTAATTAATATAAAAATAATACCTGATAATTTTTGGAATTAGCTATCATAAATACCTTAGCCACATGACACTTGATAGGAAAGTGTTTAACTTCGTGATTCAAGTTGATAGTTGCTCGGCCAACAATGCTCTTGGCATGCTCTTACTCGGCATGCCCTGCTCTTACTTTACATGTTCTATTCTTGCTTTGCATGCTATGCTCGGCCAGCTCTTCTTTTTCTCGGCCAGCTCTTCTCTTGCTCGGCTATCTCTGCTCATAGTCGACCAGCTCGACCAGCTCTACTTATGGTCAGCCAACTCTGTTCAGCCTTAGTTCTTGTTTGACTTTATTGTAGTCTCAATTGGAGTGCCCAGCTTCAATGTTCCATATGAATGTATTTGGCTTCAAGTATAGCAACCAATGTAATAAGTATAGCAACCAATGTAATATGTATAGATGCTTAGTCGGATATTCAACTAACCTGTTCAACTAACTTGTTCCTTGCTAATATGACTAACAAAGTGCGATTCTTTAATATTGTCTTAGCCAATTAGTAATTGGGTATCAATTACAGATGGGTTTCATGATATGGAACACCAATCAAAGCTTAAAGAACATTTTAATGAATATAAATGATGTTAATTTTTTAGTTCAGAAATTAAAATGTAACTTATGCTCATGCCATTTTTTCAATGTAAACGTACAAATACGAAAACTAAGCTCAAATAATCTCGAGCCAATTAAATATACGGTAGATGTGTTCTCAACTCCTGAAATTGAGATACGTTCAAAATTGATATGTCAGGCTCAATTTAAAGATAATGAAGCCTCAACCAAAAATAAGCCATGCTCAAAACATGCACTGATGATATTTTAATGCTATGTATAACCTTGAACTTGGCAAATAAATAAATTGAAGTCTAATGTTCAACAATGATTTGCTTTATACTTGGATCAAACCGTAATTCCTATCGATATGTTGGTGCCCCATATTAAAGTCGTACCTAGTTAATACATTGAATATATGGTCTTTAGTCCATCAACTGCATGCTTATATGTGCGTATATATACCAATGGTGCCCCAGAATTAGATCATTCCATGCATATGTCAATCATGATCATGGTCCATAATTCATGATAAACAATATTGACTTATATAATTAATTATGAATATAACAAACAATATTAGAAAGTGTTCGGACATGTTATTCGGATTGAAGCAAACTAATGTCATCTTAAAATAGTGCTGAGACAAAACAATATCATAGATTATGTTCACATATGGCAATGTTGCTCAGACGGCAAAAAACTCTGATATAGAAGTAAGAAAATTTAAAATCAAATTAGGAAAAGAAACATTAATAATCTGTAGAAATGTTATGTTGATCTCGGCATGGCCAGTTCACCGAGGGCCAAGAACATCCATAGAATCGCTCTGATTCCAAGCATAAATAGCCATCCCAGATTAAGAGGAAGTTTTGAGAACGCCCAGTTCAATACATTGCCTAACCGGACGTTGTCTATCATTGTCTTTTGTTTTCTATCGTTATCGATTGCGGATGAGTAATTACATCGAACCAATTTGGACCATGAAAGATAGCGAGAATCCTCGATTCCCACAAACGGCACTAACTGATGATGATTAAATTTCGTGGTCCTCCATCTAGACCTCCGAGAACTTGATCCGCCAAAAAGTAATGAAAATCTATCCGTCATGAATACTGGTGTGATGCTTGCCAAAAAATCTCCGATACTTAAATTAACAAATGTGACAGAATATTTGTATAGAGAGAGAGTTTTTCTCATGCCAATTAGGGTGATTTCACCCCCTATTTATAAGTATATTTTATAGAATTGGAGTTGGAGTCAATTGGAAGTCTTCTCTGATTTGTTGTGATTTCCTTATTTGGATAAGGAAAATATTGGATTTGTATATATCTTTATGAGATTTAATATGATTCCATAATTCCCGCCTTCAATTATGGATCTAAATGTTCCTCCCAATTATAGATATAAATCTTCTCTCAATTATAAGGAATTTTGGGATATCAAAAATTACTCCCATCAGACATTATTACCTCTTCCTTTGGCAGGATGGCTGATGATGGTGTTGAGTGTTTAACATTGGTTGTGAAAAGAGGTTGATGGTCAAAGGTAAAATCTCACCTTACAAGTCAGTTCTTTGGATGTAATAGGTCAAAGACCATCCAACAATTATATTTGGATGTTGAAACTCAAAAAATAAATGAATTTTTTTTTTATTAAGATCATGTTTTGTAACATTTATAGTTATTTTTTTATATTTATAAATTGAGAA
The DNA here is from genome assembly GCA_019916065.1 of Vitellaria paradoxa. Lineage (NCBI taxonomy): Eukaryota > Viridiplantae > Streptophyta > Magnoliopsida > Ericales > Sapotaceae > Vitellaria > Vitellaria paradoxa. Next base: position 64,052,098 of record CM034234.1, on the reverse strand, counting down.
CTAATAAATACAATCCTCAATTAGTTTTTTTTACTCCACATTACTCATTTTTCATTAAAACTGTTGTGGAGTTTATTTTTTTTATATTTATAAATTGAGAAATGATAAATGTACTCCTCTGTTAGTTTTCTTCGCTTCCCATTACTCTTTTTTCATTAAAACTATTGTGGAGTAAGGAAGCTTATAGAGGAGTACAAATATCTATATCCTCATAAATTTTTAAAAATTAATAAAAATATATTTAATAAATCTATTTATATTTTTTGTTGCCAAAAAATGAAAAAAAAAATAAGCAGAAAAACACAAATAGAAAAATCATTTTTTCAATCTCATTTTTTATAAATATTTTGTCAATTTTAACACTTTGTCCGTTTTCATTACATATTATTAAAATAAGGTATTTTATTGAAATATTTTATTAATTAAATTTTTTTAATAAATAATATATTATTAAATTTATTTTATTAAAACTAAAGTAATAATTTATATTAAAATGATTTGTTTTATTAAAATAAAATTATTTTCAAAAATAACAATTACATATGAAACATTTATTTTTATTGAAATTAAAGTAATTATAATTAAAATAAAAAGTTATAATTAAAATAAATCATTTTGTTAGATTAAAATTATTTTTAATTAATAATAATTACAGATTAAAATAATTTATTTTATTAACATTCAAATTACTATCAAAATAATATTTATAATTAAAATGATTTATTTACTAAATTAAAAATTTTTAATAAGTAATAATTACCTCTTAAAATTATTTGCTTTTTTAAAGTATTTTATTAAATTCAATTAATTTTTAAAAAAAATCTTATAAAATTAAATATTTTATTAAAATATAATAAATTATTGTAAACAAGGTTATATTACCGAACATGTTCTTTCTTTTTATTTCCAAGAAAAAAACAACAATTGAAAATTAAAACAATTAAATATAAATAAAAGGACATAAATACTATCAAACGAGTCAGGAGAGGGGGAGATAGATGAAGAGAGAGTCGTGTTTGAATTAGGGTTATAGAAAGTAATTGATCGAACCACATATTGAATTAACTTGACCTGAATTTAATTTTAACATATTTTGGGATTAGAATTGATGAGGCTATTCACTCTAATTTTGCATACTTATACTACAAAAATGTTTCGATCAAAATTAAGTTGGTACTATATATTCGTTTCCATGGAATGATCTATTCAATATTGGATTTAAAATTGAGCCAATATTAAATCTAGGGTAATGAATATCATCCATACACATCTCTTAATTTGAATTACATTTAAGGTATGTGTACAAACCGAACATGTTAAAAGTAGAATCGATTCGATTGTTTTAGATTTAAAGCCTATTTCGAAGCCAAAATTTGAGCAATTTTTAGTGAATTTGTGAAAATTTTGTTTGCCAATTTCTTAACTTTCAATAACTTTTTGTAGGAGATCATATTAAAAAATTATCAATATTTTACTAAATGCATAAAAATTTCAATTAATAACTTTAGATAAAAAAAAATCCAAAAAATAATAAAAATTCAGTGATCAAATGCACGCCTAGTCTGAATTTTTGAAGCGTCATTTCCAATTTTTTATTGATTTAATTTTATATTTGCCTATTTCAAAGCCCCAACAAGCTTGACGCCAACACTTTTTTCTTTTTCGTGGGTGGGCGCGGGGCCTTCCTCAAATAAAGTCCACCATTATACTCCAGTCCCGAATCAGCCATAAGGACCTTAACTGATAGAATTTGGGTTGAATCGCCTCCGAAATTCATAGGAAAATGAAAAATATTTGAACAAACCTAAGGATTTAACCTAAAAATCTAGTAAGTTTTCTTTTGTTTAAAAAAAAATTACTAAATGCCTCACCTCACAATGAATAATATAAGTAAGTTATTTAACAAACGTAACTACTCATTGAAACCGTTTCTCACAATAACCTAATAAATCCTAATATAAAGGGATTAAAGGGTTTTTGTGATAATTACTCTCTTCTTCTTCTTCTTCTTCTTTTTCCTTTAATTCTAAGGGGTTAGATGGGATGGTCTTGAACTGAAACTTAGGGGCTTACCACCCCAATGTCTCAAGTTCAAGTCTCCTCTCTAGCAAAACTTGGGGTCAGCCTCCCGGGTGCAAAGCGTAGTAAAGGTTGATAGAACGGGCCTCCTTGGCTGGACGAACCGTATCCAGTTCTTGGGTGTGGGTCCGACTCCCTGCCGCTACGCGAGTTTGCGATTTACCGCTATACATGTTGAGGGGCCGGTATGTGTGGCACAAACCAAAAGAGATTCACTCTCTAGGGGTTTGGCCTAGGGAGTGAATTTCTCGAGATCAAATCATTTTTTTTTTCTTTTTTTCCCTTTATAATCACTTAATATGGATACCCTACGACTACAAACACGAATATACTATTTAAAAAAAATAAAAATGCGAAAATGATAAAAATACAATAAAAATTTAATTTTATATATTTAAGCTATACGTATAAATAAATATATATTAGTACTTTGAAGATACAAAATAAAGTAGACTTTAGGCTAACACCATACATAATAAGAATTTCATTTTAATTATACCAAATCAAATCTATCCTATGTGTTTAACAAATGCATAATTTAATATACAAAATCATAACAAAATATAATATACAAGATTTTATAATTTTAAGAGGTATAATTACCTCAAATTTACATTTATCTTAAATATATTTTAAAAATTAATAAAATAATTAAAAATGCTCTTTGATGTGTTTGATGGCTATTTTAAAATATTCATAAAATATGTGTGTCAAATAAATATCAAACATCGATATGACACATATCTTAAAGTATATATCGTTCATAAAAATTGACACTTATTGTAGATAATCTTGAAAGAGTATAATGTAATTTACCTTTAATTTTTTTTAGATAAATAGTTTTGAAAGAGTAGCCGTAATCTATCTTTAACTTTTGGGTGGGGGATGGGGATTATAAGATCAAAATCGCTGTAACTTTCATTCTTTTTGTAGAAATTTATCAGACAAAAGACGAAAGAAAGACATTCAATGACAGATTAATAACAATTAATTTTTCTGAATAACTAGTTAAATATAGATAAATTTTAAGTTATTTTAATATTATAGTGATACTTTTTACTTTTGGGGGATTAAAGGATCAAAATTACCAAAACCTTCCTTGTTTTTATAGAAGCAGACTTGAGAAAAGGCGAAAGAGAGATGATTTAATAATAGATAAATTACAAATGCCTCTTCTGAACATTTAAATATTACAATAACAACACTTACTTTACAAATGTTGTTAATATCTAACTCCAACCATAGGATGAAGTTAGATTTTCATTAGAATATTTACATAATATACTTTGTTTACCTTTTTATAAAATTGTAAAAAGGGTAAAATCGTCTTGAAATGTTTTTATAGTTTGATAATGTTTAAATTGTAAATCTTTGTAAGTTGTTGAAATAGATTATTATGTCCATTTTGATCATTCTATATCTTTGGGATAGGTAAATAATTTATATTATGTCATTATTAAAATTAGGTTATTAAATTCATTTTAAAATTTGTAAACGTTTAAAATTGATAAATAATTTCTATTATATAAATAGTTTGATTATGCCACTATTTTCATTCAAATATGTAACAAAATATTATTAATTAGAGTTTAATGTTAATAACATTTATAAATTTAAAGGTGTTATTATAATATTTAGATAATATAAAATTTATTTATATGTAATTAAATATTTTAAAGAGGTAGCTATAAATTTTCTTAGGTTAGGAAATTGGCACTGCTCCAAAATTATAAAACTAGTTTTTTTAGTAGATGACAATTAATACAAAAGACATCAAATACCATAATTATCCTCCATTTCTATTTATTATAACAAAATTCACATCCTCCACTTTTGATTAATTTCCATGTTAAATTAAAAATCTACTATTAATTATAATTTTATGAAGTTATGTAAGGGAGCTTTTTAACTAGTTTTTTTTTTAATTAGTTTTATAAATATAACTTTTAAGTTTATTTTAACAAAAATCATAGAGAATATAAGCAATTATTATTTTTTAATAATTGATACAAAGTAAGATATCATAATAACTGATCAATTGATACACTAACAAAAATAACTAAAATAAAAGAAAATCAAATTGAAATTCAAACCTTAACATTCATCTCCAAGACCAACCACCATTAAATAAAAAAATATATGGCACTGTTCAAAATAATTTAATAATTTTAATAAAAACTCTCGATAAATTACAAAGGAAAAAACAAACTAAAAATATGAATTGTCAAAAAAAAAAGCTTAATATATGAGAAAATAACCCTGATAATGTAATTGCATAATATACACCAACAAAAATGAAAAAATGAAAAAAAATATTATATGCAGTTTGTGTCACGCCCCAGATTTTCATAATCCGAATAACCGAGGGTAACTTGGGATTATTTATTTGGGTATAAAAATAAGATGATAACAACACGCCGTCATACCCCAAATTTTCTTTCAAACTGAGATTGACTTGCAATAAAAATTTAAAGTATTCAAAATCCCTAGTTTATCCCAACCAATATTTATAAGTTATTAGACTGAATCATTTGATGAGATTCAACTACAAGGCACAAAATAAAGATAGAGAATAGTATTATAGAGCCATCTAAGCGTCTTAGCCATGCGATTAACATTACATTTCAAATAAAAGTAACTAGGTCTAAACTTAATGATTACAATTATCCAGCAATTATTATTATAGGCCACAATAATAAATAAAGTCTTCCAGTACTACACAAGAAAAAAATAGATAACTCTTCTGATGGAATATTTAAGAGAAATTAATCTCTTTCCAGCTCATCTTCAGTATTCATGTGCTTAATATTCTGAAAAAAATATTCCCACAAAAGGGTGAGTTACTAAAGCCCAGTAATCAGAATCTCCTAGGTGCCTATATGCAGTGGTCGTAATACTACACTGTATTAGATGACCCAATACAGTGAATGTGATTAGGTGGCATACTGTTTATGCAACAATTAATTCAATAAATCCCAACTGAATAATGTAAATTATACTTACAACAGTTCGATGAGACCGTCACTGCAACTACTATTTTACTTACGCGTCAAATAGTTTAATATTGTTATTTGGACCATGATGAAATCGGTGTCGCAGTGGTAGCGATCTCAGATTCAAATCTTTAAGAATTCGGGATCAAATCCCATAGCGATATAGGTTTCATATATTATTTTTTTTTTTATAAAATATCAATCAAAAGTACTTAAATATAATTAAATAATTCCAACACATCATTCATATATAAGCAAGAGAGATTGCCAGTCATAGTAAAATTTGGTAAAGGAGTTTAATCTAAGTCCTCCTATGATAATCATACTCCTATCCTCCTCTACCCCTAGCCTTGGGAACCAGTGACTTTACGAACTTAGCATTCAATGCATTCCGACGGTGTCACTCACCAAAAACTTAGCCGTCGCAACCGGCTACCTGACTGGCCAGGTCAAAATGAAACATCTCCCAAATAAAATGCATATGTTTCCATCTTCATCTAAAAGGCCATTTCTACCCACCCATCACTCCATTACCAAAAATAACTTTAGTATCAAGTGCCTTAATTTATTTTCACCCCTTGACATTCTAAGGGTACCTTGTATGTCAATCAAACATTTTTAACAACAACCAGCAATGTTCCTGGGTGATGAATCGTAAGTGGGATTATTCAGTCACATACAGTATACTTTAAGTATTTTATCTCAATTCAAAATTAAACAATAATTCACAACAAATTAAAGATTAAACATAATCACCAATATTATTATCACAAAGGTAGGTACTACATGTAAATTAACAAGTAGCAAGTAACTAGAATAATTTAGAATTCAAGTTAGTATTTTAGTTAATTCTTTGCCAAGTTTGCCGTACCATCTTTGATAGGAATACAATTATTTCTAATGGTATATTAATTAAGCGGAGGTTGGCAGCTTAGTGGGTGGGCAACCCTAATTGTGATTTGAAGTCGCGAGTTCGAACCTCATTAGCTGCGATCTCAGTTTTTGCCTCTTTTAACTTTTTATTTTATTATTTTGTAGAATATAAAGATAATAAATAGCTCTTTGGACTAATATTTAATTTTATAAAAATTGATAAGTTTTATTTTATTCTAACTGGATAGTATAGTACATCACCTGAACAATTAAGCCAATATGAGATTACAAAACTAATTCATTATAACTCTTTTATTTGATAGAAGAATAATATTATTCAAAATAATTTGAATAAATTTCCAATCATCATCTTATTCATAACCAAACCCTTATCATAGGTTTTCGGCTTCAAGATATCCACAAATGTCTATAGAATTATTCCAATGTTTAGGAAGGTATTAAATAAGTTTCATTTAATTCACTTAATCATAACAATATAGTTATATAACTTCCTAGGTTAACAAAACAATGCCTAAAAATCAATTAGAATAAATCAAATTCATTTAAGGAAGACCAAATGAGGAAAAAATAAGTTCATTGTTTCATTTTTGCATTTTAATCAAATACTTGGTCTACTTAGCCATTTTAGTTTGAATAAATCATCCAACTATCCATGATGAAACTGATTGTCTAAATCAGTTATCATAAATATTAGAGCTTCAAATAATATATAATATCCAATGTAAAATAATTTCATATCAATTAGAAAATAACTAAGTAGTATCAGCTTAACAGTCCACTTTCGATATTTCATCAAATAGTAAAAGTGTTTTACTAGATTAGGCCTTGTGAACAAAATTACCCATAAATAAATTATTAACATAACTATAACTAACAGAAGGTAATTAGGAATTTAAATAAATCTTTAAACATAAAATTCTAAAAAAAAAAAATTCAAACAAGCATCAATTAAAAACTAAGCAAAAATAGCAGTTTAAAAGAAAATTCATATAAAATATAGCAGAACTCCAATATCTATAAACTTTATATCTGTAGAAACTAGACTTTAAGACCTACAACTTTCATGTTTTACACTTTTTAAAATTTTAAGGTCTAAAGGTGCAAAAATAGCCTTGAATTCAGTTTGTTTAGAAGATACAATTTTACATGTGCTCAGTATTTTGGACATAACTTTTGACTCACAAATCGGATTGATGAAATCTTTTTGGGTTAGAAAGAAAACTTAAAGGGCTACAACTTTTATGTTTTAGCCGGAGCCTAATTCCACCGTTTTAGGGTTCAGAAGCACATCAGAAGTTACAAACAGAGAGCTGTCAGCATGCTGGGTTACATCAGTCAAAGTTTTGGCTTCCCTACCCCCAATATGCAGGTATTTTTTTTTATCACAATCAAATTTCATACTTCAAACCCAAAAAAAATACTTCAGCTTCAAATTGAAGACATCAAATACATTTTAGGAGGTTCGTCATCCGACCTCAATGAAGATATTGGTGACCAAGTCTGAGAAGGAAAAATGAGTTGAGCTTTGAACACCACCCAGTTGGAAAGTTTCAAGCCTTTCTTCTTCCTCCAAGCACCTAGATAATAATTTTTTTTCTCTCTTATTTTTTTCTCTTTGAAGGTACACAAATTTATAAAAAGTCATGGAAGCGTAGAAAAAGCGTCGGTAGAGAAAAATAACCTCCACTTTCTAAACTTGAAAGCCACTAAAGTAGGATTATGCATATACAATAGGTAGCATAATCCAATAATCTTGCTTTACCTTTTTTACTATCTAACCACATAATTTAAGAGAGGTATTAGAGAATGGGTGGAGATGGGTGGTATGATCTGAAAATCATGCTTTACTTTATTGACTAATAAACCAAATAATTTAAAAGAGGTATTGGAGGGTATACGGAGGTGGCATGATCCGGGAATCATGCTAACTTTTTGACTAATTAAATAAATTATTTAAAAGATACTTTAAGTCTTTAAATCATGTTGCTAAATAATTTGAAAGAAATGCTTTAAAGTCATCAATGTAGGGTCTTCTTTTTGACTAATAAACTAAATAATTTGAGAGATTGTGAGAAATGTATGAAAGAAAGGATGAATGAAAAATGAAGTTTGCCGAGAAATGATTTAGAGTTACTATTCACGAGTCAACTCAGTGAGTGATAAAAGTGAGTTGAAGTGAGCTGAGGCGAGTCAAATAAGGGTTGACCCATGGGTTAATGGGCTTGGGTTGAACCAAACAGGTAATTAGGCTAAGAATTGTTTGGATAAAAGTTTAGAAATTTTACATTAAACTCTCACACACCCGTGAAATTAAATCTGAAAATCTTTCCAACTAATTTTATCATTCCAAAAATTTTTAAATCCTCAATTTTATAGATTTCTAAATAATAAATATAACCACCTCACTTAAGTAAAAAAATTAATTAAGAGAGAAAATTCGGGTTAGTACAGTTTATTCCATATTATTCTACCAAAAACCAATCACTTGAAAAAAGAAAATTGGAAAAAGTTACTAGTTTCTCTATTGATTGAGAGATTTGATAATTCATAATATTATGAAATTTACTCTAGATTACTTGTACCAAAAAATAATTAATTGAGTTTAAAAACTCCACTTGAACAAAATTAGCTTCTAGAATATTTCATTAATTTTAAGTTTTCATGAACTAAAGAGAGATATATAAGGGTGAGAATTAGAAAATGTTAATTTTATAATAATAAATGAAAAAAGAAGTAATTATGGTATTTGATTTATTTTGTATTAATTATTTTTTATTACAAGTCTAATTTTATAATTTTGTATAGTAAAAAAAAAATTATAAGAAATGGAAGAAACTTTGGGAGGAGTCTCCTATGCCCGCCCTTTTCCTTTAATAATTATGTCTAATTCAATCGCGGATGTGGGACCGCAGTAATGATTGCTCGTGTTTCGTGTTGTCCCCTTCACACGGTGCACATATTTTCTTCTATAGTACTCCCCCTGTATTATTCATATTTAGCGAGGTGTAAATGTTGCATCTCAATTATTTAATTAAAGCCTTGTTTGGTGTTGGTTTAAGATTTTTATTAATTTTTCAAAAACTCACTTAATTCTTGTAATTGATAATCCCCAAAATACTTTATATATAAAATTTAAAAATAAAATTTACTCACAGTTATAAATTATATTTAAACCAATATTATTGTTAATGGGTTATAAAATTATTAATAAATTAATTATTAGCAATTTTCTAAAAGTATCACTAAAAAATTAATTTTTGTCTTACCATTTGTCAAATATAACATAGAGTGTGTTTAAAGTGATAAAAAGTAAGACAAAATAAGATAAATTATGAATTCGTAATTCGTAAGTGAGATAAAATGTCAATAACTTTTAAAGACTTTCAAAGATTTTCACATATTTTCAGATATTTATAGCAAACCAAACAAAGTCATAATATTATCAACTAATTATAAAAGGTACTTTAGTAATTATTTTATAAAAAAAATAATTTTATTTTAATACGTACTAATAACCTTTCTATAAAAATTTAAACAAAAATTAATTTTTTTAATGGACTACCAAACACTCCAAATATATATATGTATATTTTGTCAAACTTAAACGTTCAACTTATTTTTCATTGACTTTTTAACTTAAAGACAGATATTAAACAAACTGTTAAACTTTCAGTTCCATGACATGATATAACAGCCACAATCGTTGTTACATGCAATATTTTTTTTTCAATAGTTGGCTTTTTTATTATTTCTTTTTCACTTTTTAACATAATAATAACACAGTTGTGAAAATCTTGTAAAGTTTTAATAGGTTTAAAATGAGCGGCATATAGAGTAATAATTTGTATACCAAAATAAAAAAGTAATTAATTATTAAATACAAAAATATAAAAAATTCGAATATAGGCAATATATATAGATAATATATCATAACCTAATATAAAATATTTTAACACCCTCTCTCAAACTTAAGATGGTTTACCAGATAGTAAAATAAGCTGTGAATGTAGAATCTGAAACTATGTTGCTACTGGCAGTGACAAAGTTTTGACGGTGAGTTTCTGAAAAATTTCGCTACCGCTGGTATAATTATTTTTTCAAATTGGAGATAAAAAAAATCAAACAGAATATACGATGTACGAAGATGAAACAAAAAAGACAAAATTAAAAAAATATTGGAAGAAAATAACAGCATTTTGCTCTCTAGAGGTTACGGCCAATAAAAAATACTAACATCTGCTGATATATTATAAAATACGGAGAAGTAGAGGTCAGAATTTGAATAAGAATGGTCAAAAACCTTAAGAACAAATTCAAATTGCGGAAGAAAAAGAATTTTATGGTGGTTGTGATGCTGTTATGGAAGATCAAGTTTTTATAAAAAAAAAAAAAACACTAGAGAACAAATATAACGTAAAAAAGATACTTTATTGTGATTCAGAATGCAAATTATTCAGGATCGAAAACATGTACTCTGATACCATGTTAAAATAAAAAATAAAAAATAATAGAATTAGAGAGAGATAATATAATTCTACATCTTGTCATATATCTCATAAAGGTAAAAAATAGTCCTTTAAATAGACTTACAATAAGTGGTATGTATAGTAATAATTTGCATACCAAATAAAAAGTAACTAAATATTAAATACTAAAATATAAAATATTTTAATATAGGTAATATATATAAATGATATATCAGGTGTGTTTGGAGTTATATAAAAGTATATAAAATAAAATAAAATTGTAAAAGTAAATATCTCGTAATTCAGGCAGTGAGTGAAGAATTTAAATTTTACTATCTCATGATTCGTGTTTGTAGAGATTTGTAAGATTTTATTTTATTTTTTTTAACTCCAAACGGAGCAATCATAACCTAATATAAAATATTATAACAACTTTAAAATAAAAAAAAAAATTCACTACAATGTACCTTCATTACAGTAACATCATTGTCATTTATTCTTTTTTATTTTTATTAAAATATTCCAGTAAAACAACTGTTCAATTTAAGAACAGCTTTTTTAAGTTACCAAGAGGTTTTTTTTTTTTTTCCATTTTTTGTGATTTTTTGTTATATTTTGATTTTCTTTCTATTTTGAGAATTTTTAAAGTATATTATTCACATTTTTAATAAAATAGTATGAAAAAATACAAAACATAAACCTTAAATATAATAGATATAATTAAGGTTGGACATGGACTGAATTTATTAATATTTTATATAGTAAGGGACTTATGAAAATTAAGCTTAAGTTTTGAATTTTAAGTTCATTTAAACAGTTAAACTCACTTATTTTTTAAATATATTTTAAATTATATTTTTAAATATAAATAGTTCAAAATTAAATAATTTAGCGTTAAAATAAATTTTTACTATAAGAAAAACATATATAAATAAAATAGTATATAAATATATAAAATATTAAAAAATATTTTTATTAATTAATATTTCAAAACGAGCCTTAGTTAATTAACTTAATTTCCACTATCTCCAGTTGGACCGGTTTAATTGAATGGACTCCAAAATTGACACACTTTGGGCTTGTTTGGCGCTCCAAAAAAATGTGAAAAGTATTAAAAATTTTTGAAAATATTTGAAAATCTCTAAAATTCTTTAACATATTTTACATTTCTCGTATTTCGTAAAATTCCTATAAATTTATATATCTACATATTCTAATAAATTTTTACAAACCCTAATACTATTTCACAAATCTCGATAAATTTTCTACAAATTTCTAAAATTTTTTAATCACTTTTAATAAATTCTGACATAAAATTATTTCGATGAAACCAAAAAATCATTCGGATAATTTCACTATCCAAAAAATTGACACAAAAATTAAAAAGTTTCATGATTCATCTTTGAAAATTGTGGTTTGGTTGTTACGTGCCAAACGTCAAAAGTTTTTTTAAATCACATTTTTATTATTTTTTGTTATTTTTCATCACACCAAATGGACTCTTTGTATGTTTAACTATACATGTTTGTGTAGCATAAACCTTTTTTTTTTTTTTTTTCCGCAAACGTAACCATGTAGGTGTCTTACTTACCTATTAGAAATCAATAAAAACATAATATATAATAATTGAGGCACTCGTTAAAAACGAATAAAAATATGTCATGTAATAATATATTATATTTTCTTATATTTTATTAAAATACAAGATATTATTATATGATTATACTTTAATAAATCATCTCAAAGGAGTTTCAAGAACTTATAGTGTAAAATTCACTACAAAGACTATGGTGCGAACATCAACAAGTATGATTTCATCAAAATAAATTTTAATAAATTAATAAATATTACTAATTAAATTAATAAATATTACTTGTCTGAATTAATAAATACTAATAAAATCAAAACTCTTAATTTCCTATACAATAAATCTTGCAATAAATTTTGTACTGCAGTCCCCTGACCGCTCTCAGAGAACCCGCTAACAGGATTTTTTTTTTATTTTTATTTATTATTATTTTCTTATGATTACAAGTGTGCGTCTCGCATGGCTTCAATTATTGCAAGGATCCAAAAAATAAAAATAAAAATAAAAGGCATGACATTCGGTGGCCACACCACCCCCCATAATTACCCGGTTGAGTTGCCGGTTACCAGCAGCATCGCATCGGCCAATTCTCATCCCATGCTTATCATAAAAAGTCGTTCCCCACACTGTTTGACTTGTCAATTATTGCTATCACCCTGCATCGAGGATGTGCTCACCGAATACCTGCCCCTGTCTATTTTACTCAGTTTAATAAATAAATAAATAAATAACGACTTGCATTCCATTGCATGATATCTGACATAAAATTAATTAGAAATGAGTATTAAAAATTTTTAATATTTTTTTACGGTTCATTTGACGCGACAGAAAGTAATAAAAAAATTAGTAAAAAAATACGATTTAAAAAATTTTTTTGCTGCATCCTACCAGCGATCAAATTATATTTTTCAGAGATAAATAGTAAAATTATTTGATTTTTACGTTAACTTTTTACAAAGAGAAATCGTCGAATGATTTTTTGGTTCCATCGAAATACTTTTTCATCAGAATTTATTGAAAGTAGTTAAAAAATTTTTAGAATTTGTAAAAAAGTTATTATGGTTTGTAAAAAAAAATTTATTAAGGTTTGTAAAATTTTGTTAGGATATATAAATATATATAAATTTATAAAAATTTTACGAAGCATGAAGAATACAAAATGTATTAAAGAATTTTAAAAATTTTTAAAAATTTTTAATATTTTTCACTATTTCTTAAAGCGCTAAATAGACCCTTAATCATTAAATTTTGCCTCTCCCACCCCAAATTTGCTCAAGGTTTTTGAATAAATATTTAATTGATTTAAAAAGTATAAGACTAAAATAAATAAATACTTATCAAAAACATTTAAATTTTATTTAATTAGTTATACAAAAATTACCTAAATTAATAAATTCTTTTTAATTTTTTTCTCCACAAATCTATGTTGAAATGTCACGTAATGTCAGGATGAATGAAAATAAAAGGGAGTTAGTATCATAATGAAACTATTCATTTTATGAGTCCAACTTGCCGACCGATTTAGACAAATTTGTTGATTTTAGCTAGACCTTAGCAGTTCGCCTTTCCCAATTTATGGTAAAAATAAAAGGTAAAAATTTAATTTTTTATAAAATGTGTTTGGTTTATCAAAAAATATTAAAAAAATTTTAACCTTTTTACTAACTTTTTCCAATTCCGTCTAATTAAGGAACATTTGGAGTGACAAAAAATAAGATAAAATGAAATAATTTGAGATAATTTATAAATTTGTAATTTCTATTATAAAATAAAAAGGAAAATAACTTTTACAAATTTTTAAAATTTTTCAATATTTTAATGCGCCAAACGTATTTTAAATTTCATCACATGTCACTTTTATACTAACTTTTTATTTTTACTATCCAAACAAATTCCAATTAAATTCCGGGATGAACAGAGTTTAGTACTCAACTCATAAGTCACGCTTTAGAATAAACGAGAGCATAGCTCCATTTAGAGTTTTTAAAAATTTTTTAAAATTTCTAATTTCTTTTCAATTAAATTTTACCACGTATTACTTTTATATTAACTTTATTAATTTCTGTTAATTGTTTGTTACTCTAAACATACACTTACTCTAGTAAAAAAAAAAAAAAAATTATATTAATATTTTTTGTAATAGACGTTTTTACAGGCATTTGTCTTAGCCCTAACTAGATTGTGAGTGGGTGTAAGTCAGGATTGTATCAAACTATTTAGAGGCTTAAAGCGAAAAAAAAAATTGGCCTACAAAACTTTTATACGTGTAACTTTTTAAGCAACAAAATTACAAATCAAAGTTTTATTTAAAGTAAGGAATACGTCAAATAAGAAAAAAATAAATTTTTTTTCAAGCTGTTATTTATATTTTATAAGGTTCAAGCAATTTAGTATTAAAATGAATATTTTTTAAAAAATTTTGATATAAAAATTCAAAATTCTAAAAAATTATAAATAAAATAATATATAGAAGATAATGAAACATAAATTAAACATTTGACTTTTAACAGGAAAAAATGTTATTTACATTACACTAATACCAAACTGGGAATGATTTTCTAGAGGATTCAATAAATATTTTCAATATTTTGGAACCGATATTCAAAGATATGTTTTAATTCCTTTTGTTTTAAAATCGTTTGAACTGAAAAATATTTTATAATGGTTTGTTTTAACGAATTTTAGTTTTTTTTTTTTTTATGAAAAAGTTGACATTAGTTAAAATTAAATTTTAAATTAAAATAAAAATTAAAAAATTTGATTGATAAATAATTAATACAAAATACAAAAAATTACGTGTCATTATAATACAATCAAATCTAAACTTTTCAGCTTAAGACTCCATTTTATGTGCTTGTAAACATATACACAAATATGTACGTATAATAAATAGAACCTGAACACATGTAATAAATAGAATCCTAAAATCACTTGAGCTCTTAGGCCACCGCCTAAATTGCCTAAAAGTCTAACCGGCCCTAGTGCAAGCTGCGTCAAATGGGTGAACCCTAGAAGGATAGAACTACCCTCCTTGACCAAATAAGAGATCTGCGTTTGATTTACTCATTTTTTTTTTTCGAAACTTTTAAAAATTTTTTATTTTTACCTCATCATATAAATTATAAAACTATTACTTATAAATATGTTTGAAGTTGTATAAATTTTAAAAAATTAGTGTCTCATAATTTATACAGTAAATAAAAAATTTTAATTTCATAATCTCGTAATTCGTATTTATAATAATTTATAAAATTTTATATTATTTTTTAATTTCAAATGGATTCTATTTCATTTTGGGATGTTTGAAGTGGCAAAAAAAATCAAAAAAATAAAAGGTAATGTTGACGTGATGTAAAAATAATATGCGATGAAATTTAATTAAGAAAATTTAAAATTTTTATAACTTTTTAAAATTATTTGAAAAATTTTCAGAATTCAAACAAAATTTTCATTTATCACTTCAAACAAAAAAATAAAAAATAATCTTTGGGGAATTTCTCGGCACGCAAAGAATTTTGAAGTGCAGCATCTTCTCGGGCTCATAAATAAAATGAAACAATTTTCAAGTAAAATCGGATTTGATTTGACATTTGCCTGCCCGAAAGGTTGGGCGTATCTGCAATTATGAGTCAAATCTCAAAAGCCTTATCTTTTAAAATTAATGACGACGTTAATTTCCAACTAACAAACCGGTTCAAACTTCTAAGCTGTTTCGCTCTCACCAATTATTTATTGACACGTGTTTCTTCGCCTACCCAAGGAACCGCGTTGCGTTGCGTTGCGTTGCGTTGCGTTGCGTTGAGTTTGTTTCGTGTGGTTGGTAAGTCACCCGCCCACTATTACCCCCACAATTAACTGCAAATTACTTGGGAAAGTTCATTGACATTGTTTCAAGAGCAGGGACGTTTTGGAGTTTTAATTGAATGAATTAAAAAAATATAAAAATAAAAAATATTTATTAATAAATTTATTTTTTAATTAAAATATTTTTGGTTGTAATTTTAATTTCTTATTTTTCACCACAAATTAAATACGAGAAATAATTTTGAATTATTATTTTTCTATTTTTCCTCAATAAGCCTTTGATTTAAATTTAACTTTTAAAAGTATCGTTTGGAGTAGTAAAAAAAAAAAAGAAAAAAAGATAAATTAAAATAAAACATAGTTTTGAATTAATTTTAGCGTTGGTATCTTCGTTCTAAATCGTATTTTTTGGAAATAATAGTAGCAAACTATTAAAACGGTTTTCCAAATCTCTTTCCACGGATTCAAAAAATAAACACTGTTTTGTACAATAGTTCTACTCTCTCTGTCGATAGCACCAAAACCGTTAAAACTTTTTTTCTAAATCCATTCTAATGGATTCAAAAAAATTCATATAAAATAGCGACAATGGTAGTCGTTTAAAAGTTTTAGACTCGAAAAATATGATTGTCAAAAAAATTTACGCATTTAATTAACCTTTTTTTAAATTTTTTATTTTTTTAGTGAAAAATTGAAATTTTTTGAAATTAGTAAATGTGTGAATGTGTAAATATGTAATAGAGAATTTTAGTGATTTATAGAGATTATTAGAGATTTATTTTGTTTTTATCTTGTTTGTTAAAACACCAAACGCAGCCAAATTGTGTTTAGCCCCTTGATTGGAAGGGCAGTATTACCTCTTAATATCAACTTTATTTTAAGAATTTGAAAAAAAAATAATATTGTTTCAAAATATTCCTAATAGTAGTAATGTTATAATATTGTAATTAGAGAATATTTTAATAAATTTATTATTGTAGATTGAGGCTTATATGTAAATGTCACTTTTTTATTAAACGATTTTAATAATTTTTGCTATTCATACAATACTATTCATTTATATTTCATTTGGAAATTCTCATCTCTTAGAATTTATTTGATTTGATAAATAAAATTTTATGTTTGAAACACATGTTTAAATTTAAAAATCGAACTAAATTAATTTAAAAGAAATACCAATTTTAATCATATTATTAGAAAATAAAAAAATGTGGTAAATATAATATATAAGGATAAATTTGTCTAGTTACTTAGATGATTTAAGAAAATAATGAATTCTCATCAAGTTCAATTATTTTGGGTTAAATTTCAAATGATATAGAAATTTTAAATTTTAAGATATGAAATGAAATTAAATCTAATTTATAAGATCTTATTTTAATTCTAAATATAAAAATTAATGAGAATTTTTATCAAAATGAAATCAAATCCCATCAAATTTATAATTCTAAACAATTATTTGAAAATGATACGATAATAATAATTTTATAATTTAAAATAATTTTAATAAATTTATTATTTTAAAGCAATAAATATGCAACGTCTTACATCGGGTGTGTTTGGAGTAAGAAAAAGTGAGATAAATTAAGAATTCGTAATGCATGCAGTAAAAGAAAAAAGTTGATGTGTGTTTGTGTGTAGCTAGCCTGTATCATTACGAAAATCTCCTCATTGATCATCAAATTCAAATAAGTCAAAAGTCACCTAATTTGAAAATAAATGGGTTTTCCCTTGATTACCAATCTAATGATCCTCGCCATTCAATTTTTATCTTAGGACTCATAATTTCACTTACCCAATCAATAATCATCATCACTGGCACAATTTAGGGGATAAACCTTAGTGAAATTATTATTAACACCACTGTGCATGCATGGGCATGGGGTGAAGCAATTAATCCTGTAACACCAAAAGATGTCTAGGGAAGTGAGTCAACCCAACAACACTAGTACACCCTATAAAATCTCTCACATATGTCCATAATGATCCTTGTTCTTGTTGTAGACACTTTTAACAGCCATTCATCATGAAATATTCCACAGGGTTATTGCTTTTGATCAGTCCTTGCTCGCCCGTATATGATTTCAATGGTCTTCATGAGAAGCCATGAAACCATTGCCCAAGTTTTGTCTAGTATGCGCTTGGCCCTTACTTTCTCTTTATATATATATATATATATATACACACATATTCGTACGACAACATACATCAACATTACAACATCTATGAACATTACCATGGGTAATACTAAATGTATTTTATTTTTAATTTTTTATATTTTAAAAAATAGTATTCATTATGAGAAAAAATGTAGCATTAGAAATGAAAAAAGTAACATGTTTAGTAAGTTTTTTTTTTTTTTTTGATTAAGGAAAATAAAGAAATGATAATGTTTTCAGGCTTGGTTTGAGTATGAAAAAATTTATCTTTGATTATTTTAAGTTTTTTTATTTTATATGATTTTTTTAATTAAAATTTGACTTTCTTTTAAGAAGTTATAATTTTTGAGAGTGTTAATGACATTTGTAAAAAAAATAAAAAAAATTCACATCTGTTGGGGGTAAAAACTACCCGTTTAAAAAAAGGCAAAGAAAATTATTTTTTTTTAATTTTTATCTAAACAAACGTAAATATTTTAAACTTTTTTATGAATACAATTAATAAATCTAAAAATTATAATTTTTTAAAAAATAAATTTTGGTGAATAAAGTCATATAAGGAAAAAATAAATTAAAAAAGATTGTAAAATACTTTTTAGTAGCTAAACGCAGACATTTTTTTTTTTTTTTGGCATTTCACAAAATTATATTCCCAGTTTGCTCGCGAAAAATTAGAAGTACATTATTAATTGTATCGACGCAGGGAAAAGGTTAGGACAAAACCAACAAACTTTACCAGAGTAGAAAGCAATTGGGTGTACGTATGCTTGTCTGTATAGTCGTCTTGTTACTTTTGAACAGGTGAAGGACTTTTTGAGTTGTCTCTTTTACTAGAGGATCACTGTTCCATGTCCATTGACAAGAAACCAAACAGCCCCTTATCCTGCACCTTTCAGACCTTTTTTTTTTTTTTTTTGTTGCACAATTATACATACCAGAGTGTCCTACAGAACCCTAATCATAGGACTGGCCTGAGCCAACCCCAAAACGCAGCCCCTCTGCGGGCCCCCAAGTTGGCAGAACTACAGGATCCTTTGTCAGTGAGTGCGAGGCACGCGCCCACAAAAGAGAGTGGGATTACGGAATATGGACCACGGTGGTCCGCCAAAATCCCAAAGAAGGTCTTCCCCTAAAAAATAATTGGGATTTCACGTGTGTTTGTCAACCAGTTTTAAAGGTCAACCAGGTTCCCCCCCATGGAAAAAACAAAATTTAAACCTATATATATATATATATATGAAATTAAACCATCGAAAAATTAATAAAAATTTTAATACATTAGAATTTACATTTCATTTAGAGTAAATTAAACATAAATTTAAATTTTGGCTAAAACTGAAAAGTAAAAGGCAAAATTGAAAATAGCAATTTCAATTTTGTTTAAAAATATAAATAAATTTATAAAAATAAATCAATTTTTGAACTGGGCCAAACAATTCTGTTCTTTTAATGAAATTATGTTTTGTTAGGATTTGTAGAGAATTAAATGGAAGATAATAGGTAGAATAATCTCCTGAGAAAGGACTGTAAAATTAATAATTTGTAATAAAGAATTATAATTAATTTATCACCTAAATTACACTCCGAATCTTTATTTTTCGATCTACGGTTTAAAAAAAGAAAAAAAAAGGGGAAAAATACTTATTTTATTTTTATAGTTTTGTCAAAAGATAAAGAAAAAAATAACTCAATTTTATGAAATATGTGTGCAATTTCTCTTTTTGAAGATTCACTTTTAAAACTAGAAGTTGACAAATATTGTGTGTGTGTGATTCTTATTAAATTTTTATATTTTAAAAAATAAAATTATAAAAAAATTAATAAAAATGACTCAAATAATAATTAGTAAGTAGTTAAGAGTATTTAAGTAAATAATAATTAATTAAGGAATATTTAAAAAATAAAAAAATTACAAAAATTGTGGGTGGTTAAAATGCATTTAAGTAAAACAAAAATATAGGCACCATTTGGTTTGTTAAAAACCAACAAAAATTTCTGAAAATCTCTGAAATTTTGTAAAACTCTCTAACACATTTTAATTATCTTATATTTCGTGAAATCTCTATAAATTTTTATATATATCTATATATTCCAACAAATTTTTATAAACCTCAATACCTTTCTTATGAACTCCAATAATTTTTTCACAAACCTTAATAATTTTTTAACAGATTTCAACAAATTTGATATAAATCCGTGAGAACAGACTGAAAAAACAATTCCCACGGTTGCTTTTTCTAACTTTTTTCAGGCAGAAGTCAAAAAATTTAATGACTTTCAAAAAATTTCTGACATAAATATATGGGAATGGATCTAAAAAATCGTTCCTATGATTTCTCTCTCTAATTTTTTACCACAAAAGTTTAAAAGTTACATTATTCATCTCCAATGTGCCGTGAGTTAGAAACACCAAACAACAAAAGTTATTCTAAATTATATTTTTTCTTATTTTTTACTTTTTTTTAACCACTCTAAACTCTACCATAAGTGAATGAAATTACTTAATTTTATGGTAGTTATAAAAATTTACTTTTCAATACCATTGAAGTTATAAAAAATTATAGGGAATTTAGGAGTATTATAGAAAGAAAAAAATTTTCACCAAAATAAAGTTTCTTAAATTTTAATACCTCACAATTACTCTTAGTATTTGCTTTATATGATAGTGTAAATTAAAAAATTCATTTATATATATATATATATATATACGCACACAAAATTACCCCAACCCCCGAAAGCTTTGCGGTGAATGGAAATGGATATTTTAACTGGAATAGTAAAGAATATTTTTCAATTCGGTAAAAAATGATTATGTGTCTAGTTAGTAAAAATAAATAAATAAATAAATTCAAATATAAGTCTACAAAAATTTTGCATTACAACAAATTAGAAATATATGAAAATAATTGATTAATGTCGCAAGTCCTAAAAATTACAAATTAAAGGTAATTGATCAGATAAAAATATTTATTAATGTAAAAATGACTTCCTTGGTTTTTTTAATAAAATAATATGGTGAGAAAAGGAAATTAAAGTAATGCTTTGCAATAAAAAGATTAATAGTAATGATGAACTGTTATTAATTTATCAAATAAAATATTAGTGTCTGTAAAATAATTCTTAGGATTTTTTATTAAAAATTAAAATATATAATAAAAACACGAAGATATATATATATCTATATATAAGTTAATAGGAAAATGGTCTTAGATCGCTTTACTATTCAATGCGTTCTAAATAGCTGACATTTAGCACCCCAGCAAAATTTAAAAAAAAAAAATAACTTTTAACAAAATTTTTAATTTTTTTCAATTTTTTCCGTCAAACACAAAACTAACTTTTACCAATTTTGTTTAATTTTTTTTAATTTTCTCTTATTTTTATAAATTTTTATCAAATTTCAAACAACCCACAAAAGTGCCAAGTGCCTAAAAAAGAACATGTATAAAGTTAAATTTTTTGGTGCCAGAATGTTCTCATAATTAATAAATAAATATGAATACATAAAATTTATGAGAAGGAAAAAAGTGGCAGTTGACATAATTTGTTAAAAACTTAACCAATACGTTAAAAGATTCTAATTTGATGAAATGCATGAGATCAATTCTTATATTTCATCCCACGTTAGAATATCCTAAGTAATATTCTGTATCACAAGTGGGGACCACCACGACTGTGACATAATCTTATAATTTTTTGTAATAAATAATTGTGATTACGAGGGCATTTGGCAGTTAAAAAAAAAAAACTTAATTTTAGGTAATTTTTTGTGTGTTTTTTTTATATTTTTTGTGTGTTTGGTTGAATAAAGTGTATTTTTTAATCTTTTTTTATAACTTTTGGGTGTTTGGTAAATTTTTTACTGTAACAAATCAAAAAAATGGTAACTTTTTGTGTGTTTGGTATATTTTTTTACTGTAGCAAATCAAAAAAGTGATAACTTTTTGTTTTACTTTTTACTGTAACAAATCAAAAAAATTAAAAAAAATTATAATTTTACCAAACACACTAAAAATTATAAAATATGTAACTTTTAGTATTTTTTTACTAATTTTTGAATTACCAAACGAGCTCTACATTATTGGCTAGAATCTGATACTTAGATTTCGGTAAAAAGTTAAAAATATAAATAAAAGTGTAAAATATATTTTAGCTAAAAAGGACCGCGGCACCAAACATATTTACGTTAATCCAAAACTGCTTTATATTACAAAGTAAGGGAGAATAAAAAA
Organism: Vitellaria paradoxa; assembly: GCA_019916065.1. Classification (NCBI taxonomy): domain Eukaryota; kingdom Viridiplantae; phylum Streptophyta; class Magnoliopsida; order Ericales; family Sapotaceae; genus Vitellaria; species Vitellaria paradoxa. Next base: position 64,029,883 of record CM034234.1, on the reverse strand, counting down.
TAGAAAGATTAAATAAAAATATATGATAGGCTCAAAAAAGACAAACTTTTGGCCTTTTAGAGTCCATTTGGGAGGGTATGAGAGGGGGGTCAATATTATTTTTATAAAATTTTATTCATTTTAATTATAATTAATATATTTTATTAGAGAGATTAAATGTTAATTTTGTAGATAATGAGATAAAAAGTAAGAAAAAAATTGTAAGAATAAAAGATTAATAATTATATTTATAACATTTACTTTGTTAATTTTTAATTTCATCATGAACATACTCTTACTATTAATAAAATGAAAATATGTGGTAACTTGTAACATTTTAGGGTCGCATTTAGATTTTTAGAATTACCAAAAACCTTTACAAATTTTTATAAAATTTTTTTAAATCTTGAATTTTGTAAATGTTTATAAAATTTTTACAAAATTTTATAAATTCTAATAAAATATTTGTAAATTTTTGAAAAGTTCTATAGTCAAAAAAGTGTATACTAACTGTACTTTAAATACTAAAAAATAAGTTAAATTATACTTTATCTAAATTTTATAACTCCAAACAGTCTCCGTATAAACGCTTAATTGAACAATAACCGTGTATGAAAATATTTAGAAAACCACCTAATAGTCCTCACAAATTACTATACGATCTTAATAAAAAATAAAAAATTTAAAAAGTGTTAGTTTACAAAGACAAACTGGATGGAGACCGCCTCTACTTTAACAAGATTCACGAAATAAATTAAAATAAAAAATAAACATAAGATATTAGAATGTGTCAATAAAGAATTGTATAAATAAATTTATTGGATAGAATTTCTATAAAGACTCCTTCTAGTTCTTTCAACCCAAATCCTCCCCTTTTCCTCTTACCCAGTATTCCCTACCCCCCCCCCCTTCTCCCAACCACCCACCATAGCAGCCACTGGGGTTCTTCCTGGTCTTTGCACATGAGAGATGGAGCTGGGTCTGAGCTTGGGAGATCCATCGAGGCCATTTGGGTTCTTGCCAAAGGATCAAGAGGGCAACAACCCTGGCCTCACCAGCAGCAGCAACAACAACACTGGTTTGGGTTTCTGCATGGCTTTGGGAATCAACTCATCAAATGGAAGACAAGAAGAACTAGAGAGAGACAAGCCAAGCGATTCTCGCCACGGCGATGGTGATGAATCAGAAGAAGCCGTGAAGAATACTACCGGATTAATCGACGGTGATCAGAGGGTCTCAGTTGATCCACCCCTCCAGCTTGATCTCCTCCCTCTCGCTCCTGTTCCTCGCTCATCCACAGCTTCGCACCAGCAAGGCCTTTCTTGGCCATCTGATAACGGTACTACAAGACAGAAGAATTTTATGTTTTTTACACACACACACATAGATATGTATATGCATATAATAGTTTGTATAGGCATGTCGATTTGTGGGATGATTTTGTTTTTTGGGGATGTTATAGGGAGTTCGGAGGGGGGTTCGTCCGGTCAGATGGGTTTGGAGGCGGGGAAGGGGTTCGACGTAAATAGGCTGCCTCCGGCGACGGGAGAGGCTGAGGATGGGGCGGCAGTTTCTTCCCCCAACAGCGTAGCCTCTTCCTTTCAGATGGGTTTCTGCATTTACAGAGACGCCGGAAGAAATAAGAGGGACCTGGAAGCCGCCGGCAACGACGGCGGTGAGATGGAGAGAGCATTTTCCAGAGGCAGCGACGAGGACGACAATTCTCTCACTCGGAAGAAGCTCAGACTCTCCAAAGAACAGTCAGCGTATCTCGAAGAAAGCTTCAAAGAGCACAATACCCTTAATCCCGTAAGCATCATACATACATACATGTATATATATACACACACAGTTTTAGAGAGAAAAACAAAGAACCCCCAGTTTTTCTTGAGCCTCTTTCATTCCAAAAGTTGATTTGGTCATAATTTTTCTCGCACTTATTCATTGACTATCAGCTTTTTTCACAATCGATGTGCGTAAACGCCAATAGCCAAATTGATTCGTCTTCTAATGTTTTTGTTCCCACGATGCAGAAACAAAAGCTTGCACTGGCGAAGCAGCTTAATCTTCGTCCTCGCCAAGTTGAGGTCTGGTTTCAGAACCGAAGAGCGAGGTCAGTGTCTTATCTCTTTTTTGTTTGGTAGCGATATAGTTAATAATAATATTGGATGTAGATTAACGGGATTAATTTGATTTACTGTGAATATATATATATATATATATATATATATATGAATATATACAGAACAAAATTGAAGCAAACGGAGGTGGATTGTGAATACTTGAAGAGGTGTTGCGAGACACTGACAGACGAGAACCGAAGGCTACACAAAGAGCTCCAAGAGCTGAGGGCTTTGAAGTCTCCAAACTCATTTTACATGCAACTCCCAGCCACCACCCTCACCATGTGCCCTTCTTGCGAGCGCGTCGCCACCACCACAGCAACAACCTCCGCCGCCGCCGCCGCCTCCCCCTCCTCAAACAGTGCCGACCCACCAAGCAAGGCCGCCCCTTTCCCTCTATCCAGGCCCAAATTTTACCCGTTCTCTCAGCCCCAGCCTCATCAATCTCCGGCCTCCTCATAAGACTAGTGGTAATAAAACAACCAATCTAAATATGTTAATTGCGGTGGCGGCGTTGTAAATACAATGGTGGGTCTTGGTTTTGTGAATCTTGTTGGGAATAGAATGGACTTAAAAAAAAAAAAAAGTAACCCAAAAAAAAAAAAGTGATAGATTAGTAGAAGAATTCCCAAATTTTCCTTCATTTTCTTGGAAAGGAAAGTTGGAAAAGAAAATACAGGAAAGATATTTGTTCGTTTGTTACAGCAATGTTAATTATTATTACTGTCCTTGTTTAATTATTAAAAAAAACAAAAAAAATGGTTTTTGGTTTTGAGTACTTTTCTTCTTCTTCTTCTTCTTCTTATGTGCAATTAATTAGGCTTGCATGCTTTAGGAAAGAAGAAAGAGAGGACTTTGTGGTGGGTCTATTTTGCCTGGCCGCTATTTTCAATGATTTTATTGAAAGCACATTGATGAAGAGGCGTGGGGGGTGTTTGGGGACAGAGATGGCATATTGATCAAAGTGTCGGGTAAAGTTGGTACCCCTGTGCAGCCCCCCCGCCCCCCCCAATTATGAGCATCTCACAGAGTCACACTGCCAAGTACAAAGGTCATTATGAAATCATTGAATGCCAACGTTGCACGTCACGTGAGTTCTCACGTGGGAATCATTGTTTTGCGCGGCTCTTTATGGGTGATGAGAGCGTTCCCAAGTGCCTGAGGTCTGTTTGGTTCATTGCATATGTTTCGAGTTTTGTCCATGGTGGAATGTTGTCCACTTAGCCTCAGTTAAGTAAATTTATCAAGTTCACTCATTTGAGTACTATTCTTGCATATCCGTACTTTAGTGTGGATGAAATTCATTGTGTTAGAACAACTTTAAAATGCATTGTGTTATGAAAATTTTTAAATTCTACCTATATATATATAGTATTTCTCCACCTAGGCGAGACAGAATATAAGTAATTCAATGCACCTTAGTAGTAATTTATTGAATTTCTCACTGACCACTCCATCTCGCGGTCAATTTGGACTTTAGAATGTCAATTAAATTAAAATATTAGGAAATGTAAATTTTGTCTCTATTATGGCGTTTGGAGTAATAAAGAAAAAGGATAAATTAAAATAAAACGTAATTTTGTATTAATTTTGACGTTTGTTTTTTTTATTGAAGTTTTAGAGATGAACAGTAGCAAACCGTTAAAATGGTTTCTCAAATTCGTTTTAACGTATTCAAAAAATTAACATTCAATATTCTACGTAATAATTTTACTCTTTCTCTTGACAATGGTAAATCATTAGAACAGTTTTTCAAACTCATTCTAACAGATTCAAAAAGTCTATTTGAAGATAAACTCATTCTAACAGATTCAAAAAGTCTATTTGAAGATATATAGCGTCAAAATTATTAGAACAATTTTTTTAAATTTGTTCTGAGAGATTCAAAAAATTCGTATAAAATAGTAATAATGATACTCGTTTAAAAATTTTCAACGCGAAAAATATAATTATCAAAAAAATTTGCCCCCACTTTGTTTGTTCAATGTTTGGTTGGCTAAGACCCGGTCTAAAATTGTAATGAGACAATTAAGTTAAAAAAATAATCTATTAAATATTGAAAATTTTTAAATTAAATAATTTAGAACAAAATGAGTTCTTTGACACAATGGCACACTAGTTCAGTCAAATCTTATCAATTTTTTTTCCTCGTTTTGTGCTTTCTTGACTATTCAAACAAACATCATGTAAAACAAAGCACAATAAACTCTGAATTTTTTTTTTTTTGTGGTAATTAAGCTCTGAAATTTTCATTAACTACTATTTAAAAATATATATAATTAAAAATAATTAATTAATATTTCATATATATATATATATATATATATATATATTTCCTTCCTCTCTTTTTTTTTTCCCGAAAGGTATTTATTTCTTTCCTCTGGATCATTTTCAAATATGCACATGGAGCGTGAATAAAAAAAAGAAACGCGATGATGAAAATAAAAAATAAAGAATTGTTTTTCTTAAATAAGAATAATTATATTACCAAAAAACTGCAGCTAATTAATACTTCTCTTATATTAATTTTCTTAAAAAAAATTAATAAAGACTTTATCCCTAAAAATTAATCAGCTAACAAGGTGGGTGAGTGGTGTTCAAATTTATATGAAAAATTTAATTTGTTTTGTTAAGGCATCGTTTGAAGAAGCAAAAAAGAATAAAAAAAAAAATAACAACTTTTGGTTTCTAGATATTTGGTAAAACAGTAAACTTTTACTTCTTTTGTTGAGTTTTTTTTTTTTTAACTTCTTTTGTTGAGTTGACTTATTTTTTTGAGTTGACTTAACTAGAGGTATAATAGTCATTTTATTTTAACTCAACTTACAAATTACCAAAAGTTTTATTAAATACCTAAAAATTGTCAAAAATTATTAAAAATTTTCATTTGTGTTACTAAATATATAAAAAATTTTACCTACTAACTTTTATGAAAAAATTTTCAAAAAAATATTAAAAAATTTACTTCCAAACGTAGTCTAATTGATAAATTTGAGACTTTGTCCATAATCTTCCTCACACAAAACGTTGAAAAGTAATGTAAAATAAGTTTGTGTGAGATCAGCTGAGATTCCGCTCAACATCAACCTACATTGACCGGCTATTCAAAACACAGGCACACACAGGAGATTTTCATGATATATATATATATATATATATATATATATATATATATATATATATATATATATATATATATATATACTAACAATTGTTCGCATCTGAAGGTACAGAAATATAATTTAGTATGTAAATAAATTAAATTTAAATTTATAAAACAAATTTACATAAAAAGTATAAAAATAACCTATAAAAATAAAAAGAAATTTAGGTATAAAATGTTATTATTTATTAAAAATATTATCACATTTTTTAAAATATTAATTTAAAATCTTTTATATAAAAATTATTTAAAAAAAATATGAGAAGAGTAAAAGAAAAAAATAATCCTTATCATTTATCAAATTCAACAGTTAAAAATATATCAAATTCAAAATTTTAAATATCCTTATTATATAAATGACATAGAATGTAAAAGTGTATACATTTAAAATTTAAGTTTTAGGTACATTAAAATTTTAATTTTAATATTTATTTTTTAATAAAATTTAAAAAAAATTAAAGTTTACATATATTTTTTAAATAAAAAATTTAATTGACTTTGTCTAATAAATATCGACATATTGTTTAATAAATGTGTACTTATTATTATTGTTGTATAGTTTCTTGTAACATTTGTAGATAATACGAGTAAAACATAATCTATATAATTTTACAAAATATAATATACATATATATGTTTACTTAAATGTCAAATTTCAAAATTTGTGTAGTTTTTTTTTTTTTTTTTAATTTTTCCTAGAAGGTTGCATGCCATTATATCAAATCCTAAAGTGAGATAGAGCGCACAACCATACTCTATGGGCTAGTCACGTATGACAATAATTAAACCTAACTAACCCAACCCCTCAAGTCTATCTCTCTCTTTTCATGTAAGATAAACATCACGTCAAGAGATGTATTTTATTATATAAATAAATATATGTCGTTATCCAATTAATTGTGCTACGAGCCTAGGCCTCTCTCTCTCTCTCTCTCTCAAACACACACACACAGAGCATAAGCATCTCATGACATTGTTATTGTATGACTAATCTTTATGATGACATTGTTGTTGTATGACTAATCTTTGGTTGTTCTTTCTTTATTCCACAAGGAAACAACCACACTTAGTCAAATAATACCCGCTAATTATTTGAAGAGATGCATGTCTCCTGGCAGCTGCGAAATGGCCGTGGTGTGATCTAAGCCATTTTCAAATATTTGGTTAGAGTCCTGTAAAGTAGGCAAATTTTATATTTTATGTCCTTTTTTTTTTTCTAATTTACACAAAATAAAATTGATTCCTTATTCTTGCATTTAATTTTTATTCAAAATATGAATACCTAATATGTGCATTTTATTTTTAATCAAAATGTGACTAGGTAATATATATGTATATTTTATTTTTATTCAAAATATAGATACGTAATGTGTGCACCAGATAATACATAAATAATATGTACACATATATACATATAGAAATTGACCAAGCACAAAGATTGCTACTTCAAGTTTGTTTATTGTACATTTATTTGTTACGAAGAGATTTCTTAGATAACAACCAATAATATTATATTTGATATTTTAGGAGATTGTGATAATAAATATGAAAAGCCAAACATGCATGAGACCTGCCATTAACATAGGATGCTAAACGCATGGAGATCGAGTAGTACTAGATTGACCTCTTGGGAATGGAGATGAGACAAGCACTCGAAATAAATAAATAAATAAATAAATATATAGAATATTTTATTTATATATTTGTCAAAGATTCACAAAGACCTAATTAAATGGAATAATAATTGTATGAAAAAAAAAAAACGAAAAAAATAATAGAGTAGCAGTGAAAAGAGTTAATATGTGGGTTTTATTGCTTTAATTTCTCCTTTAGCGGAATTAAATTTGATTGGGGCATTATGAGAATTTTTACCCAAAAAAAAAAAAAAGAAAAAAGTTCCTAATTAACATCCTATATGGACCATTTGATGAATCCTTATAATTATTAAGAATGTAAGAGAATAATATCAATAGCTAATATATGTGTGTGTATGTATATAGTCAATGTAATTTGTGAATAAACAAAATTATTCTATTAAAATCCATTCGTCTAGAAGAAAAATTATTTGTATAATATTGTTGTATTGGGCGTTTGGTTTATCCAAAAATATCAGAAAAATTTTAACTTCTAGCAATTTTTTTCTAATTTTATTTAATCAAATTTTGTTATACGTTACTTTTATATTAATTTTTTGTAAAAATTAGCCAACCAAATACTATGGGATATTTGGTTTATCAAATTTCACCAAAAGTTACAAAAAAGTTACCAATTTTTTCTAATCAAATTTCGTCACTGTATTATTTTTATACTAACTTTTTTAATTTTCTTTTTGCCATCCAAACACTTATCAAAGTTTAAATTTTGCAACATCATCTAACTTGCATGTTACGTATCAAAAAGTTTAAAATTTTAAGAATGCAAATGGTACATATGGGCCCCATTTGGTTGGGCAAAAAATCATTGAAAATTACAAAAAGTTATAAATATTTACTTACTTTTACCAACTTTTATCATTTTTTATTTTTCGTACATTTATTTTCAAATTTTAAATTTTACAAAGTTTTACAAAAAGTTACTCACTTTTTTCAATATTTATCAGTTTTTTGTATTACTTTTACACCAAAACCATTAGAACTATTTACTTTACATCGTTTCAACGAATTATTTTGATTACTTTTGTTTAATCTTCTAAATGTTAAAAAATGACTAATATTTTTCATTTTTTCTAATTTTTGAACCATAGAGAGATAATCTCTCTCTATATATATATATATGAATATAGAAAATTGATTGGCGATACCTAGGAATTGAAGGAACATGTCTCTCGGGTAGGGTCCCACGAGGGGGCGCCATGGTTTACACGCAATTCGAAATGATTTGGAGTTTGGAAGGAGAGGGGGGGTGCGAAGGGCGACAATTATTATTTGATGGGGGTGGGGTTTGAAATTTGGGAAAAGAGAGCCTTTTGACTAACGAGAAGAATTTCAAACCCTATTCTCATCTGTTGAATCCAAGGAACATCAAAAGGTACGATTCGAGATAGAGATTGCAACAAATTGGTGGGAGCAGGTAGCCTTATTGTGTGTCTATTATTATTATTATTATTATTATTACCATGCGCAATTAGTAATAAATGATAACAAGTGGCGAAGAAAAAGAAAGGGGGGTTGGCATGGTTCACAAGATTCATTTGGATGGATGTCACCATGGATGGCCCGTGACATCATTCAACTTATACCCATTTTGATTTTTCCTCACCGCGTCCCCTTCTCGTTGTCTTTATTTATTAGTGTCCTGTTGTCATGCCATAAAACTTTTTAATACATTTTCTAATTTCGTACTTCGTAAAATTTTTATAAATAACTATATATTTATATATTTTAATAAATTTTTATAAATCTCAATACATTTTTTACAAATTTCAATAATTTTTCAACAAATTTTAACGAATTTGACATAAATCCGTAAGAACGGATCGAAAACTCATTCCCACAATTTCTCTCTCTCTCTCTCTCCAATTTCTTTTTATGCAGAAATCAAAAATTTTAACAATTTTTGAAAAAATTCTGACATAAATCAGTGAGAACAGATCTAAAAAATCACTCTACAATTTCTCTCTCCAACTTTTTTACCGCAAAAGTCCAAAAATTATATTATCCATTTTCAAAAAAAAATGTGATTTGGGTGAGAAACATCAAATGTCAAAAATTATCTCAAATTACATTTTTTCTTACTTTTTTTTTTTTTTTTTTCACCACTCCAAACGCTATCTATAAATGTTGCATTAATTTATTAAGAGAGTGTGGAAGGTAATTTCGACCCCAATTATTTGATTCCACCCATTAAAAGTCTTAATAAATTAGTTGAGAAAATTTTGTTTGTTATAAAGGAAGGGATAGCCTATCTTGTAGTTGCCCGTCACAGTTGGACCAGAAAATATATCTATATTGTTTTGATAAAAAAAAAAAAAATGCCAGGATTGATTAATTGGTGAAGTCAATTATTTAGTAAAATTTTTTTTTTTTTTGTTATTATCTTTTAACTACCCATAACTAGTCACAAATTAAAAAGAATGTGTAAATAATTATTAAAATTATATAAATTATTTAAGTAATATAGCTTTATTTTAATTTTTATTTTTTTACTTTCCTTGTACGTGCCCTTTAATTTTCCGTTGCTTTTATTTGCTCTCTTAAAATATTCTTCAATTACTCACTATTTACTTAAATGCCACTATTTATTATTAAAGATAATTTTTTTAATTTTTGAAAAAATAAGAAAAAATTAATATATATATATATTCTTACGCACAAATTGTGTGCATAAACTTTTAGTGTATATATATATATATATATCATAATTTTGACAATTACTAGCAGACGAAATTGGACATGCATGCATAGTCAATTTGGGTATGTTTTTAGCATATGACCCAGATCAATTTTTCAAGGAGAAGATTGTTTCCAGAAATTCGCACATTTTCTACGCCTTGGAGTGGATATTACATCCGCCACTCACAGTTGTTACATGAGAAAATGAGTGGCAACACAAGGGAGGTAACATTTATTGTATTCTCCAATGAATGGGATAGCCTACTAATAATAATAATAATAATAAATTACTGTTTGTACTTTAAACTTTTAACCAAAGCTTAATTATAACAATTAAAGGTATAAGATTTTTAAGTATTTTCTTTTTGGATGAAAGGCGCGCTACTGGCCTACACTTATTCCTGTAAAAAAATCTCATAACACTTTGAACATTAGTCTCTTTTAATTCTTCTCATACGATCCATGAAATAATTGATAAGAGTTAGTATTAAAAATAAGAGTTATTATTACAACAAATTAAAAGTATTACAACAGATTAAAACATTAAGCTTTTAATTATTATAAATAAAAAGTCAGGCCATAAAATAGAATTAAACCATTTAGGAGAGAACTTTTTAATGGAGTTTAACATTATAACAAAATGTAACTTTAGGTTTTTAATTATTACAATGGTAAATTATCATTTGCCCCCTTAAAATTTCTTACCAACTTTCATTTAGTTGCTTAGTTTTTTAATTATAACAATTACTGACCTAATATTTTATTTTATTACAATCCCAACTTTTTGTTAACAAATCTCCCATTAAATGACCATCTAGCAATATATTATTAAAGGCCTGTTTGGTTGGCCAAATTTTAACCAAAAAATACAATAAAAAGATAAAGATGTGACATAAAAATGATATGTGTTAATATTTTATTAGAAGAAATTACAAAAAGTAATTAAAGTTTGGTAACTTTTGATAAAATTTGATAGGCCAAACAAGCCCTAAATAAACAGGTCATTAACGAATCTTTTTTAAAAAAATTTTTTGAGAGTTAACACTATAACAAATTAAAATCTCACTCTTAATTGTTATAATTAAAAAGTCAAACTTGGATTAAGATTTGAGCAATTGTATTTTGACCTTTAGGTCTTTAATTGCTAAATTAGAAGGTCAAAGCGAAAAGATAGATGATCAAAAGCTGAAGAGCGCAATGTGCAATGTAAAAAACAAAACAAAAGAAGACAACAAAAAGTCAACAAAAAATCTATTGATTCTTTTTATTTTTTTAGCTTTGAAATCCCAGTTTTCTATCTTGGCAGCTAATAATATTTTTACTTTTTTATTTTTACTAAAGGGGGGGGGGGGGGGAAGGACCAAGACATCATATGGAAGAAAAGAGAAACTAACAAGCATTAATTAAGCAGCAACATTGTGATCCCAAACTGACCAAGAACTCAAAATGAAGGTGGCCAGCCACCATTTATCAACAAAGTGGTGCACTTACTCAAATTTTCTTCCAACCCTCATCTCATATCCTGAACAATAACTTCAAAAGCACCATCTTCCTTCCATACCATCTCGAGGACAAAGCTAACTCACAACCCAACGCTGCATTTTACAACCAAATAAATAAAGAAAATCATCTGCTACGCATTTTGTTTTGCTCACTACCGGTCCATCGGCCACTAAATCAAGTGCTATTACTCTTCCCTCTAGTAAGTACTGTAAGAACAAGTCATGGAGCCATTAATTTCAGCATATGATGCTGGTGGGGAAGGGGGGAGGGAGATGAATCCAGCACGGATGTCAAACCGTAGAACTATGAAGTCAGTGCCCGGCAGCTGAGTCATTTCTGAGCTGTTGCTGCTCTACAAGTGGGGGAAGGAGTAGGGCAAGCCTAGATTTGTACCTTGCGATTCGTTGTAGCCGTTCTTCCCTTAATCTGCAGGCAGAACATAGAACCAGTTACCAATGAGAAGTACATAACTGTCTAAACGGGTTATTAGGCAAATTGTTCAAAATCTACACAAACTATCACATATATTGTGCACGTTCAAAACAAAGAAAAATGGATGCAATCTAACATGATTTTTACAACCTGTTATGATTTGGGAAAAGATCTCAGTACTGTCTAAACTAAAAATTCTAAAATCCCTACTCAGGTCACCAAAGGAAATTAAGCGAACTTCGAAAATTATGCATGATAAACCTCACAATAAAATAATTCCACAATGAACTTTACATGAATTTAAAAACCTGTACGAGCTCCAATTTATAACCTTTGGTTATCCCTACTAAAAAACTTCCACATCGATGCTTAACATTGACATTAGCTTTAATTTATTAACTCTTTGTGGTCCACTATGATAAGAAGCATTTGTGTGCCTGCACAAATAAAAAAAGAAAAGCATGATTTTGTTTGTGCATGCGTGCGTGCGTGCGTGCAAGAGAGAGATGAACAGTATAAAGCTTATGCCATTTCTTAGGAGCTTTTGCTATTTTCTTTGAAATTTAGTCCTCATCATACAATCAATCTTTCAAATTTTCAGAGTTAACTTTTTTTTTTTTTTAATTAGCTTTGTACCAGTGTTAGATTCAGGATTAAGTTGGCTAAGACTGATCCAACCCAATTTGCAAAATTGGAAATTAGGGGGTCTGCCTGTACCCTGGGTTATTGGATAAGTTCTTTAGCCACCAATACTAGGGCTTACCTCTTGGGTCAGTCACCTCTGTTTGCGATGGAGAAATTACTCTCCAAGGGAGGTTAGTTAGCCCTAATCAAGAGCACTTTCACCTTTTCCTAGGAATATGCTGTGCTTAATCACTATTCCTTGTTAAAAAACGTTGAAATACAATTTTTATTTATTTATTTTTTTTTGGGGGGGGGGGTGTAAAGGTTAAAATTTCATTTAGTGGAGTGGGATAAGGTATTTCTACCTCTTGACAAAGAGGGATTTGGTATCACCATGTTAGTAATATTGAGGTGCGCACAGGTTGGGGTTTTCTGATCAAAATTTCTCAACTCAGTTTCTTAAGCCATAATTTCATCTTCAAAACTTAAAAACTGAGGGCCTCCATACCAGCAAAGGTTTTGAATGGAGATCCCACTTTCACACGCATGAAAGAGATGGGTTTTAACTTTATAACGTTTAAATTTCTTCCCTTTTTACTACAGTTCTAAAGCAACTTTTCCACTTCATTTTCAATTGTCCTACATTAATGGCTGACATTTCATATTTGCTGCTATATACAGTTCAAAATGCTAAACAAGCTACTAAAATTTAAAATGGAAGAACTGAAAGGTAGCTATAACAACACACAAAGGTTGGTCCTCAAGTTTGTTCAGTCCACTGACACATCAGCCCAGAAACAACTGAGAAGCCAGTTTTGCCCATTGTGGACCCAAAACCAAACTAGGACAACCTAGTACACAAGGCTCCCACATTGCAGGGTTTTGGGAAGGTCAGTTATAGGTAGCCTTCCATCTACAAGCAGAAAAGCTAATTCCAGGGTCAAACCCTAATCTTTCAAGTCAAAATGGAACTTTATTGCAGCTCCAAGGCCACCCTTTTACCTAGAACTGAACTAAGGTTTAAAAAACAGAACCAAACCGGACAGATTATACTAAACCAACAAGACCAAACCATAAAGGTTCAATTTGGTTCTCAGGTTTTCCAAGTTGGTTGAGTGGCCCTGAGCGTAGAAAGCTTGGTTTAATTGAACAAAATGTTTGTCAGGTAATAGTTGTAAAGATTTGGGACTAAGAGAGACCTGATAGTGAAGGGGTGACAACTAAATATGGTTGTGCTTGGGGAAGATGGTATCTGGGTTTTATCACAGCTTCTTACGATATTGGGGTATGGAAGATTTTGTCAAGGGAACATCATTTAAAGTGTATTTTGTTGAATCTCTATGTAAATGCTTAGTAAATGAGCCACAAAAATTATGCAAAAGGTGTCTCAAAAGAGTAAATGTACACGAGATTCATAAAAATCAGGCCTTGATTTATAATCTTGAATATGTTGCACTCTCGAAAACCCAATTTAGCTACATTAGGACTCAAATTTAAATGCTTATTCCTCTACAGTATCTAAACAAATGATAATTTCAGATAAGTGATAGATAGACTACATAAACAAAGGACATGGAAAACTTACCGGGCTCGAACATTTTTAGCATGTTTAATGTGTCTCTGTAATAGCTCTGTTGGAGATAAATGTTCAACAGATCCCTCCTCCTGAAACCACACGACATACCCCCTCAACTGAATGAATCGAAAATTAATATTTATATAACAAAAAACAATATTACACAGATACACACCACGACAATAACACGGAAAAGGAGGGAGAGGGAGAGGGAGAGGGAGAGGGAGAGGAAGAGAGAGAGAGAGTAGAAACCATCCATTGAACAAACAAAAAAAAACAATCATGCATCTTTTTGTAATTATAATATTTCGAAGGTGCTGTGGAATTTGCTCGTCTAGCATTGGATTGCACTGGGTTTTTTCTAAGGAAATTAAAAAGTTGATTGTGTGTAGGTGGGGTTACAAATGGAGTGGGAACAAGAAGAGAGCGTGGAGGGTGATTCCATTTTGTTTTACTCGGCTTATTTGGGAGGAGCAAAATAGAAGAACATGTCAAGGAATTGAATCTTATTTAGACTGAAGAGTTTTCTTTGGTCTATTGTCTATTTATAGTTTTCTGGGGGTGCTTTTGTCTTGGCATTTCCATAATACCTTTCTTTAATAAAGTTCTTTCCATCCATTAAAAAAAAAATTGGTGTTCCTACTCAATGCACAAAACTCTTGCTCATGGCAAAGTCTAGGAAAAATTTAAGACACTTTAAACTCAATCGAAAAAAGTTTAGAAAGACATCCAACTAAGGCTTAGCTTTTTTGGTAGCTTTTTTTCATCTTATATGACCTTTTTTTCCTAAAATTTGATTCTTTTTAGAAGTTATAACTTTAAACGTATTAATAGCATTCGTAAAAAAAAAATAAAAAATTTACATCCATTTGGGTAAAAGCTTTAAAAAAAAAATAGCTTTTTCGTTACTTTTTTAGTCAAACGGATAGCTTTTACTGAAACGAAATCTTTTTTTTTTTTTTTTTTACGAATGCGATTAACAAGCCTAAAAGTTACAACTTCTAAAATAAAAATTAAATTTTGGTGAAAAAAGCCAAAGAAGACAAAAAAAAATCTACCAAAAAAGCTAGAGAGCTTTTTTGAATCCAAACTAAACCTAAATATATTCTATGTATTCTAGATTTTTCCAACCTTCCTCCATACTTCTCCTGATGTTCCCCCATGCATGTTTTTTGCCTATGCATATACATTCATTGCTCCCCATCATAGAAAATAACCATCCTAACGGTTACCATATTAAGTTATTAACAAAAATAATAACCCATGTACAAACCTCCTCCTCCTCTTCTTTGTCAGCTTTCCTTTTCATTGGCGAATGAGTGTCCGTTGTAGGTGTAGGCAAAGGTTTTGGAAGTGATTTCACCCCATCCACATATTGAGGCTGCCAATACAAGCAAAGAAAGAATAAAAGTGCACAAGATAAGCATAGGACCTATTGAGCACAAGATAAGCACAAGATAAGTAAAAAAGCTCTGCAATGTATGTCATAAAAATAAAAAAATAAAATAAAATAATCTAAGACCTATTGAGCAAAAACAAAAGGTTGGACAAAGTTGAAGAAAACTACGGTATTTCCAAACCAATCTATATAAATTTCCCTAAAACAGGCAGGTTGAACATAAGTGTACACATACAGCTGACTGGCTGAGTATATCCCAATACCTTCCCCAACCCTCAAAGATTTGTGTATGATGTTTTCAGTTGTTGATCATGGTAAGATATTAGTACTAGCCCAGCCCTAGGCAAATGAGACTCTTTCGTAAGGCCCCCAAAGTGTGATGTAAGCCCTGTATATTAATTAGTTATATAAAATTTTTTTTATTTATATATTTTAATTTGAAAAGTTAAACATAAATTTTCAAATATAATAATTATGTCTCTCTCTCTTCCCCATATTTCTCATTCTCTCTCCCCACCCAACCAATCGCTCTAAAAAAAATCTCAACAGCCAATTTTCTCTATCTATATACAACCATATCTCTAATTCTTTCTCTAGATTATCTCCCCCCCAATAACTCTCAAAAAATCTCAATAGCCAACTCTCTCTCTCTCTCTCTCTCTCTCCAACCATATATCTGATTCTTCCCTATATTGTCTCCCCACCAATGACTCTAAAATAAGTTCGACACTTCTCTCTCTCTCTCTCCCTCTCTCTCTATCTCCCCCCCCCCAAAAAAAAAAAAATCAGCTGCCTCCTTTTGAGAATCCATTAATCCAACTTGTGATGCAATGGAGTATCAACTTGTAGTTGTTGCTTCAATCCCTCTAACTTCACTAAACCAGTGTCTTTTTCCTTCTTCTATTGAAAGGGAAAAAAAAAAAGTCAATCGAGCGGTCCTCCTCTTCCTATTCTATTGTTCTTCGTGCAAATGGAGCATCATCAACAAGAAGCTTTTCAATTAGACGCCATTAATATCAGTTTATTTAATATTAAATTCTTTGTTATTTATTTTTCTTTTTTATATTGTGTTTTGATTTGTTATTTATTTTTTTATTTTTTCTATTCAATATTGTGCTTCATTCATGTTGATTGTGTATCTTATTTATTTTTACCATAAATTTTTTTTATTTATGTAGCATTATTTTCTATCATAAAAAACTCAATATAAAAGGCCTCAATTAGTATATCACCTCAGGCCCCAAAATCCCTAGACTGGCCCTGTAAGATATTCCACAAGTTCGTAAATCTCCAAGGCAGATCAGACAAGGTTATAAGAACAGTAAGAGTACATGATTCTCACAACTCAGTCCCTTCAAACCCATTTCAAGTCAACTACCACACAAAAATCTATATTTGGAAGCATAGTTACAAAGGCGGAGTAAGTTGAGATACAACATAGGATCCTGTCTGCAGAAATTTGTCTTCATAAATTTTTTGTGACTTCCTAACATGATTTATTTATTCCTTTTTAACAGGTAACCTCGTGGGTTTCAAAGTCGAAGTCTATCTATTGGAAAAATGCAGCCTAAGCAGCCAGGGTGTCCCTTAACAGACTCATTTATTCAAAAGTATGATTGGCTAATATACTAATACATGCTACATTTTTTCTCTTTTCATTGGAGATAACTGCTGGAGAAGTTGGAAAGATACTATTAAACATGACCTTGCCTACCTGGATCTAACGGAGACATGGCCCTAAACAGGTTTGATTGAAGTCGTCAAATCCATATAGCCGACTCCACCTAGTGGGAAAAGGCTTGGTTTGGTTTGGTTTATTGGAGATAACTGCTGCTATTAATTTTGGAAATACTTCATGAATTCTACATGACACCAACTTGATCAAAGTAACCAATAGAGAGAAATAAACACAATTTGCTTTATATCTATCACTCAGTAGTACTAGATTGCTAACAGTGGCAGACCCAGAAATTAGGTCAGTAGTAAAATTTTAAATTTCAAACAAAAATATAAAATACAATAAAATACAAAATACTATACATTGATATCAAATATTTCTTACACAAAATACAAGAGTAAGTTACTCTTGCTCTTTGCCAACCAAAAAAAAATGAACATATACACTATGAGACCTAAAAGAACTGGAAGAAGAAAATATCTGCGCCCCCCCCCCCCCAAAAAAAAAAACCATATGCGCTATGAGACCTAAAAGAAACTGGAAGAAGAAAATAAAAGAACCCATGGGGTGAGGCTCGAAATCCCAACCTCAAGATAACACAGAAGGGTTGAGGCCTATACTCTAGCCAACCGTGCCACCACCCAGCATTGGTTGAAAGTGACTTGAATTATTCTAATTAATTAAAATCCAGCATAGGCGCTCGCCTACACTCAAATCAACGTGCGTCCACCTCTGATTGCTAACCTAGATTAATTACGCTTTGTGAGTAGAAAACCAAATCAAAATTCTAATCACGCCATCACAATCACCGTTGCACATGACAAATACAGATCAACATCATCTCAATACATGCAAAACTATTTGCATTGATTTTAGGAATATTTTTCCTCAAGATGTCCAATAGTACTTCACTATTCAGAACCATTAAAAATGTCATCATAGTATTTCTCCATGCAAGAATACATGAACTAGTCACACATCAAATGCAAACAAAAGGCAATTTTCCATGAAGCAAACCTGACTTTCTTCAGTAAAACCATTCCTCATCCATGACCGACAAAGCGAGTAAAGAGAAGAACCCTCACAAATCCTAACCTACAAACAGCAAACAAACGTAACTAACAGCAGGAAGAAAATTATAACCAAAACCAAATACCAACTCATACTCGATATGCACTGAGAATATGTAATACCAAAAGGAAAAGAACTTTATCTTGATGTGTTAAATGGATAACCCTTATCAATCAAATGTTCAAAGCACAAGAGGGATCCTGAGGTAGCAGTCATTGTTTCTTCCACTAAACCTTCAATAGGGAAACACTAGGAGACTGGAAATTCGTTTTTCCAACACATGGACAAGAAGCAAATCCAGAAATGCATAACTTATTTTGCTAGAGTAATAAGTTAAGAATATTAAAGTAGCAAGGGCGGCTTGGGAAACTGTACAATGTCAAAAGAAGTGAAAGATCCAACCCCTGATTTGGCTCCCTTGGACTTTGAAATTGGCCAGTTTGAAGGCAGAAATTCTCACCAGAACCCCATTCCAACAAAAGAAGGGGGGGGGGGCATAAGGTCAGCATCAAAATTCAGAAACAATTTGTGGGATTGCATGCTGAAATAGTGTTTCATTTGGGTGGAATAATTTGGGTTTCCATGGGTTGGAATTCTACCTTGCCACTTTTTAAGTTAATCAGGGGTTCAGGAGGGTATAAATTGCTGATCCTGAAACTTCCCTCAAGGAATTCTTATTTTCTTTATAGAAAAGAACACAATAAAGACAGTTGAAGCAATTATCATATCAGCCTTCCTACAGAGTAGATAAGCCAGTCTGTTCCAAACAGCCGATAAAGCCACCTTTAGCAAAAGTTGATGTTGTTGATAACATCAATAAAAGAAAAGACTATGATAGGCTACCACGCCCTTAGAACTCATACAATCAAGCGTATTATTCTAAACAAGAGTCCTTGCTTACTTTTCGATCTCTGACAGTCACAAAACTGTCATCCCTACTTCTGTCCCTGCATATATCATAATCAAAATTTATCATTTTGCCTGACAAAATGGATTAACTAAGATTGGAAACAAAGACAGAGAAAAATAAATATACATAAAAATGAAACATTACCTCAGGTCCTTATAACCATTACAATCAGCAACTGAAGGCTGCGATGGAGCAACCTGAAAAAAAGCAAACTTAATAGCTCCTGAGTCCATGCAAACTATTTTTATAAAGACAATTGTATGAACCAAAAGATGTAGCAAGAAAGATGCATGCATAATAACTACAAAGTATTCCGTTATGCATTAAACAGATGAATCCCAAGGACAGTCAAGTAGCCAGACAAACCCATAGCTTCAATTTCATCCAAATATGCTTAACTCCCAGTATCCTGGCATTCTTTACAGTTTTAAGGTAGTAATTAGAAAATTACATTGATAAAGATAGCTGATGCACCAATGCTGAAGGCAGAGAAAACTATACATTAGTTTAGGAGATGAGTATATTTGACTGAAGATAGCCCATGAAACATCATCAAAACATGAATTTTAATCTACAAAAGTTTGTGATGATTAGATCAGCAATACTAGTTGAAGGATTGATGAATTCTTAAATTATTGACGCAAAACATGCTCTCCTAACCCCTTTTTAAGCCCCTTCAAAGTTGTCAAGGCCCCATAGACTGTGAAACAACTGTAAACTAACAATTTCTTATGACTGAAAAGGGAAAACCAACTTGGTCCCATTTGTAAATAATTAGAAATTTAATACCTAATCAAAATCACTAAAAAAAATATTTAGAAGATGAACGGAATATTTTGAACGTCTTCTTTTGTGAATGGACGTTGGTGATTTCAATAATATTTTTGGTGAATGGAAAATGGAGAAAAAAAGTACTTAATAAATCATTAGTCATATACTATTGCTAGCCCCATTAATAACAATTATTATGAAACCAATTTATATTTGGAAACCAAGAAGTAAATACATATGCTACTAATTCGGCTACTCACACACAAATATTTATTACCTTCTATTTTTAAACGATTTATTATTACCATCTCAATACAGTTCAAATTATCCTTATGTACACAAAAGAAAAAAACAATAATGGATGTTAATCCAAGCATAAATTCATTGAAAAAGACATCAACTCGACTTAGCATTTTCCCAACAAAATGGGATCAGCTATGTGGATCCTGTTTCTCCATTCAACTCAATTAAGAGTCATTTCTTCTGTCAAACCACACAAGCCATGTCTTTCTTTATTAATTCTATTCGCGTTAGTTTTGGTCTACCCCTCCCCCTCAAGTAAAATATGCCATCTAATTGAAATCTAACCAAAGCAGAAGTTCTTCAAGTATTCAAGGAATCATTAGGGAAATAAACTCAAATACTATAAGCAGGCCCAAACTTTTGGTCCCTTTTCATGGTTTGACAAGGTTGCATTTGAAAGCTCCGCAACTTAAACTCTAGACCTAAGCCGAAAATATGTTATGACTAGCTATAATGAACCAAGCCAGCATGGGTATCACATAGGTAGGCCTTTAGCTTGGTTGAAGTTGTACCAAACTAACACTAATTAAACCAATGCTTTTTTTCGTCCTCTTGTTATGTTATTATGTTATTTGTCCAAAGTTACTCAAACTAGAATTAAATGGTTATGGGTTACTTTTACGTTACTCAACAGTCAGTAAAAAAATACTTGTAATTACATTGATACTAATCAGTGTTGGTTTAAATTTGTGGTTTAATTATTCCAAAGAGCAGCAAAACTTTTAGATGGTAAGTACAGCTGGCATCAGCATATAGTGAGCAATAATAATTTTCACCCTGAGTTGACCATCTTTAATTTTTGGTAGCTTCCTCCCCTCTGCTCTAACTATGGCCATAAAAAATAAATTAAAAAAAAAAAAAATTAGTTGAACATGACTTGTTTCTCCCATGACCAAGCCCAAACTAAGCAAAACACAAGTGAACCTCAAGTAACTTGAATTTTTCACCACTCCTTAAGTATAATTGGCCAACTTAACAATCTAATTCAAAAATTAGGTTAAATGTTTATCAGAGTACAGTCCCATATCACTGGGAGAACTTAAAGAGAATTACCTACACCTTAAGAGATGAGGTCAAGAATTGATAAATAAGAGAAAGTACAGGTTTCAAAAATTAAAATTGGAAGAATTTCTACATAAAAACATTTTTTAGATGTTATGAGAAGAACGTAATGATAAAGTGAAGAATTGACAGAAGTTTAGGTTGAATGTGGCCTCACCAAAAGTACAAACATCACATGCCAATTAGTACTTTATATAAATTCACTAGGATTTGAATCACACTGCTAAACCCCATTTTGAGTAAGAAAACTTGCAGCAAAGTAACATCTTACAGAATATAAATTGTATGGTAAAGTGCTAAAGAATTGAGTGCGAACAAAAGTAAATCAATCGAAATTCTGGATGCACAATTGATAACCTAAAATATGAATGCTCGCACTCATACAAGTAGTAACCATCAGTCTACAACCTGTGCACAATGGACTTTTCATTTCCCTTTAAGGCATTCATGTCACAATCTGACATGGATAAGAATACGGGATCAGTTACCAACACTTGAACTCAAATTGAATGTGTGGATCCTATTTGGTCCTCTTAATTTTGATACCAATTCAGGTTTCTCTTTTTCTTGTTGGATAAACATAGAGAATCCCATTTTCCAACAGCATTTGAATTATACTCAACCATCAAGTATATCACAAATTCCTAACATCATAGATCACCATATTATTCAAGTGTGTAGGGCATACCCACTTATTTGCATCCTCAAAAACCAATTGACAATGAAAGGAGAGGCCTAGCTTGATTTATCAAGGTTGGATATTTCTTAACACACACCCCTCACAAGCAATCTCTAGTCGCAAGTGGAGAAACAAAAAGGTGCACCAAGTACAAGATGGTGCACAACAGAGGTTTGGTACCATGTTAAAGCATCCAACTCAACTTAAAACCAATTGGCGATGAATAAGGAAGGCCATTACGACATTATTCTGTTTTGGTAGGTCTTATAAATTCTAGCACCTCGATTGTTTTTTCCTGTTATCATTCACATCAATAAATTTGGATTCAAATAAATTTCAACAACCCCAATTCCCCAAAGGAATTTGCAAGGTGGGGTAATGTGCAAAGAGTAAAAATATATATATATATAATAAAACACCAAACAGAAAAATGAAACACGATGTGTGTGTAATGTGTTTGTGTTCACACACAGACGCAAAGGACTGTGAAGCTATTGAGTCTAAAATTCCAAAAAAACCTTTTGGTGGGCGGAGACTGGGACGCCCTTGACCATGCCCGGCATCAAGCCACCGCTCGAACCGAGAGGAGTGTGCTGCAAGTGGGTCGGCTTCATCAGGTGCAGGGCCTGACTCTGAGGATCCGAATGGGGGAACCCAAAAGGCCGAACCGGGTGGGAGTGTGGATACGCTGCTCCGACCACGGGGCGAGGGGGGAAGCCCCCGGGATTGGCGATCGTCACCGTCTGATCAGTAGATTGGGACCGAATAGCCCTGGGAAGGAAGCCGCGGCCCGAGGAAGCCACCGGGTAGAGAATCCCCTGGGGCGGGTCATGGGGTTTGGGAGCCAATTGAGGGTGAATTGCGTTGGCGTGGAATCTAGGGGCAAGACCGGGCAGGGCTTGAGCTGAGTAGAGCGATTGCTGTGAGTATGCGGTGGGATGGTGAGGGCTGGGGTTGCTGTAATGGGGTTGAGATTGCGGGAGTGGTGGGGTTGGAGGTCTTGCTTGCGGTGGTGGGTTGGCGAAGAGACGAGGAGTGGCCGTTGCGGTGGCGGCGGCGGCTGCGGCGGAGGTGGCGGCGGAGGGAGGATCAGGTGGCGTCGAGGACAAGGCCATGATGGCGGGGAAGTTTTGGGATGTCTTTGTGCTTTAGGATTTTCAAAATCAAATTAACCTCCCCTCTGATTTTTCCCCTCTGATTTTGATATATATACATACTAAAAAAATGCACATGTATTATACGCGCATGTTTGTTATTTTATATATTTAAATTTAAAAAATAAGTTAACAATAAAAAATAAAAATATTATTTTTAAAAAAATAAGACCTACATTAAAGCCTTTATATTTTTTTAATATTTGGTGTATTAATGAAGAGCTCAACGCCAAAAAATTATATAGTTAATTGTTTAGTTTATAAAATCTATTGAAATCTATTCTAATAAATTTATTATTCGGTGTAAACATATATATATATATATATATATATATATATATTGATGTGTATATATTTATAATTATGTAAACTTAAAAATTAATAAAAGTGTTGAAAATTGATTATAGAATATAGAAGATCTTGACTCGAGAGTTGGAGTAAGATTATTCTAAAAAATTGAATGGTTAATATACTAAGTATGATTTTTAGTAGATATAAACAAAAACTAAGGGTGAAATTAAAAAATAATGGACAAAAAAATAAAAAGAAAATATTATCTAATAAAAATAAATATAATATCTAATTAATGAAAAAATTAACAAAATTGAAAAAATCACAATATAAAAATTATTATTTAATAAAAATAAATATAATATCTAATTAATGAAAAAATTAACAAGATTGAAATATGAAATTTTTAATGCTTTGACAAATTTTTTATTATTATTGTACAATAATATTTTCACATTAAACAAAAAATAAAATAAAATTTTAAAAAACTATACCTGATATATTTAAATAAATAAATTAAAAATAACACAAAAAAGAGGCTTCCGTTAGAATTTAATATACAAAAATTTACATTTTAACAATAAAAAAAATATAATAAATTTTAAAAAATTATATAAACAATCATATTAAAAATTTACAATAAAACAAAAAAAATCTTACCTTATATTTTTGAATGAACAAATTCAAAAATATATTAAAGAATAAATTTTTCTTAAAATCTAATAAAAAAAGAGTTAAAATTTTATCAATAATAAAAAATATAATAAAATTTAAAAACCTAATATTAACAATCACATTTAAATAGGATAAAATCTAAAAAAGTCTGACATAATATATTTTAATGAATTAATTAAAAAATAAGTTAAAAAACAAATACATAAGCAAAAAATATATATATTTATATAAAGAAATATTAGCTAATAAAAATAAATATAGCAAGATCCAAAATAAATTAACAACTAGTCTTGTACTCTACGCATTTCCTCCATCTTAACTATGTTAATTATAAATAAAAGTCATCTTAGCAAAATCTTAATAAATTTTTTTTTTAACATGAATACTATTTTATACATATTTTTTAAGCTTGCTATATATATTAAAATTTTAAGTGAATTCGTATTATATTTTAAATAAAAATATATTATCTAATCCAATAAATTTTAAATATTTGATAATTTGAACCCATGACTCGTTAAAAATTAATGTATTGAAACTTAAAATAAATAAGATTTTTCTTTTTTGGATAACATATTTTAATATTAAAAAATATTTTATTTATATTTTTTGTTTATTTGTATCAGTTTTTGTTTTTGTTTTTTTAATAGTCTTTTTTCCGAACATAAAAATAGAAAATACATTTAAAAGTGCGATTTTGTTTACTGTAATTAAATTTATCTAAATAAATATTTAATTTATCGAATATATTTTTTAATTTATTTTTATTATTTAATTTTAATAAGATACATAAATGAAATACATGAGTTAAGAATAAATTATCATTGAATAAAATTTAGTTTAATTTAATAAAATATATCAATAAAATGCATATTTTAATAAACACATATTTTAATATTAACAATATATTGAATCAGTCCTCGTGATAAAAAAAAAACTAAACGTTAGTAATATATTGAAATTTAAGTCCCCGTGAATAAATGAATAAATCATAAAAAAAAAATTAATTGTATCAGAAGAATTAAAACAAAGTAAAAAAAAAAAAAAACCTCACTTGTGATTATGCCAACCACCAAATAAACTCCAAAAGATGAGCATGTCCACTGACACCGGATTAAAACAATAATTAAAGACAAACCTATTAATGAAAATCAAAAACTTAGAAAGAAATTTCTAAAAAAAAAAGAAAAAAAATTCAAAGAAAAATAGATAGAAAATAATCACCGATTTTGATGTTAGAAACAAAAATAATTCCCAATTAAGTGAAGATAAGAAAAGATACCTATATTTATGGATGAATGAACTAATCGAGTATGGACCAGTCTTTGGATCACGAGCTAAATCTGGACCAGTCTTTGGATCACGAGCTAAATCTACCTAACAATTAATTACAACAGTGAAAATGATTCAACCTTGGACATGCAATTTATTAGACAGAAAAATCGAGAATAACAAATATGGAATAGGAAGTTGGGATTTTTTTTTTCTTTCTTTCTTGATGATATAAACAATATAAACCCAAACTAATTTATCACAAAGAATTCTAATAGAGTTGGATTATAATTTAATTAAACTAAAAAAAAAGGATAATGCACATCACGAAAAATTTTAGTAGAGTTAGGTTATAAAGTTTGATCAAAATCAAAATAATGAAGGGATGCAATTGAATTAAATTGAAAAAGGTTATAAAGTTGGATCAAAATTAGAATAATGAAGGGATACAACTGAATTAAATTGAAAAAATAAGGGTAAAATAGTCAAAAAAGTTTATCAAACATTTAAAATCAGAAATAACATAAATGAAATAGGAAGTGGGGACTTTTTTTCTTTCTTTTCTTGATGATATAGCCAATATAAACTCAAACCAATTCAATATAAACTCAAACCAATTCATCATAAATAATTCTGATGGCGCTGGGTTATAAAGTTGTATTAGAATTCAATTAAACTAAAAAAAAAAAGATAATGCACAATGACGAAAAATTCTAATAGAGTTAGGTTATAAAATTTGATTAGAATTAGAATAATGAAGGGATACAGTTGAATTAAATTGAAAAAAATAAGGGTAAAGTAGTCAAAAAAATTTTCAAACATTGAGACATTTTATAATAGTATAGATATAGATTTAGATATATATACACGTAGCGCACACATTTCCGAATGCATGGTGTATATAATTGTCTCATTAACATTTTAATTAATTACAAATTTTCACTTTTTATTCAAATTAAAATTTTAATTCAAAATTTTAGTTTTTTTTTTAAATTTTCTGCGAATAAAATCAATTTTCAATCTAATCCTTTTTAAAAAAATAATTAAACAAATCATGTATATGGTTATTTTATTTAGCTAATAGAATGATTGTTTTGCAATTATATTTGGGAATCTAATTCTTTTTTTTTCCTTTTCTTAGCAGCACGACAGTCAACTTTGTTCTATTTTTATCTGTATTTATTTATTAAAACACAATGAATAATATTCTTAAATTAATTATTTCACTCAAAAATTTGTAAATCTGACTAAATAGCTTTGGTTCTTAGTAATTAAAGACATTATGTGCAAATAGACATAAGATCCGACCATATACGTATGAATGACGTTCGATAAAATTATATCATAATCTATAATTAACCTGTTTTAGCAACATTAATTGCGACAATTTTGTACGTAAATATTGTTACTTATTAGTCACTTATAAATTTATATTATACATTTTTAATAAATATGTTCACTTTTTTTTTTTTTAAGTCCACGTTGAAGTCAAATTTTTACACATACATTACAATTTACATCTTTAAACTTTTCTGACCAAATTTTACTTTAATTTATATGATAAGGAAGTTAAAGTATTTTAATCTATAATATTTTTAACTGTTAGGTTTATTTAGTAGTTAATATTACTCATTCTTCTCCTCATTTTGATTCCTTTTTCAGTCACTTAACATTACCACACACTATCTCACTCTTTTCTTTTCTTTTTTATTTTTTATAAAATTTTTAAATTAATATTCTTAAAAATGTGATAATATTTGTAATAAATAATAAAATTTTACATATTTATTAAATACTGCAAGGATACCTTAGTCTATCTTGATAGGTGATTTTTATTTTACATATTATTTTTATAATTTTGTATTTAAACTTTTTGTAAACCAAATTATATTTCAAAGTGCCTTTAAACACAAACAATTTCTAGTATTTGACATTTTAAATGTAACAATTAAAGAATTGAGCTTTTATTTTTTTGTAATATTGGTTAATTCTTTTGTTAATTATCTATTTACGTAATATTTAACATTTTAAATATAACGAGTAAAGAAGTGGCCATTGTTCAATTAAAGGCAACATCCATTTACACCATATATATTTAATCATCCAATAGACTCACACCAACTTAAGTTATGGGATCATATAAAATAGGAGAGATTTACATAAATATAATTAAAAAATAAACATTGTACCGAAATCGATCGCAAGAGAAGTATTGACAAAAATCGATTCGGTGTCGGCAGTGCTATTGACGACACATTAAGTATGTCGGCAATAGCATTGACGACACTGAGCTGTCGGTTAATTTTAGTTTAAATTTGGTGTCGACAGTAGTACTGATGACACCTAAAAGAATCTTTTTTTTGTTAAATTTGGTGTCGACAGTTATAGTGACGACACCTGAAACGAGATACTAGGTAGATTTGTAGGAAATAAAAAAATAAAGAGATGAAAAAAAGAATTGATATAAAACAAGACAATTTTTTTTATGTCGGAACTTGGATTGACGACACTGGGTTGTAGTCATCAGCTCTAGTGACGATACCCAAGCCTTATCCCCCAAGTTCTCGGCAACATGTGATGTGCATCTCAGCAATATGAAACCCCATCATTTTGTGTTTTTTAATTGTTTATTTTATACATTTTATATTTTCAAATTTCAAAATAAGTAAAATAAATTTATTTTAATTAAAAATACTATAAATAAAATTTTTTATTTTTTATTTTATGTATAAATTTATTTTTTATTTTTAAAAATAAATTTTAAAAATAAAAGTGATCAAATACGTTTTGAGCAATTTTTCTTAATTTAAAAAATGTAAAATGAAAAATAAAAAAGAAGAAAATAAAAAATAAAAAAACAAACAAAATTTTACCTTAATTAAATGATATTATTTATTTAAGATATGGTTTATTACACGGACTTTCCAGTTTAGTTTTTTCATTTTAGGAAAAATGGCAATAGTAAATAAAAAATAGAAAACATAAATAAGAAAATTACAACGTTATTAAATGGGTTCTTAATATTAAAATTTTAATTTTAATTTTTTATTTTTGTTAGGCATGATTTTATTCTTTATTTCAGCACCTTTTTTTTGGGGAAAAACGATAAATATAGATATACAATTTAATCATTAATTTAATTAGTATTAAATAAATCTTATTAAATTATTTTTAACAAATATCATAATTAATAAATAATTTAATTTAATTGTTATGAAACATATTTTACAAAATTTAATGAATTTTTTAAAACTAATTAAATTAATATTTATTAAAAGAAAAATTAATAATAGTAAATAAAATTGTATTTTCAAAAGTAATAAAATTGTATTAAATTATTTTTGAAAATACAATTTTATTTACTATTATTAATTTTTCTTTTTTATTTTTTTCATTTTTATTTTTCATTTTACATTTTTTAAAATATAAAATATATAAAATAAATAAATAAATAACCCAAAATGATGTGGTTCCATATTGCTCAGATGCACATCACATGTTGCCGAGAATCTGGGGGATAAGGCTTGGATATCGTCACTAGAGGTGACGATTACAACCCAGTGTCGTCAATCCAAGTTCCGACATAAAAAAAATTATCTTGTTATATATCAATTCTTTTTTTCATCTCTTTATTTTTTTATTTCCTATGAATTTACCTAATATTTCGCTTCAGGTGTCGTCACTACAACTGCCGACACCAAATTTAACAAAAAAAAAAGATTCTTTTGGGTGTCGTCAGTACTAATGCCGACACCAAATTTAAACTAAAATTAACCGACAGCTCAATGTCGTCAATGTTATTGTCGACATACTTAATGTGTCGTCAATGCTATTGTCGACATACTTAGCACTGCCGACACCGAATCGATTTTTGTCAATACTTCTCCTATGATCGATTTTGGTACAATGTTTATTTTTTAATTATATTTATGTAAATATCTCTAAAAAGAGCATTTGACATCAAACTAATTAATTTTATTAATTTCGTTTTTAACCCCATTTAAATTTGGCTTTAGAATGCTAATTTTTTTTTTTTTTTTTTTTTTTTTTGTGCACAACTCCATTCAAAAATTGCTTTAGAATGCTGTATTTTTTGTGCATTAGAAATATTAGAAGATCTAAAATTTATTAATGCTTCCAGAAGATTAAGTTATATTTATATCAAAAATAGTTGTTAATTTTGTAAATATTCTATAATGTTCTTTAGTTAGTTTAGATATATAGATGGTGATACTATGGTGCGTTTGAAGTGATAAAAAGTGAGATAAAATTAGATAAAGTGAGATAATTTGTGGGTTCATAATTCGTATAGTGAGATAAAAATAAATAATTTTAAGAGTTTTCAATATTTTTATTATTTTTTAGAGTTTTTTTTTTGTTATTCCAAACGGAGCCTAAACAGACAAATATTGATATATTAAAATTAAGATCATGTTTAGAATGGGTGGGTAGGAAAGAGAAAAGAAAATAATGCGAAGGAGAGGTAAAATTATTGAAATAAATTATTGAAAAAATATTACTGTTTTTTTTTTTTATTTGGTTGTGTAAAAGAAGTGAAGGAAAAATATTAAAAATGTTATTTTTTTTAAAAGATGAATAAAAAAATATAAGAAAACTTATGCAATGAGAAGATAAACAAAAAAAGAAATAATATAGAAATAATGTAAAAAAAAAGGACTTTTCATTATTTCTTATTTTCATTGTTTTCTATATCCCATTTAAAAAATACGTCTGCTTAAAGTGTTAAATTTTGATAAAAATAAGAGAAAAAATAAAAAGTAGATAAAATTTGAATTATTAGGTGTATTTTTCAAAAAGTATGAAAATTTTAAACATGGAGAAAGTTTGTGAAATTTGATAGAGTTTTTGTCAAATTTGACACTACAAACATACACCAAATATGAATTAGATAAAATTAAATTTTTTTTGGCAGTTCCCTTACTCTCCTTTCAAACAAAACCTAAAAATTTTAACAACTGCGTGCAATGAAATCAACCTAAATTGAAAAAGTAATTTCAAGAAAGCACTATTTAAAAAAAAAAATTATATTTAGAGTGTGTTTAGGTGTCAAATTTGGTTAAAAATTTTTTGATTTCTTCAAAAATTTTTAATTTTTTCAATCCATACAAAAAAAGTTATAATTTTTTTATAACTTTTACCAAATTTCTCAAACTTTTATCAAAATATACTAATTTTTTTAATTATAACAAAATCTTTTACATTTTTCGAGGAACACACCACATACTGCAGCTTTGTTTGATTTCACTTTTAGTTTTTACCTTTTTTTCTTAGTTTTTTTCTTTTTTCTTTTTGGTCTTATATAGCTTTTTTCCCCCCAAAATTTAATTTTTTTAAAAGATATACTTTTTAAGTGTTAATCGCATTATTAAAAAAATAAAAAAATAAATGTTCGTTTAGGTAAAATTTATTCGTTTGAATAAAAAATAATGAAAAAATTAATTTTTTTTATTTTTTAGGGGTTATTTGGAAATTCAATTTTTAATATTTTTGTCAAAAGTTAATAGTTGAAATTTTTGACATGTTTGGTAAAATAAGTAGTAATATTTAATAACTGCTAGCAACTTTTAATAATTTTTTGGTATTTGGTAAAATTTTTGACAACTTTACTAATTTTTGGCAATTTTTTATATATTTAATAAAAATTTTGGTAACTTTAGAGCTAAACAAATTATTATAATTGAGTAAAAAAGTGACAAAAGTTAATATTTTATTAAACACCAAAAAAAACAAAAAGTTAGTTAGTTTCTATTCAAATTTCATCCACCAATTAGCATCTTCCCTTTTATCTCACGTCAATTTTTCAAATTTTTTTTAGAAACATGAATAACATGTTTAAAAGTCACACTTTTAAAAAATTAAATTTTGAAAAAACAAATTAAAAACTAAAATGAACCAATGACATCTAAGGCTCCGTTTGATTTTTTAAAAAAATTAAAAAAAATTCTATAAACATCTGTTAATTTTATATCACATTAATTTTTTTTACTGCATATATTATGAATTCTTAATTTATCTCAATTTATCTCTTTTTTTTTTTCACTTCAAACACATACTAAATATTTAATAATCTAAAATTTACTTTTTTTTTTTTTTAACGAAAATCTGGCACTCTGGTACATAACAAATTTTTGGTAAAGTTCTATTTTATTCTTTTCACCGACCAAGTCAACCAGATTTCGTTTTCTTTTTCATCAATACACACTCTCTCTCTCTCTCTCTCTCTCTCTCTCTCTTTCTCTCACAAAAGTAGATCATTCTCAGGCTTTGTGCATTGGAAGGATCATGATATACGCTGGAGGAGTTCCGTTTTCTACTGACCCAGATTCTTTGCCTCAGGTAATCAGTCTTCGCTACTTCGTCAATATTCATGGAACAATAGTGTACTCCCCCCCCCCCGGGGGACCCGGGTTTCCCCTTTTTCTCCCTGGTTCACTGAATCACTGTAAAAGTTGATCGGTTCACAGTTCGCATTTGATAAATCATTACAATTTGACAAATCAATGGATTATATATGAAGTTTCTTATAAAAAAATTTATTCTATGCGTAGTTCACAAAACCCACCGGCAATTGGTAATTGAAGGGATTATATATTTATATGTATGAGATTTCTGATACGTTTCTTTTATGCTTAATTGAGTTCACAACCCTAGTCAAAATTATTTTTTGTGGCCTGCAAAATTCAAAGTAAATTGCTTCTTTTGGTTAGATTGGTTGTTCATGCTTCAATACCTGCTGAATTAGAGCATTCTTTTGTTATAGCGTTGCCGTGCAATAAAAAGAATTTGCCATTAGAGATTCTGTTATATTAAGAATGACGAGCTGTTTGTATGTCTTTATTGTTCAGTGGGAGCTCTAGCTATAAATATATTTTTAAGGTATGGTTTGAAGTAACAAGCTTGCTTGGATTTAATTGTGTGTTTGAAATATTTTACATTTAGGAGACCCTTTGAAGAATTTTGAAATAAAATGACAATTAATTTATTAATTTTTTGGGTAAACATAACCCACACACCTGTATTTACCAAATATCTATATATATTCAAAATCATTTATTGGTATCAAGCTGAATTTGTGCTGTTTAAGCTTGTATATAGGCATGTTTTTCATAATGTTATTGTTGTAATTAAAATTTTATATTATATCTTAAGAGTTAAGACTTTGCTGTGCTTTTCAATTATCAACAGACAAAACACTAGAATATGAAACACTAGAATATGAACATACAGAAAACACAAAAACCAAAGCCAAGTCAAGTGAAAGGATAGTCGTGTCATTCAATTACGAAAACACAAAAACCGCATGCACATATCCAATGCGAATGTGTTTTTAAGTGACCTCAACCAAGTCAAGTTCTAGGCTACGTGGGATTGGGTTGGTTATAGTTTAGCTTGTACCATAAGCTCAAACAATTTTTTATTAGGCTAGATTGAATAAAGCATCAAATTTGTCTGGCCATTTGGCATTTGCCATCACCCAATTCCTTTGAATGCTTGCAAACTCAAGACAAATTATGTAAGCAAGGTAGTTGTGGCTGTTGCAAAGGCATTCATTGGAGGCAATCAGTAGTTTTGGAAATACATTTATTTGATGGACTCTTAAGCTAATGTCAATCTTGGATATA
This sequence comes from Vitellaria paradoxa, assembly GCA_019916065.1. Taxonomy (NCBI): domain Eukaryota; kingdom Viridiplantae; phylum Streptophyta; class Magnoliopsida; order Ericales; family Sapotaceae; genus Vitellaria; species Vitellaria paradoxa. The sequence continues at coordinate 63,997,244 of CM034234.1, read as the reverse complement.
ACATAATGTTTCACACTTACGCAAAGGGATAAAATACTTGGTATTTATTACGTGCTATAGATAGAAGTTATTTATTTTTTTTTTAGCAAGCCTCGAAATTTAACCAAGGGTGACCAGCATGGGATTAAAGACTAACCACAAATATAACATAATAATCACCATTTTCAAATCCAGTCTCGGAGTAGACTATCAAGTCCAATGCCAAACCTATATACAATATCGTACAATGAAAGTATTAGAGCATCTATTACATCCCTGCATATCCTATATAAACATAACATAAACCATATATGTAAAATGTAACATTATGTAATTGTGATGAATTTCACGCACAAAAACTCAGCATGTGTGTGAATTTTATATACATGGAGAAAGTGACTATACGTCTTATTTTGGTAACCATTCGGGTTACAAAGTGTCTAGATACAATCCCTATAATTAGTGTACATAAATACTACATTAATCATACTACATATTAATGCTACATTAACACTCCATCTCAAGCTGGAGTATATATACCATATGTTCCGAGTTTGTTATAAATATATCTCATTCTAGCTCCTCCTAGAGTTTTAGTAAATAAATTAGCTAATTAATTTTTAGACTTCACATGGCTTATTTTGATGACATTCTGTAAAATTTTTTATCTGACAAAGTGATAATCAACTTCGATATGTTTGGTTTGCTTATAAAATACTGAGTTAGAAGTAATGTGGACAACAGTTTGATTATCACAAAACAGATCCATGGGCTGGGATCCAAGAACTTTTAATTCTGTCAACATATGACGTATCCAGACCAATTCACAAAAAGTATGTGCCATAACCCTATATTTTGATCATGCACTTGATGTTGCCACCACTGTTTGCTTTTTATTTTTCATGATACTGAGTTTCCTCCCATAAAGATACAGTACGTAGTAGTTGATCGTCTATCTATTGGCGAACCAGCCCAATCTGCATCTATATAACCTTGAACAAGTATATGACTATTATCTTGATATAACAAAGCACATCTTGGTGCACTTTTAAGACGAATAATTACTTCCCAATTACTAGACCGAGGTGCATCAAGAAATTGACTTACTACACTTGTGGCAAATGAGATATCTGGCCGTGTGAATGTTAGATAATTAAGCTTCCTAACTAATCTTCAATTTCGACCAAGATCTTCCAATAATTCTCTCTTATCCGCCAAAAGTTTTGTAGTGGGATCTATTAAAGTATCAATTGGTTTGGCTCCTAACATGCTGGTTTCAAATAGCAGATCAAGAATATATTTTCTCTGAGAAAGAACAATACCCTCATGTGATCTTGCAATCTCAATGCCCAAGAAATACTTTAGTGAACCCAAATCCTTGGTGTTGAACTTAGTTTGAAGGAATATGTTCAGGTCATGAATTCCTTGTGTGTCATCACCTGTGATTACAATATCGTCTACATAAACCAGCAATCATATCTTTCCCTAAGAGGAATGGCGGTAGAAAATAGAATGATCAACACAGCAACGTATCAATCTAAATTCTATTACCACATCGCTAAACTTGCCAAACCATGGGTGAGGGGATTGCTTTAGGCCATACAGTGACTTTTTTAATTTGTAGACTAATTCAGACTCCCCTTGAACAACAAAACCAGGAAGCTACTCCATATACACATCTTCGGTAAGATCACCATGTAGGAAGGCATTTTTAACATCGAGTTGATGAAGAGACCAGTGAAAAGTGGCTGCAAGAGAAATAAGAAGATGCACTAATGTGATCTTAGCCACAAGAGAGAAAGTCTCTGAAAAATTAAGGCCATAGACTTGAGTGTATTTTTTGGTAACGAGTCTTGCTTTCAACCGATCAACTGAACCATCAGGATAAACTTTGACATTATACACCAAGCGACAACCAACCGCTGACTTTCCAGGAGGAAGAGTGACCAAGTTCCATGTATCATTAGCTTGAAGAGTTGACATTTTTTTACCATGGCATTACGCCACCCAGAATGAGATAGTGCTTCAAACATAACGTTAGGAACAGAAATAGTAGACAAGGAAGAAACAAAAGTATGATATGATGGAGACAAAGTTGTATAGGAAACAAAGTTAGATATAGGATGGGAAGTACAAGCTTGTCTACATTTTCGAAAAGCAATCGAAAGATCAAGATCATAAAGCTTTGGCTCGGAAGCAGGATCTGAAGACTGGATAAGAGAAGATGGAGCGCTTGAAGCATCAGAGAGAGATTTTGTAACTGCCCGCTGTCTGGTATAAACCTGTAGATCAGGACGAGAAAGACGAAAGGGAGAAATTACAGGCAAAAAACGACTCTCATTTATATCAGAAATAGAAGAATCATCAGAAAATAAAGGGGTATTCTCAAAGGACGAAACATCAGCACATATAAAATATTGATTGAGAGAAGGATTGTAGCATCGATATCCTTTTTGTAATTGTGAATATCCCAAAAAGACACATTTAAGGGCACGAGGGTCAAGTTTATCAGTCCCACTGTCAAGTTGATGGACAAATGCAACAAACCCAAAAATTCATGGAGGAAGAGGAAACAACGATGTCTGGAGAAACAAAACTGTAAACATTGAGGGAAAAATACACACACAGTCACAGCCTCTGGTGTGTTACTTATATACATAAATAAGAGTGACTTTACACATTACATTGGTGTCCCTTTGGATTACCAATTGACTAGGTTCATCTCCTACATTAAGTATAGTAATTACTACTATACTAATTACACTATGTACATTAACACTCCCCCTCAAGCTGGAGCATATATATCATATGTTCCAAGCTTGTTACAAATGTATCTTACTCTAGCTCCCCCTAAAGCTTTAGTAAACAAATCAGCCAATTGATCTTCAGACTTTACATGACTAGTCTTGATGACATTCTGAAGAATCTTTTCTCTAATGAAGTGACAGTCAACTTCAATGTGTTTGGTTCTTTCATGAAACACTGGATTAGAAGCTATATGGATAGCAGCTTGATTATCACAAAATAGTTCCATAGGCTGCGATCCAGAGACTCTCAATTCTTCTAACATATGATTCATCCAGATCAATTCACAAGACGTATGGGCCATAGCCCTATACTCTGACTCTGCACTTGATCTTGCCACCACGGTTTGCTTTTTACTTTTCCAAGACACTAGATTTCCTCCCACAAAGATACAATATCCAGTAGTGGACCTTCTATCTGATGGAGAACCAGCCCAGTCAGCATCTGTATATCCTTGGACACGAGTATGACCATTATCTCGATACAGTAGACCACATCCTGGTGCACCCTTTAGGTATCTCAAAATACGGATGACCGCATCCCAGTGGCTAGAGCGAGGTGCATCAAGGAATTGACTGACTACACTCGTAGCAAATGAGATATCTGGTCGTGTAACTGTCAAATAATTAAGCTTCCCAACTAATCTCTGATATCGACCAGGATCATCAAATAATTCTCCCTTATCAGCCAGAAGCTTTGTATTAGGATCCATTGGAGTGTCAACTGGTTTGGTTCCTAACAAGCCAGTTTCGGAAAGCAGATCAAGAACATATTTTCTCTGAGAAAGAAAAATACATTTATGTGATCGTGCAATCTCAATACCCAGGAAATACTTAAGTGATCCCAAATCCTTGGTATTGAACTTGGCCTGAAGGAATATCTTCAAATCATGGATTCCCCGTGTGTCATCTCCAGTGATCACAATATCGTCCACATAAACGAGTAGCCATATCTTTCCCTGAGAGGAATGACGATAGAACACAGAGTGATCAACACCACAACGTATCAATCCAAATTCTATCACCACATTACTAAACCTTCCAAACCATGCACGGGGAGATTGCTTCAAGCCATACAACGACTTCTTCAATTTGCACACTAGTCTAGACTCCCCCGGAGTAACAAATCCAGGTGGTTGCTCCATATATACCTCTTCTGTAAGATCACCATGGAGGAAAGCATTTTTGACATCAAGTTGATGAAGTGGCCAGTGGAAAATAGCTGCGAGAGACATGAGAAGGCGTACTGATGTAAGCTTGGCCACAGGAGAGAAAGTCTCGGAAAAATCAAGGCCATAGACTTGAGTGTAGCCCTTGGCAACAAGTCTCGCTTTCAACCGATCAATAGAACCATCAGGGTGAACCTTGACATTATACACCCATCTACAACCAACTGTTGACTTGCCAGGAGGAAGAGTAACAAGATCCCAAGTATCATTGGCTTGAAGGGCAGACATTTCTTCGTCCATGGCATGACTCCATCCAGGATGAGACAGTGCTTCAGACACAGAGTTAGGAACAGCAGTAGTAGACAAGGAGGTAACAAAAGCATGATAGGATGGAGATAAGGCTGCATAGGAAACAAAATTAGAGATGGGATGGGAAGTACAAGTGCGTGTACCTTTTCGAAGAGCAATCGGAAGATCAAGATCAGTAGGTGCTGATGGAGATGTTGGATCTGAAGACTGAAGAGGAGAGAGGGAAGGGCCTGAAGCAGCAGGAAGAGACTCTAAAGCAGCTCGCCGTCGGGAATAAACTTGCAAATCAGGATGAGAAAGACGAAAAGGAGAAATCACAGGTAATGGTAGACTCTTATTTACATCAGAGACAGAGGAATTATCAGAGAAAAATGGGGTACTCTCAAAGAATGAGACATCAGCACACACAAAATATCGATTGAGAGAAGGACTATAGCATCGATACCCTTTTTGTACTCGAGAATATCCCAAGAAGACACATTTAAGGGCACGAGGATCAAGTTTGTCAACCCCACTATCAAGTTGATGGACAAAGGCAATACACCCAAAGATTCGTGGAGGAAGAGGAAACAGCGGTTTTTGGGGAAATAAGACAGAGTAAGGAGAGCATCCCTTCAAGACAGAAGATGGCATTCGGTTAATCAAGTAACAAGCTGTAAGAATTGCATCCCCCCAAAAGGTCTTTGGAACCTTCATATGAAACATTAAACAACGAGCTGTTTCAACTAAATGTAAATTCTTCCGCTCCGCAACTCCATTTTGTTGTGGAGTGCGAGGACAAGATGACTGATGGAGAATGCCAAATGATGTCATAAAATCAGTGAAAGGCTTAGAGAAGTATTCTTTAGCATTATCACTTCGAAGAATTTTAATAGTCACATCAAACTGAGTTTTTATTTCAAGACAAAAGGATTGGAAGATAGATAACAATTCGGAACGATCTTTCATCAAATAAACCCATGTAAGCCTGGAAAAATCATCGATAAATGTGACAAAATACTTGAATCCCAACTTCGATACAACTCGACTAGGTCCCCATACATCTGAATGAATTAAAAGAAAAGGACTCGGGGACCTGTTATTGACTCTAGGACTAAAGGAAGCACGGTGATGCTTTCCTAACTGACATGACTCACAATCTAAAGACTGAACAGGACTCAAACTTGGAACCATAACTTTTAACCTTTCAAAAGACGGATGACCCAATCGGCAATGAATTTCAAACGGTGAGGCGGCGGTAGAACAAGTGATAGGTGAAGAACGAGCTAAATAATAGAGTCCCTGTGCTTCATGCCCTTCTCCAATCTTCTTCCTGGTCTTCAAATCCTGAATAATCACAGAATCAGGAAAGAACGTCATGGAGCAATGGAATTGCCTGGTGAGTTGACTTACAGATAAAAGATTGAAAGACAATGATGGAACATACAAAGCTGAAGAAGAAGGCAAACTAGGGGAAAGACAAATTTTACCAACACCTTTCACTGGATTAGAGGAACCATTAGCTGTGGTGACATGAGGAATAGGAGAACACTGGAGATTAGAGAACAATGAAGAGACCCCAGACATATGGTCTGAAGCACCAGAGTCAATAACCCATGAGCTATGTGAGGAAGTGGACGCACAAGAAATAGGATTACCTTGATGGGCTAAAGAGACGATTGGAAGAGATGCCTGCTGAGCTGTCTGATACTGGATAAACTTGGCATATTCTTCTCCTGAAAGTGTCACAGTTGATGATGCCCCTGGGCTAAGGATATCTGAAGAGGTAGAGACACCAGAAGAAGCGACATGAGCCATATGAGGTGGCTTTCCATGGAGATCCCAGCAATTCTCCCTAACATGACCCACACGACCACAATTGGAACATTTGGGTTTAGTACCACGACCTCCACGACCACGGCCACGACCTCCTCGACCGCGTTCACTAGACTGAGGTGGGGACTTATAAGCAGAACCTTGTATTTCAAGAGGAGTCTGGCTAATTAAAGCAGAACGTGCTGAATCTGAAGTAGTAGAGGAATCTTTAGAAGCGGCCCTCATAACCCTCGAATAGGTTTCTACAAATGACGGAAGGGTAGCTCCACTGAGAATCTGAGCTTTCACCGGCTCAAACTCTGTATCCAAACCAGCAAGAAAACGAAGAACTATCATTTGTTCTCTTTGTTTTTGCATTACGTTAATATCGGTGGACAGCGGCTGCAATGAATTCAATTCCTCATGGATACGTTTCAGAGATGCAAAATATTCAGTAACTGGCCTACCGGACTGTTGAAGTTGGAAAAACTCCAGTGATAAGTCATACATCCGAGTGAGGTCACTAGAGAAGAGAAGACGAACATACTCCCATATCTCTTTACATGTGTCAAGGTGGGTACACATGTCAGCGACATTAGGTTCCATAGAATTCCACAATAAACTAACCAGATGTGCATCTTCTTGAACCCACACATCGTGCTTAGGATCAGCTTCGGGAGGCTCGGATTCAGTCAAATGCTTCTGCTTTCCATACCCCGTTAATGCTATCTTAATAGCTTTGGACCATTGAACATAGTTGGTTCCATTCAATTTTCTTGTGGTTAGCTGTTGGGGCATAGGAATTGGACCGCTAATCATCTTCGGTTCGACTGACATATCAGAAGCCATTGTAGCAAATATGATGATGTCCAAGAACTCGAAGGCCCTGCTTAAATCTTTCAGAAAGAGAACTCGAAGGCCCTGCTTAAATCTTTCAGAAAGAGAACCCCAATGGCCAACCTTTGAAGACAACAAGGATTTGAACAACTAGAGAAATAATGACGTCTAACTCAGCACAAAGGCTAGTTTAGAGATCAACAGCAGTACGTCGGAAGACTGCAAAAGGCCCACGCGCCTGGACGCGCGTCAAAGATGGCGGCGCGTGAGACCCACGCGCAAAGACTCCGGCGGCGCGTGACGGCGCGTGGTGGACTTCCTGGTGACGATGTTCTTCCGGCAAGCACCGCCTTCTTCCGACGACTGTACAGGTATGACTCTCTTGATGAAACAAGGATCGAGTGATGAGCAGTGAGACGATTTGTGCTCGTTGGAGCTGGAACGCGTGACTGTGGCAGTTCCAAACTCTTGACAGAAACGAAGCACACTGCTCTTGAAGACACTTAATAGGACTAGAATGACTAACGCTCTGATACCATGTAAACATTGAGGGAAAAATACACACACAGTCACAGCCTCTGGTGTGTTACTTATATACATAAATAAGAGTGACTTTACACATTACATTGGTGTCCCTTTGGATTACCAACTGACTAGGTTCATCTCCTACATTAAGTATAGTAATTACTACTATACTAATTACACTATGCACATTAACAAAAACAAAGTAGGGAGAACATCTCTTTAGAACAGAAGGCGACATTCTATTGATTAGGCAACATGCGGTGAGAATAGCATCTCCCCAAAAGGTCTTTGGAACCTTCATGTGAAACATCAAGCAATGAGCTGTTTCAACCAAATGTAAATTTCTCCTCTTAGCAACTCCATTCTGTTGTGTGGTGCGAGGACAAGATGACTAATGAAACATGCTAAATAATGTCATAAAATCAGTAAAAGGGTTAGAAAAGATTTCTTTGGCATTGTCACTGCGAAGAATCTTAATAAACACATCAAATTGAGTTTTTATTTCAAGACAAAAAGATTGAAAGATAGACAATAACTCAGAACGGTATTTCATTAAATAAACCCATGTGAGCCTTGAGAAATCATCAATAAACGTAGCAATGTACTCAAAACCCAACTTTGACATAACTCGACTAGGTCCCCATACATCAAAGTGAACTAAATAAAAAGAACTCAAAGATCTGTTATTGACTTTAAGACTAAAGGAAGCACGGTGATGTTTTCCTAACTGACAAGACTCGCAATCTAAGGACTATAGTTGACTCAAACTTAGAACTATAAATTTCAATCTTTCAAAAGGTGGATTATCCAAACGGTAATGAATTTCAATTGGAGAGGTAGCTGCAAAACAAGTGATAGATGAAGGTGCAGATAACCAGCCATATAGTAGAGTCCCTGAGCTTCATGCCCTTCTCCAATCTTTTTCCTTATCTTCAAATCCTAAATGATCACAGTATCAAGAAAGAAAGTCATTGAGCAATTCAATTCTCTAGTAAGTTTACTGACAGATAGAAGATAAAAGTACAAGAATAGAACATATAACACTGAAGAGAACATATAACACTGAAGATAAGGAGAAATTAGAAGATGGACAAATTTTACCGACACCCTTTACTGGATTAGATGAATCATTAGCTGTAATGACATTAGAGATGGGAGAGCACTGAATATTAGAAAACAACGAAGGGGTACCGGACATATGATTTGAAGCACTAGAATCAATAACCTAAGATGTATATGGAGAGGTGGACACACAATTAATAGGATTACCTCGATAGGCTAAATAAACTGTTAGAAGAGATGCTTGGTTAGCCGTTTGATAGTGGAGAAATTTGACATGTTCTTCTCCTGAAAAAGTCACAATTGATGATTTGCCTGTGCTGAGTTTATCTGAGGAGGTAGGAACATCAGATGAAGTTGCATGAACCATATGGGCTGGCTTCCTATAGAGATCCCAACAATTATCTCTAACGTGCCCAACACGGCCACAATTAGTGCATTTAGGTCTAGTACCACGACCTTCATGGCCGCGGTAACGACCACGTTCACTAGACTGAGATGGAGGTGGATAAACAAGGCTTTTATTATCTAAGGAAGTTTGATTGATTAGAGCAAAACGGACAGAATCTGAAGTGGTGAATGATCCTTAGAAGCAGCCCTCATAACCCTGGAATAGGTTTCTGCAAACGGGGAAAGAGTGGCTCCATTGAGAGCCTGGGCTTTGACTGGCTCGAATTCAGGATCCAACCCAGCAAGGAAGCAATGCACAACCATGTGTTCTCATTGTTTCTGCATCTCGTTAATGTCTGTAGGTAAAGGTTGCAGAGAGTTCAGCTCTTTATAAATGAGCTTCAAGGAAGTAAAATATTCAGTAATTGGTTTTCCTGACTGTTATAGTTAAAAGAATTCTAGTGATAAGTCATACATGCAATTAAGGTCATTGGAAAACAGCAAGCATACATACTCCCATATGTCCTTGCATATGTCGAGATATGTACACATATTAGTGATGGAGGGTTTCATAGAATTCCATAACAAATTAACCAGGTGAGCATTCTCTTGAACCCATGCATCATACTTTGGATTTGTTGCAGGAGGGCCTGACTCTGTTAGGTGTTTTTGTTTGCCATACCTGATTAATGCAATATTGACAGTTTTGGACTATTGAATGTAGTTAGTTCCGTTTAATTTCCTGGTGGTTAACTGTTGTGGGATAGGAACTGAACTACCAATTATTTTTTGATCAATGGACATTTCAGATGCCATGGAAGCACGAGAACAGTGACTGTGAAATGAGAATAACAAGAAAAAGGTTCAAAAACAGCAACCGGAGATGCCCGGAAGGTCGTCGGAGAACAATGAGTGCACTGCAGGTAGCCCAGCAGTCTGCCGGTGAGTCACGCGCTTACATGCACTGCAGAGAGGATGGTGCGTGAGGCTCACGCGCAGATGGTCAGGAAGCGCGTAACGGTGCGTGGGGAGGTCTCCGGCGGCGGCAATTCTCCGACTAGGGTTGCCTAACTCCAACGACTCCTCTAAGGTCTTTCACTCTCTAAACCAGCAACCGAGAGGAAATCTTTTCAGCTTCAACGTTGAAAAGGACTTTTGGTAGTTCTCAATATTTGATACATTGGACAGTGACACACCCCTAAGGACTCAGAGTTAACGCTCTGATACCATGCAACACTATGTAATTGAGATGAATTTCACACACAAGAACTCAGTGTCTGTGTGGACATGGAGAAAGTGACTATACATCTTACTTTGGTGACCATTCAGGTTACCAAGTGTCTAGATACAATCTCTATAATTAGTGTACATAAATAATACATTGATCATACTACATGTTATTGCTACATTAACATAAAACAATAGTATAAATTCAAATATCAGAGTCATTATACAAAATAAGTTTCAGTAAAGCTAAAGTGCCGACAATATGAGTACATACCGAACAAAAATCTGAAATCCGAGCCGAGACACACTCTAGGATAGCTTGAGATGGCTGCTACTAGTATCTCATGAAGTAGCTCTTGCAAAATGGCAGTTGTGAGCTATCTAAAGCCTAGTGGCCTGAACCCATGCGCGTGACAAACAAGTGTGCATAAATCAAGTGACAAGTGATTTATATCAACACATATAACTAAAACATGATAATAACATACACTTACAATATGCAACGATATCATGTAGCAATGCAATTATCAGGACTTGTCCTAAGCTCTTCAACCTCGGGAACTAGTGCCTTTACATTGCTCAACCGAGGGTCCGCTACACCTAGAAGTTACTTCAATGACGTTCATAGAGGGTGCGTAACACCCAATATCTGACGTTCAATGTCAGTGGTTGGAACTTCCAATCCCAGGGAGGTGCAATCCCTACTTGTTTTAGTTCTCTTCTCCTTATATGACAATTATAAATATCCATGCCAATGCCCAAATCCCAATACTAATGCAAATCATGCATTTAATCAATAAAATAAACAGGGCCAATTTTGAACCATAGGTTAGTGGTAACTAGAGATACCCTTGTAGTTAATAGTGTCATACAGGCATTTGATATTGCTTTTTGTTCTTTTTGTCCTCCGATATTGCAACCATTTCCACACACACACCCAAAAAAAAAAAAAAATGATGTCTAGTTATCTAATGTATTATTTTCCTCAAATCTATCTCTAATAACAAGGTGCGGTCTACCACTCTGCCAGAATCTTTTTCGCTGTTCAGGCAAGAACTTGTGTGAATAATGGAGTAAACAAGTAACACAACTGTGGGAAGAAACCCATCCGAACGGACCTATGTCATGAATTTCTCTTGGCCGATTATTGATTCTCTCAAACTCCTGTTCTTTCTGTGGTGAATAATTGACAGAGATAAAAACATGTTTGATGGGCAGGGAAGTGACATATTGCTTGCTTTAATGGAGCATCCAGTTCTTGTATCTGCCTCAAGTTCATTCAAAGCTATTCCAGAGTGGAAGTTCTCACTTTCTGAAGAATCTGGTTCAGTGATATCAAGACAAAGTAAATGTGTTTATATTTTCCAAAGAGAATACGCGACTGTTAACCCTGCACTTGTGGATGTAGGTTCTTGTCTTTATTTCTTTAAACACATACTGTTGAATGCTTTGTCATGGGATTCTAGAAGTACTAGAAAGTATAAGAATAGATCATTCAATCATTGAAATGCTGTGCATGCAATAATCTCAACCAATAAATAATAGGAAGAAAAGGGGAGATATTATTCAATCCCTTCAGCACTAGAGTTTTTCCACCCTCCACCCCCACCCCCACCCTACCCAACCCAACCCCTAAAAAAAATAAAAAATAAATAAATAAAGAACTCAGGGGTGACATTGCTTGAACCTCTGATTGCTGGCTGAAAGAAATGACATAAGTGATGCCCGAAAACTGTTGGTAGCTTAGTAGTACCTTAGATTTACGTAACCTTTGGGAAAACTAGGTTATGAAGATCCAACCATCCTTCCTTGCCTTATCCATTATGAGTGGGGCCCATGACCAACGGGAAATTAGATTTATGATTCCAGTTGAAATACCAACTGTACAAAATGACTGTCGTTGGTGTGGAAGTAAACCTTTGGTTATGAGACTACTTCCATTGTTCCATTGCTAATTGTGTCTTTTACGGACAGATCTTAATAGTGCAAAAGGTTGTCTTAGCTATGTGGAAATGGGTTTTAGCTGAACTGCCTAGTGCATTTCACAGTAAGACTATCCATAATCTGTACTTCATGCGTGCCACATTGCAGCGGAGGTACTACATGGAAGAAGTGTGGCACATTGTTAAACATCAATAGGATCTATAAAGAAAATTGCCTGGGTGCATTTCTGTGACCCAATTTTATAGGGTATTTACCGTAGCGTGGTTTGCCAATCCATTGTTTTTGTTAGATGGAAAGTATCGATTTAACATTGTCATAGTCAATGTTTCACAGCCAGCGATCCACTCAATCTTGTGCCCGTTTCCAAATGGATTGTTGTAACCTACTGCTTTGGTATTTATGCTTGCCGCCCGATTTTATTGTCTTGTTGAATGATTATCATTAGCATTTTGAGAACTCTTGTCGCTATTTTAGTTTTGCAGAATCGATACCTGATTCTCATCTCTTAAATGGAAGAATTTAATGCAGCTTTCATTCCTGATGGCAGTCATTACCATTTTCCTTATTTATTTATTTATTTTTTTTGACGGGGTGAGAAGTTGGTATCAACCCTGCTAATCACCCTTGCATGTTGCCAGGTCAGTGTGCTTTATATTGACTCCAAACATTCTTATTTCTCACTAAATTTGGTCTCAATATTATAGTGGCAATTCTTTTCTTTCTTGCCTCATCTTATGTCTTGATTTGGGTCAGTCACTGTCAAGCAACAGACCAACTGAAACATGTACTCTTGTTTTATACTTAAAATGGTAAAAGTGAACTATCTTGTTGCCAAATCCCAAATGGATTTTGCAATGTCAGTTTGCGATAGCATTTATCAAGTCTACCAATGTAATTGTTGGTTGTTCGGGTTCTTGTTTTACAATTGATCATTGAAGAGTTTTCTTTGGCGTACCCATTCTCCATCAAGTGTTTTATATATTTTGTCACTTACCTAAACTGAATATATGTGTCCTTTTATGCTTCCTGAAAAAGTTAGTTGGCACTGATGAAGCAACAACCTGTGTGGGTCTCGCCATTCGGAACCGCACAAGTGGAATGTATGGATATATTTCATAAAAAAATTCTGGATTTTTTTTCCAGGAAATGCGTATTTGATTCTGAATATCTAACCCCTTTGGTTTGATACCTTGATCGTAGGATCTCTGTTGCCCACATGGATTCACCAAAAGTAGTTGATGTTGGCCTCACCCAGATGTTGACTTTAGTTGTCAATCAAAGTTCTGATATCGAGTTGGATGTATTCTTCTCAGTTTTCTCAAAATCTTGTTGTTAGTGTTAACAATTATTTGTATACTGACCATGTAATTTTGCATGATATGTAACCTCTGCAAGGGTATTCAATGCAGGTGCATCTAATTGGTGGTTTTAACGATGCCCAACCTCAAGTCTGGCCCAGGATCCTTTACTTTGTCTTAGATTTTCCAGAGATGTAATTATATGCTCAGGGCAGAATTATTGAGATTGAATGAATTGAATTTGCATGCAGCATGCCAATGGTGATGGTAGATCAGAAAGCAAGGAAAAGGTGGAAGGCTATTCCTTTCCTCTGTGCTCCAAGATTGTTGAAACGTTGCAAAAGAGGAAGGAAAGATTTCACCTTCAAATGCTTCATGGTCTTGGGCACAACACCAGACAGGATTCTGAAGGCAACGCGTCCCCCATTTTCAATGGATTCCTGGTCAGCTTCATTTTAATGAACTTCTTTTCCTGTTTACTGTTTAGCATTTCAACTCAACAATGATTAGTTGTAACTAAACCACAAAGCCCCACTCACAGAAGGATCTGATGGAGGAAGTAGGCAGGCAGCTCAGCCCCCACTTTTTTGCAGAGTGGATGATTCCTGGTATTCAAACTCGTGCCATGGCATGATGTAGATAGCACTTGCCATTGTGCCAGGTCATCACCGTCCATTTCGTCCTGGCCATTTTTGCACTTGATGTTGCCCAAGGTGCAAAGGGCATGACGACTCGACATCATCCTCACCTTCCTTCGGCTTATCACTAATAGTCCATCGAGTTTTGTAACAAAAGTCTTACCCTTAGTTCCTCTTCTCTCTTAAACCCTTAGTTCCTCTTCTCTCTTAAAAGTCTTCTCATAAACAAACTTTCCCTTATGCGATCTCGATTAGCATTCAAGTACGATGATGTTTTCCTAATTGACACAACTGGCAATTTAATGATTGTACTTAACTCACAATTTAATAAATAGATGTTTTAGAAGTGTAAATTCAAATATATAAATGAACAGAAACTTGATAATAAAATATTTAAACAAATTATTATTTTTGTATATCATGTTTTATTTTAATGTGTTGGACCATAGAACTATTATTCTACTAATAAATATAAACTTTCCAAAAAGGACAGATATGTTGTTCCCTGTTGAATAATGAGGTAAATTCTTGACCATGGGATATTTCTAGCCTGTGGATCCCATCTGCCACCCTGCAACGCAAACAACCCTCCCCCCACCAAAAAAAACAAAACCCAAAAAAAAAAAAAAAAAAAACCTGTGTGTGGCATTCTGTGTATAGCAGAGGCTTTTATCCACATTTTGAAATATGGGTCTTGTTCATTCCTTACTATTTTCAGGTAGAAACTTCTACTGGATCAGTCATCCCTGCCAGCTTTGATAGAAAGTCGAGATGTCCGGATGAAATAGTCAGAAGAATCCGATTGTCTGCATCTTTTCAGGATCCCAGTTGGAATGGCAGGTTACTAGATACATATGACACTCAGACTGACCAATTCATCATTGCCCCATGCTGCTGGTAAAATATGGCTCCACACTTTCCACTTCTTTGAGTCCATTCATTTTATCGGAAATGCTTTACTTACCAGAAAAAAGAGAGAAAAAATTTTACTCATTTTGCCTCGTGTTTGTCTTTCATGCAATATTTAATGTTACCTTTCTTTCTGTCTCCTTGTGTGAATTTATGCTCGTCTGTTGTTTATACAGAAATCCGAGGCCAGGGGGCCATTCCCTTGACTCGTACTGACCTAACTGTTCTGGATTTGTCTAGTGAATACCTTATTGATACAAGGCAGCTTATAGTGACATTTGCATCTTTGACAACTCACAGGACCGAATGGCTATTACATATTGCTTTGTCAGTGCGGCAAATGTCTGATTCAGAAATCCTCCTTTCTTGTTCTACTTCACCTTTTGCTGAGGGCCCAGACTTTGTGGATAATGAAAGAAGGTACATCGTTCAACCCAGGGTTTTGCATGAGCTCTTGCATTATACAGTTTCTAACTTTCCAATAATGATAAGATAAGTGGGCATTCAAATCTTCAACGAAAAATGCATCGGGTTAAGTTTTTCCTAGATTGTGTGGACACTGGAATTAATTCACAAGACCAGCAAGGTCTAATAGATGCTTTTTATTGAATTATATTTTCCAGATGGTTTTGGGAAGTTGTTCACTGTAGCTGACTGATGGCTCTATTACATTCTGTTTCTGCTCACGTTATGATATTTATTATACTGTCAGAATTTGTTTAGTTTTCATATTAAAATGGAATAATTAAACATTGTATGGAGGGGAAGGGTACTTGCAGAGATTAATTATAAGCCTGAAAGTGGTTAACTAAATTACAGATCCCGTTCTCATCAGCATATAAATAAATGTAGAAATATATTCAATCATGAAAACTCTAAAGATTAAGTCTCAAAACAATCTGCTTACAGCTTGTAGGGCATATTCGAGGTAATAGAACCATTAACAATTTCCTTCTTCAGGTGGTGCGATTACTTGATTCAACATCCAGACTGGAGGGAGACTTTTCCTATGAAGCAGCCACGTGTATTCGAGAGGACCACCGATGGAATGTGGATGAGGAAGTGAGTAAGAATGTCCTCTGATTAAATTACTCGTCTTGCTAGTTATCTCATTTGAGAAGTTAACACTCCCCCACATCTGATTGGCATCGTTGGGGCAAATGGCTAAATAAATGTACACTAATTTTTCCTCTTCCACATGCGTATACCTACATATAGCTTATGTCCCGAACCAAATTTCATTCAGTAGTGTATTAATCCCAATCTGGATGTAACTCTTGTGTTGACAATATAATGGGGCTTATTGTGCGTTTTTGTTTCTTTCTATATGCACTGATTAGAGCAGCTTTTTGTCCTTTTTGGAGGAAAAGGGTACACATATTGAGTAATTAAGCAATGATGCTTTACACTCCTTGTTGGGGATTCTAATGAAATTACAGTTTAACCTTTTTCATTGTGACGATGAGTTTGACCCCCCCTAAATCGGTAGTTATAAATCGAATTGAATATTTCGTAATGAGTGGGAATCCTATAATTGGGGTTACAAGAGGTTGTTATGTCAGTTGCTCTCTCACTCTTTCACTAAGCCCCCCCCCCCCCCCAAAAAAAAAAAAAAACCCTAATCTCAAGTCGATATCCTGCATCTCTATGACTAAAGTGAGTGCCAGTTGTGACTAATACTAGATCAAGTGAACCGGTGCCTTTGAAATTATATAGCTGAATGTGCATTTTCGTTGCCCCATAGTTAGAAGTTATTTGTAAGAAATAACTTGGCATTCAAATTATTGCCCATCGCTCCAGGTCTAGGTTGAGGTTTCAAAGTGCTTGCCCCTTTATTGGCTTCTGCGAGCCAACGCTTTGTGGGTAATTGAACGGGGCAACATTTCGATAATTTTGTTTCTAATGCGCTTACAATTTACGAGCTTATCATAACAAACTTGTTACATAATAAGTTATCAGTCTTTTGGGATGTTCAGTATGTAAATTTGGATTAAAAATAGATTTAGGAGTAAAATGGTTATTTTACAAGTCAAGTTTAAATCAATTTAAAATTTATTAAACTAATATGAAATTTGTTAAGAAATATATTTCTGTATTTTAAGATGTTTAAAATAGAAATTTAAACACAAAAAAAAAAAAACACAAAAAAACAAATTCATCGGTGAAATGATCATTTTATTAAGAAAATTTGAATCAATTGGAAATTTACGAAATTGATATATTAAATCTTTCAAAATATCTAGAATACAAATTTAACCAATTATAAGTTTAAGGGTAAAACAATTAATACCTAATAATATTCTAAGCTTAGGGAAAACGAATCTACTTATATTTATATTCTAAACTTTAATTTTTATTCTTCTTTGTGCAAAGAAAGCGAATGAATTTGTGAAAAACTTGACATCTAAAAGTTGTCTTATCAAGGTGATTAATTAAATATTTAATTTCTTTTAACCTATTTAAATCTATTAAAGAGAGACCTTTCATAAAAAGGCCAATAATGATCCATTTATAAACCTAACCAAACCAAACCAAACCCATTTAAATTAGACGATTTCATGTTTTGGCTTTGGAACTCCAAACGGAAATTACCCCCCCCCCCTAAACTCACTACTTTCAAGATTTTGTGAGCCTCATTCCCCACGGTAAAATAGATGCAGCACAGGTTTCATCTGCCGTCACATGATACCATGATAAATAGAAGTTAAAGGGCACGGAAGCACTACACACTGCCAGACAATGGCACCTCAAAATGCAGATTTAAGGACCTAGGAAATTTTTATATAAAATCATTTTTGCTGTTACTATTCAAAAATAAATTAATCCAACAACAAACCATATTCCAATACATAATATTAAAAGACTAGGCACAAATAAAATGCTTAAGCGACTGGCTTGCGAAGCTCATGAGCTCCATGAGCAAAATGGCACCTTTCACCAAAAGTGCACGAGCCTTGTGCAAACTTCTCGCACATCTTTGTCTTGTAATGGCTCGTTGGAGCAGCCAGAACTGGCTTGGCAGGAGGCTTCGCAGCGCTTATGTTCATGATGAGCTCACGTACCATGGCACTAGCCTGGTTGATCTGATCAAAGGCTCCTTCAAGCTCAATGTTCCTCTGATTCGGATCAGAGTCATGATCCTTTATTGAAAGCTTAACACCAGTTTGGCGACAAATCTGCTTAGAGTTCACACCACCCTTCCCAATGATTGCACCTGCGAGGGATGCGTCTATGCTGATCTTGGCTGTGGCCGATGCACCAAAGTTGGCTGCAGCGGCTAGGCCAGCTTTGGGTTGCTCAACCCGTCCAGAAAACCTACCTGGCATTGGTCCCATGCCTCGGGGATCTTCATAGGCCGGGATATTGGGCCTTCCCAGCTCCATCTCCCCATGAGCAAAATGGCACTTGTTTCCAAACTTGCATCCTTCTGCAGTGTTGAATTTGTTGCAAAGCTTGGTCTTGACAGTTGAGGCTGGACCATCGGTAAATTGGGATGGAGCCACAGGATTTCTAGCAGCAGGAAGAGAAGGGTTCCCGCCCAGGTTTGTCATCTGAGCAACCGCACTGTAGCCACCAGGAACATAATGCAGGAAATGACATCCACTGCCAAATGAGCATCCAGAAGTGCTGCACCACGAATCAGGGCATCCCATGAGAAAAAAAAAATGCAAAAAGTATTCAAAGGAAGAGAAGCTGCACTACACAAGCACGCTGCAAAAGTAAAGAAACCATGGATGCACATGCAGCAAGCAACTTCCACAGAAATTCTGAGGCAAAATGGCCCACATCTACTACTTTTACGAACAGCCAAAATACCGCTAAAGGTAAACAAGTTAGGGTCAACAATAAGTTGTGTGACTGGAGGCTTGAAAATGTCAAAAAAACCGTCCAAGAGAAAGAAAGCCCATTGAACCACCTGTGCATGTAAATTTGGCCCGAACCCGGCTTGAGCCATGACCCACATTGGGCCAGCCAACACCAAACCCATAGACCCCAAAATAGCGCTTGGGTTTTGCAATTTGAAGCCTGACCCAAAGGCATATCGAAACCCAGTCCCAAGTCCCAGTCAAGAGGCCCACATCCTCATACCTCATTAGCTTTCCACCAGCAGAATCAAGAACTTAAATTTTTTTTTCAACCTCTAGTAAACCAATTCCTATTTTATTATCTTTTATAAGCAAATTAGTTCCCACACTAATGTTGTGGCCCTTGTGGGTTCAAGTATCTCCTTCAAAAAGGCTGCAATAATTTTTTTGATAAATTCAAAAAGACTGCAATGATATTTTCCATACAAAACTCTTAATTACTAATTAGTTGAAACAAAAGATCAAATTATGTCAAGTAAAAAAGAAAAGAAAAACAAACAGAAGTCTTGCAATTTTCACCATTAGTAGTTTAAATGTAAATCCATCGTAAGCTTTTAGGGATAGGAAAGCAACTGAATACATGGAAAACAATAAAAAAAAAATTTGCCAATCACAAAAACTAAAAAACTTAAATGGATAAATATAAACAAAAAATGGTAACATTACCAAACAAGGCCTAAAATCTCAAAAACTTATAGAATAGAAGTAAACATTGAACATTTTGAACCCCAAGAGAAAAGTAAAAAAAGAAGACATCTTGAGAGAGGAAAACAGGAAATGAGGAAAAATCATTTATGTACCTCTTTTAGTTTCCTGTTTCAAGCAATCCACATATTAGTGGCATATTATAACAAAAGCAAGTTGGGATTTATCATCTAATTATTATCAGGATAAAAAAAAGGGTCTACTCCTTATAAGAACAGCTTAACCAGAACCAATATCATTGTGTATAATCATTAAATCAGTATGTACTAAGAGACGAGAATATTTATACCATCAACATACCCCTGCATCTTACCAAGAAAAGGGAAGTAATCCAGCACCCTTTGATCCATCACAACAAATTGGGTAAAAACAAAGTTAAACTCTCATTGCATTTGATGCATTCCAAAGAAATAAGTTAGAAGAGTTGCAATATGGTGGTTTAAAATAATTGCAAAATACTAAAATTGCGGTGATTTACATCTCCAAAATTGCTTTTGAAATATTTAAAACTAATAATTTCTAAGTCTCTCCACAAAATTCATCACAGATGTTGAACTAAGAATTTTTTTTTTTTTTTTTATGTAATTAAACTGCAGAAAATAAACAACTCTGCTGAGCCTAAATCATCAACTGGTTAGTAGTTGTTGCTGACAAATTACTATCAAAATCTTATTCAAAAGTTGTGAATTTTAGGGAATTTTTAATTAGAATACTTATGATGTGTAGGTCAAGATTAGAACCTGAAAAACTTCATGCATGGCTTTGATTTGCTTCCTATACCAGTTGCAAAGGACTCCATTTCTGTTACAGAAAATTGATCGCATTCTTTCAGTTAAATTTTCAACCAGTTCTTGGTCATGAAACATGCCCAAACATTCACAATTTATAGAATTAACCATTCTTAATAGCAGATAATCATTAACAGAAGTTGATAACTTTGTACACAAATTAAACAAGTTCCAGAATGATCTTTCCAATTTAACGATGAATTAAATCCAGAAATAAATTCATCATATTAACTATAAGTATATATTGCCTCCGCGACACCATCAATCTATAGTAAAGAATGGTTTTTTTTTTTTGGGGGGGGGGGGGGGGTAAGTTATAGTAAAGAAAGGTTGAATAACTCAAACGACCATCATTTGAGACTATCACAATCTAACAGATTACATTCAACTTTGGAAAGTGTAATGTGCCATCAATATATACGATTCTTCTTTTCTGTTTTTGCTTTCATGTATATGTATATTTTTTTTTTTATAACAAGCAAGAGAATTGAAAAAAATAAAATAAAATAAAATGCCACAGACAACACAACCCATGGACATACACTATACAAATATATTGTTTAAAAACTTACCAAAAAAAAAAATATATTGTTTAAAAGACCTAATGTTCTTTAATAATCTAAAATTTTAGAGACTAGAATATATAAAATAAGAAAGCTCAAGAATTTAAATTTAAGATATTTTTAACCATTGAATTTGATCAATGGCCAGGATTAAATATTTTTCTCTCCACTTTGATTGTCCTTTTTAGTCAATTCACATGGAAACACACTTTCTAAGTGAATATTTTTAAAAATTTATGCTGTCCTATATGAATACCTTAATCTCTTTGACTAGTGATTTTTATTTTTACGGGTTATTTTTATAGTTTTATGTAGGTTTGTTTTATAAATTTACATTTGAATCTAAATTAATATTTTTAAAAATTTATCCTACACTATATGAATACTTTAATCTCTTTTGACTTGTGATTTTTATTTTTTACAGGATATTTTTTATAGTTTTTATGCAGGTTTGTTTTACAAATTTACATTTGAATCTAAATTAATATTTTTAAAAACTTATCCTACACTATATGAATACTTTAATCTCTTTTGACTTGTGATTTTTATTTTTACAGGTTATTTTTATAGTTTTTATGTACGTTTGTTTTACAAATTTACATTTGATTCTAAATTAATATTTTTTAAAAATTTATCCTACACTATATGAATACTCTAATATCTTTTGACTCGTGATTTTTATTTTTACAGGTTATTTTTATAGTTTTTATATAGGTTTGTTTTACAAATTTACATTTGAACACTTTGCAAGCCAAATAATATTTTTGCGAGTTAAGGCACGGGAAATTCCTAGTTCTATATATAACTGGATTTTTTCAACATTCCAAATCATTGTTCACATGGCATTATATGATCCCCTTAATTTTCACTTTAAATTTATCAATATATATCTATATTTATACTAATATATAAAGGGAGACACCAGTATAGAAATAGATATAGTATCTATATCCATACTAAGAACTTGACATCTTCAAAAAGCAATCATAAACCTAAATTAACAATCAAGGAATATCAACTAAAATAAGTAATAACAAACGAAATTAGTGAGAGACTGCATTATCCTGTAGAAATTCCTAACACCAAAACAGATCAAGCACTAGACTTACCAAAAAAAAAGATCAAGCACTAGAAATTGGAAGAAAAACAATATAATTTAAACTAAAAGAAACCAAAAAATGCCACACTTAAAACGAGAAGAAATAATAAGCCATAAACATTAGGCTCAGCAAATAAAACTCGAATATGATACAGAATGAAAAACAAATCAAGACAGGTGAAGCAAAAACCAACTGCATAGAAACGAAAGGAAGCGTTTAAAGAACAAAAAGCCGAGAGATTCAAGGACTGTACCTTGTTTTGATTTCTTGATCCCTCCGTTGCCCATGAAGGCACCGTCTGGATTGCCTCTCTTGCGCCCGAATTCCATCACCCTCAATCCAAACGAATCAAGTTACACGGAAACAAAGCTACCAAATAAGCAACCACGTACCAATCTTCTGTGTGTATAAAGCGAAGGAACAAATTTTGACTGGAACAAAAATGGGAAAGTAGAGCAAACCCCTAGGGTTTAGAGAGGCCGGAGGCGGTTGGCGGAATTGAAAATCTATATTCAAATTTCATTAAGTTTTCAGATTTCTACCCCGCGCTGATTTCTCAATTTCCCGCGTAGTACGTTGTCGTTTTGTCACTTAGCCCTCGTTTGGTATGACTTGGCTCCCTGCTGTCTTTTATTCCGTTATTTTTTTGTTTTTCTAAATTTCAGCCATTGATTTTCGTCTAAAGACTGAAAATATAAACTGAATTTATAATAAATATAGAGGTAATTTAGATGCAAGAATTGAAAATAAAAAATGATACGAGACCCATAAAATTATATTGTTAACCCTTCAATAAAAACGAATAGTTGAAATTTAAAATTATAAAAAAATAAAAATAAAAAACAGCAAATGAGTCAAATCCCATTTGATAACATTTCTATTTTAAGTTTTTTTATTTATTTTTAAAAATTTTGTAAATTAGCAACTGAAACATATTTATTAAGTCTATTTCTGTTTTTTTTTCTAAAAAAATTAAAACTTAAACAAAAAACATAAAAAAATATTTTTATTCTTTTTTTCTGTTACAAATATTTTATTAATTTTGACTCTTTGTCTATTTTTATTACATCATATTAAAATAAAGTATTTTATTCAAATATTTTATTAAATTAAAATTATTTTTTAATAAATAATTTAATTACTTTAATTTAATTAATATAAAATATATTTTATTAAATTATGGAGAATTATAGAATAGAAAGAAAGCTTTCTTTGAAAGCATACCATGTAAATATCTCAATATTATTGTAGTGAATTTTAAAGTATCAACCTCTACTGTTGGTTCAATTAGATCTCTACTGTCTATTGAGAAGATAAAATGCTATAAATAGGGATCACTCCATCATTTGTAAGCATCCATTTTGAGTATTTTTAATATATAATAAATTAAATTAAATTAACTTAACTTAATTGAATTTAATAATTAATTTAATTAATATTAAATATAGTTTTATTAAATTATTTTTAATAAATAATATAATTAATCATAATTAATATATTTTATTTTTACTGAATTAAATAATATAATATTTTATTTTATTTTTTAATAAACAATATATTTTATTTTATTTTATATTTGTTGAATTAAATGATTTAAAAAAATTAATTCTTTAAAAATTAATAAAATCAAATATTTAATAAAAATATAAATTAATAATTGTAAACAAAATTGTATGTCTAAACGTAGTCGCAGTTTTAGTTCAAAAAATAATAATAACAAAAAATATAAACAGACAAAAATAAACCAAAGAAAAAAAACGACGGCATTGTTACTGGACGAGCCGTTGTCTACCTAATTTGTACCATGCCTACTACCGTACCATGTAGCGTTGGGCCAAACCCACCAAACTTATGGCCCAAAAGATTGGGTCGGCCTGTCAAAACGATGTCGTATCAGGATAAATTAATGAACTCCCGTGTGACACACGTGAGTTCGCAACGACCGGCCGATCTAGTGCCACGTACCAATCATTAATAATCCGTCAACCGTGTTTACAAAAATATCCCCTTAGCAAGCTGGAACTATGGTCCATTTTTTTTTTTTTTTGGGGTAAAAGTAACAACTGTCCATTTTCGTTATTATAGGCGGCTTTAGGGGCATTCCGACCGATAAATTCCAGCAACTGCTGAGGGGATGTCTCCGCTGAAAAAGGTAGTTCCTTCGAAATCTAGGACCGACCAAATATGGTTCGCATTCGATGAAGAGTTAGCCATTTGATTTCTTCTGAAACTGAAAGCTTCAATTAAGTTTCGCGAAGATCAGAAGCCAGTTTTGAGAGCGAAGGTACCTGTGAGCATCTTAGGGTTTCCATTTCAATCCGGAATCGAAGCCGGCGAGGCCAAAGAGCTCTGCTTGAATCTCGGTACGTTGTTCGACTCTGGTCCATTATTGAAGCTCTCTTGCCGC
Organism: Vitellaria paradoxa; assembly: GCA_019916065.1. NCBI lineage: Eukaryota > Viridiplantae > Streptophyta > Magnoliopsida > Ericales > Sapotaceae > Vitellaria > Vitellaria paradoxa. Next base: position 63,972,933 of record CM034234.1, on the reverse strand, counting down.
CCGAACGACTCATGGAGACCTTTCGGTTTTGCTGTGAGGACAGGGATTGGACGTTTCGGATCGCCAATCGGAGCTCCCCTGACTATGAGCGCCGAGTTCAGCATTTTAAGAAATGGAAGCCCTAGATTCTTTATCCATTTCAGGCCTCGGGTTGGCGATTTCTCGATCAAAGGATCGGCCCGTTCGCAGATTGCTTTGCCCGCACAGCCCTCGGTTTCTCCGCCGAAGGCGCAACCGCAGGGCAACGACGGCGATTCGGAGAATGGTGAGTTCTTCGAGAACAACGAAACGCCGACGGTAAACGTACGCAGCAGCCGGAGGCTGAACGCCGTGTTCTTGACAGGAGAATTACTGATTTTCCGGCGGCTAGCGCGGTTGTGAACATGTTTTCCTGTGCAGATTTGTACGCCGAGGACAAAGCTCCCGGTGAGCGACCAAGCGGTGGTAAAGCTCCGTGGAGGGTCAGATTCCCGTTGGACGACGTAGGGGATGATCGTACGGCTGCAATTTCGTTTCAGAAGATTCCTCACATCGTGCTGAGTAAAAATAGGGATCGAACTTGCCCATTAAAAATAGGGATCGAACACGTGGCGGTTAATCCCAAGGAGTTCGCGGTGAAAGAGAGTTAAATTAAACAAGGGTAATGACGTGGCAATGCCGTGTTTGGGAGTGGTGTGGAGAGAGCTGGTTGTTTTGCTGGAGGAGCATGGTTTGTTGAGGAAAGATGTGGAAGAGCTCCGTATAAAATTTGACGCCGATAAACCTACGCCGACTGCCGGAGCTAGAGATGCCAACATGGGTAATGAATTGGAGAACAACAGTAAGGAGTCAACCAGGGCAACGAATGAGAAGAATCAGAACAAAGAGAGCAAGCCCAAGCGGGGATGATTTGCCAGCTCTTCAATTTGACTATTATTTTAAAACAGTCATGCTAGAAGGCATCCAAGCCTGGGCTTTTTCCTTTTTCAAACTACTGGTTCCTTTTAACAAAAATAAAAAAGGTTCCATTTGTTCAGTCTATTGCAAAATACCAAGCAAACGATCTTTTGCCTGTAAAATAAGTTGTAATAATTGATAGGATAAGTTAAAAAAAAAATGTACAGTTTTTTTTTTCTCCCTTCATTTTTGGTTGGTATCATGAAGGTTTTTTTTAACCTTTTTTTTTTAATTTTATATGACCTTTTTAATTAAATTTTATTTTTTTAACTTATTTTTAGGTGTTTATAAATATTGATAAGGAGTATTTTGAATTATAAAAGTTAGTATAAATTTGAAAAAATTACAGTATCGTAATTTGTATAGTGAATAAACAATTTAAATTTTATAGAGATTTGTAAAATTTTGTAAAACTTCAAACAAGCTTATAATTAAAGAATGAAGGTACTCAACTTTTTCATAATTATTTTATTTAAAAGTTTTTCTTAATTTTTATTAGTATAAATAATAAAAATTATCAGAGAAAATCTATATAACATGGAAGTTCAAATATTTAGAGCTCATTTGGTTTGTTTTTTTATTTTTTATTTTTATTTTCTATTTTCTATTTTGGACTTATTTTTCATTTTACGATTTTAAAAACAAAAAAGAAGCTCAAAACGCATTTTATCACTTGTATTTTTAAATTTTGTTTTAAAAACAGAAAATGGATTTACACATAAAATGAAAAATGACAAAAAGTCATTTTTTGTGTTTTTAGTCCAAAATAAGAAAATTTTCAAAAAAATGAAAACATAGCATTTTCTGTTTCTTTATTTTGAGATTTTTAAAATATAAAATGAAAACACAAAACACAAAACAGAAAAAGTAAATTAAATGCCACCTTAATTTTTGAATATTTTCAAACAATGAATTTGTTTAATTACTAGAATTACTTATTTATTTTTCCAATTTAGTTGTCTTTTAGATCACTTTACATGAAATGCACTCTCTCGCTCTTCTCATTTTTTTTTTTTTTTACATTTTTTTCAAAAAGTTTCTAAATTGATTTTTTTGAAAATGTGAAAATATTTGTAATAAATAATAAAATTTTACACATTTATATAACACTTAATGGATTTCTATTAAGCAAACTTAACTAAGATTTTTTATTCAAAAAAGTGATATTTAGACTTTAATTTTTTTTAAATAAACATTTAAATTAAAAATTTAATTTTAATGTACATAAAACTTAAAATTCTAAAATTTTACGCTCTTTGTGCCATTTAATAATAAGAAAGTTCAATAATAATTGAATTTGTTTAATGCCCTTGATTACTTTTTTTTTTCTCTCTATTTTGATTGTATTTTTGATTACTTCACATAGAAACGTACTCTCTTACTCTTTTCATTTTTTTTAAGTATTTTTTATGAAAATTTTAAATTAATGTTTTTGAAATATGATAAAATTTTAAATAAATAATAAATTTTTACACATTTATTAAATACTGTATACTTTGGTTTCTTTTGATTAATGATTTTTATTTTTATAGGTTAATTTTATAATTTTTTTATATAGCTTTGTTTTACCTTTAAACTTTTTGTAGGTCAAATTATGTTATTGTATCTTCAGATACGGATAATTCTTAATAAAAAATAATATAAAACGAAAAAAAAAAGTAAAAAGTAAAAAACTTATCTTTTTACTTTCCCAAATCGGATTTTTAGTTGTTAGGTTAGTCAAGTGATGTTGGTTTTATATAAGATTGATCAAAATGGTAGTAGCTAGGATGACTAGTCTTCATTAATTGTTAGTTACGTGATTATTACTTTAAAGTTAAGGAGAAATCGTTAGTGTGCATTTTAATTATAAGAATCACTATCAAAGCACTTTTTGGTGTAAAATTTGTTTTTAAAAAATAAAAAATAGAAGACCTTGAAGAGTGGCAGATTTTGGTCTCTTTACATGCATTGGTTGAAGTTTGTTACAAAAATTCTTAAAAAAAGGGGGGATTTGTTGCCATTTTAATAGATTGAATGGAAAATAAAAGCTCACCAATGTGGATCATAATTGTGAAAATGCTAATAATTTATGAGCAACAAAATAAAATAAAAATTTATTTTTTTACTTATATATTTTATATTTAAATATAAAAATAAAAAAATTCAAAATTTTAATAAAGCGGGGATCTTATGATTACATTAATTAATTGGAAAACGTCGCAAAAAATGTTAATTATATTTTGATCAATGAATTAAAATCACATACTTGAGCTATGTTATATACGTATTTGTGTTATTTAGATAATTTTTTATTCGTGGATTTGGATAAGATTTATTTGTAATATTTAAATAATTCTATTTATAGAGTTAGTGGTTGAGAGATTTTAGATTAGGAGCAGCCGAGTGATGTGGATTCAGTTGAGAGCTTTTTTAGGAGTAGTTGAATTATTTTACTATTTTAGCGATGAGTGGTTAATTATTAATGATAGTAAACTCCTATATATATATATATATATATCTAGTAATGTTATCAATGAAAAAGGAGAGGAGATATTCACTTCAATCAATCTGAATCAATACGAGTTTTTTAGTGAATTCCTTTCAATCTTTTTCTCTCCTATCTTTATTCAATTTTTATTTCTTTCATTTTCTTTTTATCCAAAAATTATGTACGTAACAAATTATCTTATATTATGTACGTAACAAATTATCTTATAGGTTCCGTTTGACATAAAATTTTTCTCTGAAAATCTCTATAAATTTCTGTTAACTTTATATCACATCAACTTTTTCTTTTACTGCACGCATTACGAATCCTCAATTTATCTCAATTTATCTTAATTGATCTCATTTTTTCTTACTCTAAACAAACTCATACTCTTGAAATATACATAATCTTCCAACAAAATAATAATTACGTGTGAAGCTACTAATCAGCGTGCTTAATTATTAGTGAAGAAGTACGTACATTGGAAGGCTATTAAATAATGTTTCGTTAATGTAAGTAGATGAGAAATTTTTTGTCCTATTGTTTTGTTAGACTTACCAGTGAATTCAACTCAACCTGAATCCGGTTTGTTTTCAATTACTTGGATATGTATATATATATATATATATATATATAGGCTTATTTATCCGATTATGACCCCGATACAATTGTTGAGGACTTAACAAATTTAAATATAAATATGCTTATATCCAATCTATTAAGGACCCCATTTGATTGATTATATATATAATATACAAATATTATGCTCATAAGCATTTTTGTTTGCTATCGTTTTAATAAATTAAACCCCCCACACACCTATGGAACACAATGTAATTAACGCGGTTTGACAATTACTTACATTTACAATTAGAAAATCAAAAGAATTTAAAATTTATAAAATAATTTAATTAGAAGTAATTTTAGAAATTCTTTGATTTAATATTGAATTTAATGGAACGTTCAAAAGTGTTTTAAAAAATTAAAAATTTTCGCCAAAATGAAAGTTTGATTAAATCCTTTTTGGGTCTTAACAATGCCCCCACTATTCCTTTACAGTAGTATAGGCGATATTGATGAGATAAGAAGGAAATACCAATAAAGAGAAGAATGAACTTACCCAAAAAAAAAAAGAAGAGAAAATGAAGAGTTATCACAGGAGAACTGATTGATAAAAAGTAAGAAAAAATGAGATAAAGTGAGAAAAGTTATGAGTTAGTAATATGTGCAATGAAATAAAAAAGTTAATGTGATAGAAGTGTTTAGAGTTTTTTTTTTTTTTATTTTTTGTAAATGCCAAACACATCCTGAGTGGATTAGTCAAAGTACATACAAGATAACTCGGATACTCTAAATTACCAAAAATTAAAAATAAAAAAAGGTGGGCTATAAGCAATAATCTTAATACAAATAATTTATTACTTCGTTTGGAGTAGGAAAAAATGAGATAAATTGAGAGTTCGTAATACGTGCAGTGAAAGAAAAAAGTTAATGTGACATAAAATTAACAGAGATTTATAGAGTTTTTCAGAGAAAAATTACAAATCAAACGAAGCCTATATGATATGAAATAATTCATATTTATTTTAATTAGTGGTTTATTTTCACTAATTTTATAAATAAAATAGAAGTTTTAAATACTAAAGTCTTGAAACTTGAAAATTATTATTGCTCGATGTATATCAATAAAAATTAAATCATGGAAAATAAATTTAAAAATTCAATCTCTGATGAAATTAACTTTTTGATTACAAGATGAAATTAGATGTTAAGTATATAAAATATATATTTGGCTTTAGGGTAATTACAAATAAATCGTATACGATTAGTAAAAATTAAACTTTAAATTAACTTTAATTATTATTTAAAAAAGTAATATCAAAATGCATTAAACTCAAAGAATGTCTTACTTGACATATCCAAATTCAGGTATCCAATCACTTAGGTGATTCAGACATAAATATATATATATATACACATAGTACATAAACAATTTTTTATGCTTTTTTCACCCCATTTTCTATAAATTCTTTATATGTTGCCTCTAATTTTTTATCCTTTAATTCAATTAACTATTTTTGTGAGTTCTGATCACTCGTGCTTCCGTATGTTTCAACGCAAAGTTTGGGACATGTTTGTTTTATTTTATTTTTGTTTGTTTATAAAATTTTAAAAATTAGAAGCAAATATATGTACGATATATTTTTAATGTCATATTTTTTAAAACAATTTCTAGAAATTTTGCAAATAAAAAAATATTTTCATTTATTTTCAACATTTTATTTTCTTTTTTGTCATACACTACTATTGAGAACCACCGCTTCATACTACAATAAAAAATTTATGTTTTACCTTGAACTCGTTTTGCCTTATATTTGCATTATAGGGGTTGTTTGAATTAAAAAAAAAAAGTAAAAATTACAAAAAAATTATCTATTTTTTTCAAATTTTTTTAATTAAATTTTACCACATATCACTTTTATATCAATTTTTTTGTACTTTTTGCCATCGAAACACCCCTATAATTTCTAAAAAATCTAATAAATATTTTTTGTGCCATTTCTAATTAACATAGCAAGTTTTGACCCTATTTAAATTCGGGTCATAAAATGATAATTTTACCTCTGAACCCTTCTTAATTTGAGCTTAATCTAATATTGATTCATCTAATGCTCACGTCAGAAAATTAACAAGAGTCCGTGATCAAATAACTTGTGAGATTTTTAAAAGTTGAGAATTAGTTGATTAGAACTTGTTCTTAAGAATTTTTTTTCTGATTTGTAATATATATCCACGACAAAACTTGATATTTTTATAAAATAAACTTAATGTCATAAACTTGTCATGTGGTAATATGAAATAACTCGATATTTTTTAACGTTATTGAATGGCAAGTCTGCTGCCAATGTTATTGTGACTTAATTTATTATTATTTTCTATTATGTTTCTAGTGCTATAGTGTGAGCTATCGTCTGTGTGTTTGTGGTGCAGGTTGGATGCGAATTTTTGTAGCAAAAAAGAACAATGGTAGTTCATTTTTCGATACCCTCTTCCAATGAACCATAATTAGGGGTGAGCCAAAAAAAAAAAAAAATTAAACCAAATCAAAGAAATCAAATTAAAAATTACAGTTAACCAAATTGACGGTTTTAATTTTTTTTTAATTATTTTTTGGCTCGATCTCAAATTTTAATATTCATTAATCATCAATTTGGTTAATAGATTGAATTTTATTACTAACATAAATTATATAATATATATTTATTATATATTAATATATTATTTATTTTATTAGTTTAGTTACTAGTGGTTTTATCATTCGAGTAATCAAAACTGAAATTATGTGTAACTTTTAATTATTTTTATATTCTTAAATGTATGATTAATTAATTATAGGTTGATAATAATTTAAAAAAACTGATAAAAATGGGTAACTGAACCAATTTGAGCGGTTAACGATTGAACGGTTAATCATTAATAATGGTTCGATTTTCATTCAAAGAAAAAAAAATTTAAACCTGATCGGTTCGATTTTTCGACCGAACCGTGAACACTTCTAACCATAGTGATACTTTCACATAGGTTGGTGAGTACCTTGTTTCTTATTAGTTATTACCACGATCTCTCTCCACCTGCAAAAAGAATGATCCCGTCAAGAAACATGTTTTGTGTTAATTTTAAAAATTCTTTTGTTCTTAATAATATTTATATTGTCGATCAATTTTATTTTGAAATAAAATGAAAAAATGTAATACGAACTAATACCATACTTTAACATGAACCTCGTAACTATATATTAGTCATATTTAATTTTTTTTTTATGGTTCTCTTTGTAGAGTTAAGTTAAAGAAAACAAAAAAAGAAATGTGTTTACAAGTAGATTTTATGATGCCGTCAAATGCAGTGTTAGTAATCCGTGAACCAAAAATAAATAAATAAATAAAAATAATTAAAACATAATCCGTGAACAATATTAATGAACACAGAAAAAATGTTTTAACACGGCCCCATTAAGCTTAGTGCGTGAATAGCGCGCATAAGTCGCACGCAAATAAACCCAACAACAAAGCCCACAGATAAACCCGACAACAAACAAAACCCACCCCCTCCCCCCAACACCAAAAGGGAAATTTCACCTTGTAGCTCGCATTGTTCACAAGATGATAAAAATGGCTCCTTAACCTCTTACTACATTATAGAGAATGTCTGGTTTGTCAAATTTTATAAAAATTATTAAAAGTTATTAAATTTTTAATTAAAATTTATACATATCACTTTTATATAATTTTTTATATATATATATTTTTATCATCTAAACACCCTATATATATGTATTATACCCATGATTACGGCAGAAAACCCAACCCACACATTTCATTATGCGAACTCCAAATCGATCACACCTTGGGCTTTTCCATGAATCACGGTAAGTATAGAGCCGCACAACCTTCTACTTGATTAATTTGACTTGGCATTAAAATTTAAATTGAATCCTAAATTATTTATTTATAAAATTTTAAAATTATAACTAAATTATTTAATTAAATTGAATTGTGAATTTCAATTTAATTTATTTTAATGGTTTTACAAGACAATTTAACAAGAAAAATATATACCTTGCAAATATGTTCTTAAGCATCATTCCCAACTTTCTATAATTATTTATATATTCTTCTAATTTTAGAATTTTTCCTAATTTTCTTTTCACTAGATTTTTTTTAAGTAAATTACTTGAATTAGTTAAAATTAATATTTTAGAAGTTTTAAGACCTATGAATATTTCTACATTATTTTACTACAAACCTAGTATAAATAAGTTACGTTGATTTTATTTGCAGCAAGCAAGAGTTATAAGTTTAGAATGTAATTTTTCGTTTTGAAAGTAAAGTGTGAGAGTTAGAGTATGATGCTCCGTTTGGTATTGGTAGCCATTAGCCAAGTTAATGTGCTACTTTAACAGTGTATAGTCAAATTTACCCTCTTACATTTTAATTTTTTTTTTAAACTTTCAAGAGTAAAAATGTCAAATTAACAAAAACAAGCTAACTAGTAGCCAGTTAAAAAAAAAACTAGCTAAATTTGTTCCCAAACCAAGCCTGAGTATTATTGTTAATTTTACAAAAGTTTGTTCAAATAAAATTTTTGTTTATTTAAAGTGGAAACTTTAGCCAACATATATGTGCTTATTAATTCTAAATTAGTTAATACAATAGCTGTGAAATAATATATACACACACATATAAATACTCTTAATTGCTCTTAAAAAAATAAAAAAACATTTTAAATGTAGAGTCAATTGCAATTAAAATAGTCAAATATTTTATGTAAAAATTATAAAGAATTGATTCAAAGTAGTTATTTTTATTTTATAAATCTAATCAAATAATTGATACATATTTTAGTTGTATTTTTTTATGTTTTTGTAAAAACTTATATATGCAAAATAAAGTATAATATATTTTATATTAACTTTGCAAACTAAACAATTTGTTTTTTTTTTAACTTTTTAAATAATATTCAAATCATTAATTCAAAAAAATAAAAAATAAAACTAATTTAGTTCGTTTAACGGTTTGATATATTCAATTGTGGACTAGAAAAGGATGTTTGGGGCAACTTTCTAAATTCATATTTTTTGAAAATTGAATTAAATTTATATATATATATATATATATTATTCGTTTAAAATATGGAAATGCTGTTTTCTAATCTCTCTATATATTTTTTGGGTTATGAATTCATATTTACGATGTTTTTGGCGATTGCACCAAACAAGGCCTTGCCTAGCTGTTAGCTTCCCTACATCGCAGCCTCACCTACCGGAATGAAACGACAAATCGCCAATGGCAATCTAGTAAATCTACCAGCGGCGCTTCGGAAAAAAAAATGCTTGGAGGGCAACATTGTCATTTAAGGCACGGAGAGTAGTCATGAAACGAGCTTCGTGCTCGAGGTCAGAGTCATATCAGACCCATATATATACCAACGAAGAAGGTGAAAACTTATTTGGTGGCCATACGAACATACAAATTAAAGAAATAAAAAAACAAAAGTGAAAATAAAAGTAAAGAATAGAGATTCTACAAGAATAAACGAAGAAGACGAAACGGGGAGAGAGAGAGAGAGAGAGAGAAAAACCCTAGCCTTTTTTCGAAAAAAATGGAGGGATTTGAAAGAGTTTGAACAAAGCAAATCATGGCGGAGAAGCAATTAACGTGGACGACTTGGGAAGAGCTGTTGCTAGCATGCGCCGTGAAGCGCCATGGCTCGAGGGACTGGGACTCCGTCGCCATGGAACTCCAGAACCGAAGCACTCTCCCTCTCCTCTTGACCGCTCAAGTCTGTAAAAACAAATACCACGACCTCAAACGCCGGTTCATGGACACCGCGGACCTCGAACGTGAGGAGGAGGAGGAGGAGGTTGATACTATTCCCTGGCTAGAGGAGTTGCGGAAACTCCGAGTCGCTGAGCTCAGACAAGAGGTCCATCGATACGATCTTTCGATCCAGTAATTCTCTTATTTTTTCAAATATTTTAGCCGAACAATTTTAAAATTTTATTTAATTATTATATGCGTGTTGATATATGTATATACTTGTGGTATACGTAACATAATGATATGAAATTCGTTTCTGGATCTGAGAAAGTCCGATCTGGGTATTCAACAGGTCGTTGCAGTTGAAGGTGAAGCGATTGGAGGAAGAGCACGAGAGGAGCTTGAAGGAGAAAGAAGAAGACGACGGAAAACCAGATCTGGAGAAGGATTTCAACCAGGAGAGATCAGGAAATGAAAAAAACGACGGCGCCGACGCGCCGGAGGACATCAGCGGGGATGGCTCCGACAGGGAGAACCGGTCTTTTAACGAGTCGAATTCAACGGAGAACCGGGGGGCAGGAGATAATGAAGACCGGAGAGAGCCGGAGCCGGTCGAGACCGGTGATGTCAAACCGGATCCAGCGTCGAGTGATTCGAAACCGGCCGGTGAGGACTCGTGCAACGGTAGCTCGGATACGGTAGCTAAACATGCGGCGGCGAAGCCGAGTCAGGGGAAGAAAAAAGGTGGTGACCCGGTCGAGTTGCAGGACTCGGCGGGCCAGTGGAAGGAAGGAACAAGAGAGAGCAGCGATGTGCAGAGTACGGCGAGCTTGAAGCGGAAGCGACGCCGTGAGAAGGAAGTTTCTGGCCGGACCAGAGGAGGCGAGCTGGTGGTGACTCCCGCCACCACCAAACGGGAAGCGGTGAAATCAGAACCGCTGGCTGGGCTTTTAGATATTATCCGATCACATAAACACGGCTCGATGTTTGAGCGCCGGCTCGAAATTCAGGTATGTTCCAGTACATCTCTCTTTCGAACATTATGGTGCATCATATCAACATCACTTAATATCAACCGTCCGTTCCTTTGACGGTTCGTATTTGACGGTACAGTAGATAGGACCACCGTCGTCATTCAGTAATTTAAGACGCATTCCACTGTCAAATCACTGATTGCTTAAACGAATTACAAATTTTACGTGTTGAAATTCCAAAGAGACGATCCAACGGCTAATATGCACGAGTGACGTGTACATGTATTGACATGTCATGCTCCAAATTACATGCTTTATTTTCCCTTTTTTTCACTTTCTCACGTTTACCAGTTATTCTCTAGGATGGTTCCTTGACTATATATATATATTATGGTCTCGTTTGGCGGATCAAATCTTACAAAATTCACTAATTTTAATTAATTTTTTATACTTTATTCTTATTAAATTTCTCCACGTATCACTTTTATATCACATTTTTTTATTTTTATTGTATTTTTAATCAACTTTTTGTCAACCAACCACACTCTATATATTTTAGATGTGTTTGAAGTGATAGAAAGTAAGATAAAATAAGAAAACTTATGTATTCATAATTTGTACAATAAGATAAAAATTAAATAATTTTAAAAATTTTTTAAAACTTTTTAATAATTTATAGCAAACCAAGCGAAACCTTTGTATTCTTTTAGTGAAAATCTAAGTTTTGTTCATGGAAATTCATTAGATGTTCTTTGTCACTATGAATTGTGCCTCACTAATAGACAATGGATCAAACTAAAGGTAAATTAAAGGTAATGATTTTTCAGCTTTTAATTGAATTGTTTTAAAACTTTTTTTTTTTGTTTGGAAGGTGAATTGTTTTCAAACATTCAAGAATTATTACAACTTTTCAGATCATGGAGGCCCACTTATTCTTTATAGGGTCTGTTTAAATTCTCTTATATATATATATATATATTATATTCATTATCATCTCCAATTGGAAATTATGAATATAAGAACAATGGATATTATTAAATCTCTTGTAAGATTCTGAATAAAAGAATTATGAGTGATAAATAAACAAAAATATTATAAATTATTTGTAAAAAATTAAAAATGAAATGAAAAATACATGGGCTACATGCGGAAAGAAGAACCTGGCTTAAAAAAAAAAAAAAAACAAAAAAGTCCACTGCCGGCTTTATGCGATCCATCTCAAAAAAGTCCATCAAGCGATGCTAGGGCCTTGGCGTATAGTGGACTGGACCTTGAGTCCAATACGTTCTAACTTGTTCTTAACCCTGATCGGCCCTATCCTCCAGGGAGCCTAGTTCTAGATAATCCCAGCCCAAAAATAATCATATAAAACAAAACGACCAATACTGTTCTAGTAGAATTTATTAATAGAATGAAAAGGCTAATTATGAACTAATTATTTCTAAGGATTTAAGTCACTAATAAGTTTTATATTACAAAAATATTATTACTATATTATCGTAATTATAAATTCTGATAACATATCATTTTTTTAATATAGTAATCGTGAATTATTCAATATTGGAAGTACTATAATCAAATTTAACTTCTTTGGTTTAATGTTTTAAAGTAGCAAAATGTTATTTTATTAAGAAAAAAAATAGCACTGGAAAACACTAATAAGACAATTACAATCATAAAATTATATGTTTATGAACTCTTTATTTTGAAGTAATAAACTCATATTTTGTCACATCATTTTAATAATTATTTCTTTTTGGATTGCATGTTTACTTTTAAAAGTAACAAGCAAAACCTTTCCACATCGTTTTTCTAAATAGAGGATACGAATCCATTTAAATTTTCTAGTTATAAATTTCTATATGATATGGCACTCTTATAGTTATATTAAAAAATTAATTTTAATGAAAAGAAAGTACACACTCATCCTTATTTAATTATAATAAGTGGTACTAGTTTTTGAATTTAAAAATAAAATTACTTTGTTAATTAATAAGACTCACAAAATGGCACAGCATGATTTAATAAGGGTGAGTATTATTTATCTTAGATCAATTCCTCCTTAGCACAAGGTTACCACATGAAAATTTCTTACTAATTAGGAACTCTAGCGTAACTCATTGTACAAAAAGTGCTGAACTCACAAATCGGCACATTATTTTATGAACTTAATTTTTCCCAAGCAAACTTTTGCGTAACGGATCGTGGATGTGTTATTACAAAACCAACTGCAGGAAACAGATGAGTACAAGAACGTTGTCCGACAGCACCTGGATCTTGAAACAATCCGAACGAGGCTTGAGAAAGGATCCTACTCCTGCACCGGCAAGTTCTACCGCGATCTGCTGCTTCTCTACACCAATGCGGTAGTATACTTCCCCAAAGGATCATCACAATCAACGGCGGCCAATGAACTTCTCGATCTGATCTCTAAAGAGATGCATAAGAACAGATCCCAGAGATCTGATTCCACACCAGAACCGGCCCCATCGAGGCCAACCCCGCTCCGACCCAAACCCGACCCAGAAAAATCGGAGTCGTCGTTAGCAAAGCACAAGGCTTCAGCAGTTCCCATAGTAGTTTGCCGCAAACGCAGTTCCATCTCATCAGCAGCCAAAGCTTCCAACACTACTAACAACTCTGCAGAGAAACAAAACAAGCAGAAACATACAACCTCCACGGGTGTAAATGAAGAACAGAGCCCAGCAAGAGTGAAGGCGAAGGAGCGGATCGTGGCCGTGACGGGGACGAGAAGCTTGAGGAAGAGCAGCAAAGGCGGCGCTAATAGTACACCCGTCAAGAATCATCAAACGGTTACTAACGGCACCAGTTCTGCTGATCAGAAAGGAGAGGCCCAGAAAACAGATAAGAAGAAAGCTGAGGTGACAGTGAAAAAGCAAGGCGCAGCAGATTTTTTGAAGAGGATTAAGCGGAACTCTCCGTTGAAGGAGACTCCGTCGAAAAGCAAGCGTAGTGATGCTAATGGTAGTGGGAAGAATGAGCAGAAGAACAGAGGGGAGAGACAGAAAGATACTTCGGCATCGAAGAAGAATGGCGGCGGCCGCGGCGGCGGTGGAAGACAGGGCAAGTTGGAGAGCAGTCTGTGTAAGCGGGGTGTGGGGAGGCCGGCAAAGAAAGAGAGGGAAGCAGCGGCGGCGGGTGGTGGTGGGAGGAAGCGGGTTCGAGCAGGTGAGGCGGGTTCAAAGCAGGAGAAGAAACGGGCTAGGAGATAGATGATGAGACACAGTGGTCTTGTAAATTACTGTTAATGTAGCGTTAGTTGTACTCTTACTTTGTATTCCTTCATGTAACTATTTATATATTCTCCTTACTGATTTTTTAATACGTAGAATTTGTGTTTCTAACTAATTTTTTTTTACTTTTTTTAATTAAAAAAAAACCAGGAAAATAATGCTCACCGTGATCTTATTATTATTTTTTTTTGCGCACCAAAAAAAAAAAAAAATAATAATCCTCCTGGAAAGATGCTTTAGTTTATTGAATTAAGGAATTAGAAAGCCATTTTGGTTAAATACTAAAAGAGTACCACGCTAGATGTCATTTATTTATTTTTTAAAATTAATAAGTCCTAGCAAAATATATTTTAATTGTAACATTGTTATCGATATATTATTTAATTATATTTCTCACAAATTGTTTTATGGTGGAATAACATTATTTATCCCTAAAATTTTTTAAATTTATTTTTTAACCAATAGTTAGTTGCCACGCAATATTTAAATTAACCGATTGCTATTTTTTTGCAATCTCAAGTGCAGATTTATTGATATATTTTATATTTATGTGCATTTGCTTTCCAATGTGAATTGTTTGATCCAAACATCGTCAGCATTACCTGCACGGCTGCACTATTTATTGAGTGGGGCTAACATCGTCCAAGTCCCAGCGCTGCCACCTTTACTTCGATTATTGGTTAGGACATTTTTTTTTTTTTTTTTGGGATGCAATATTGACGGCTTTTTTTTTTTTTTTTTTGACAAAGTTGACAGCGATTTGGGACTAGTTGACCATAATGATAATAATAAGTTGCTAGAGACCTGTTTAGAACTTAAAAAATATAAAGGAAGGTGTAATTTTTAGTAATTTTTATCTTTTTAGCGTTTGGTAACATTTTAAAGTTGTTAAAAATTTTAAATTTCTTTTTCAACTTTTTATACCAAACAGTTAAAAGTTTTTAAAAATTTCTAAAATTTTTTTTAACTTTTTACTAAACAACAAAGCTTACTAAAAACTTCTAAAAATTATTAAAAATTTTAAATTTCTACTAAATGCATAGAAAATTATACTTAAAAATATTTACCAAAAATTTCTAAAATTTTGGATTCAAACATGGATTGGGGGAGATGATTATGTGTCAGCTCCAGAACATATATTTGGACCGTTAATTTAAATTATAGTTCAGACACGTTTACGTTTATTTTAATTAAAATAATATTAATATATCTAAACCGTTTAATTAAAATCTAACTATCTGCAATCAAACAGACATGCCCTAGTTACTACTATTGTGCCCTCCTTACAATATTTTTATTTCATAGTACACTTCCGCATGGTTTTGCATAGTGTTGTTTTTTTTTTTTTAATTCTTTTTTTCATAAATAAATATTCTTATTTTTTAATAAAAATATAAAATAATCAATATTGGGCACTTGTACCATTCATTCTTATAATATTTTTATTTCATAGTCAAAATTATTTGCTTAAAATCTATCCGAATCACGTGCTTTTTTTTTATACTCTTTACTTTATTTTATTTAACCTTATAACAGTTACAAAATTAAGAACATGTTTGGACTGTCAAAAGATTAAAAAAAAAATAAATTTTGAATTATTAGATATTTAATTTATTTTTCAAAAGGTGTAAAAAAGTCAGTAAAATTAGGCAAAATTAGAGAAAGTTAAAAAAAATAGAGTTTTTTTGTGTAAAAAAAAAAAGTTAAAGAAAGTTAGAATTGTTACTTAATCAAATTTAACACTTAAACGCAAATTAAGGGTTTATTTGATGCGATGTAATACGTTAAAAAATTCTGAAAATCTCTAAAAATTTTTAAAAATTATTTATTTTTTATTTTATTATACAAATTACAATCTCATAAATTATTTCAAATTATCTTACTTTTTTTCAATTTTGTACTCCAAACGCTACCTAAGTACTATGTGCCCGGACCAAAACTGGCTGGATCGATGGTCTGCTCTTGGTCTCTCATAGTTAATCCTGGTAATTTTTATAAGAGATATTAACAGTAAAGGATGGTAATTAAAAAATAAAAAAAATAGTAAAAATATTATAAATGTCTTAACTAAGAAACCTCCACAAGGTGACTTTTTTTAAGAAAAAGATTAAAAAAAAATGATTTTTTTGGTATTAGAATGCCAAATGTTCCGGGTTGGATTCTTTGGTGGGATCTCCGCATATAGGTCCAATATATACGTCCAATGGTTAGTTTATTAATTAATGCTAAATATTTTCAAGATATTTATTGAAAATAAGAAAATAGTATAATTAGCAATTATTATTATTTTTATTTATTGAACATAAAAAGAATAAGTACACATTCCTGTCCCCTTTCCAACAAAAAAAAAAAAAGAGAGATATTTATGACCATTTTTTTAATTTTTACTTAAATATTCATTGAAAATATAATTTTATATTCCTTTCATTTTCTTTACTCTATCGACACAGTTAAAAATCGGTTGAAAACAGAGCCTATCTAATTATTATAAAAAATTAATGGCGATTCAAAAGGTATTTAATTTGTGGATAGGTAAAATTAAAATTACAATAAATAAAATATTAATAAAGTAATTTTATTTTTAATGAACATAATTTTTAAAACTCAAGAAAATAAGGTGGTATTTAGTTTATTTTTTTTAATTTTAATTTTTTATTTTGAGATTCGTGTTTTAAATGTTTTAAGAAAACTGAAAGCACATTTGATTTTATATTTTCTCTTTTCCTCATTTTGGGTAATGTTCAAATGACTTTTGATTATTTTGCATTAATTTCATATATAAACCTATTTTTTATTTTTTTAAAATAAATTAAAACAGATTTTAAAAACATGAGTGACCAAATGTGTCTTTTTTTTTTTAAATGTAAAATTAAAAATGAGTTCAAAACATATATCACCAAACGACACCTAATCTTTAAAAAGTTAAATTCGAATCTATTAATTTTAGCTTTTCAACTTAAAAAAGCCCAAAAGAACATATAAGTATTAACTCTTGTAATATTGCTTTTACCCTCTTTTCTTCCCATGAAACCTAAGTTTGAAAAGAAAAGGAAGAAGAATAAAGTCATTTCCCATGGCACTGTCACGCTTCACCTCTTATTCTCTCAATCTTCAATCTTTTTAATTAGATTGAGTAAGTAATCAATACCTAGTTATCCTTTCTTGATTCAAAGAAAATCTATTTGAAGACCAAGGTTAATTTTTCATAATGCACATTCGAACGAGTATATAAATCTGGAGAAATTAATAAGTGAAAATTTTAAAAATATTAAAATTGTTGATTATGAATTGAAGCATAAAAAAATAAAGGCTTTTGGTTTTGAAATGAAAAATCTCTCTCTAATAGTTTTTTTTTTTGAAAAGGTAAAATTTTGATGCAGGTTCAAATAAAGGGAGACACCAAAAAACTTGTCCCTTTATACATCAGTGTAAATATAGGTGTATATATATAAGTCTAGATTATAGATATAAATATATATATATTTATATAAATTTTTCGTTTAAAATTTTTAAATTTATTTTTATTATGAACAGTTCAATTTTAATTGAACGACTTAATCTGATATCATATATATCTAGTATCAAATGTGATGTTAACCTCATGCATCATAAAAAAATCAATAATTCAAATTAAAGTTATTATGGATCCGTTTGGTTTGTGAAAAAATAAAAAAAAAACTCTATAAACCTCTGTTAATTTTATATCACATCAACTTTTTTCTTTTACTGCACGCATTACGAACTCTCAATTTATTTCAATTTATCTCACTTTTTTTCACTCCAAACACACACTGGGTTTGTTTGGAGTAAGAAAAAATGTGATAAATTGAGATAAATTGTGGTTTGGGGGGAGTTCGTAATGCGTGTAGTGAGAGAAAAAAGTTGATGTGATATAAAGTTAATAGAGATTTATAGAGATTTTTGGAGATTTTCAGCAAAAATTTATAAACCAAACGAGCCCACTATATATCTCTCCAATAATTGCATTACATTGGTTGAGTCTATCACATAATTGCTTCTACAATTTCTGAGTATTTATCAAACATCTGCCAAATAAATGAAACAAGTAAGCCCTGTCAAGCGGCAACACTTTTTTCATAAAAAATGTGTAATATATATATATATATATATATATATATATATATATATATATATATATATATATATATATATATATATATATATATGAATAATTAAAGTTTATTCTTCTTCTTTAAAAAAGAAAATAAAAAATTAAATCTATACATCATAAGAAAATAATAATTCAAAATAAACTTATTATAAAGTTTAATCTTTTTTTTTTCCTTATTATTATTATTATTATTATTTTTGATTCTTATTCTTCTTCTTCTTTTTCTTCTTCAACTTCAACTTCAACTTAACATTTGCGGAAAAAGAGGAAGATAACAAATGAATTACAGTTATTAATGCTTAAGAGCTTTTGGAATTTTTTTAGTTGAAAAGTTAAAGTTTTGAGTTTAAAATTTAAATTTTTAATTTTTTTTTTTTTTGAGTTTCAAAAACTGTGTTCATAAAATTAGAATTCAAAAGTCCATTTATTTATTTATTTTTTTGTAATTTTCCCTTTACACATATTGTGCAGAATAAATAAACAATGGAATTTCAGTCACTACATTTAATTTAACATGGGTTATGGCATGCACGTGAACAATCAGGAGCCGTTGGTCCAAATTTTCGTTCCTAACAAAAATGCTAGATTATATTTTCCTAACACCCCCAGCTCGAGGACAAGGCATTACCGTCTAGGGATCACAACGTTGCCATTTACATACGAAGCCTTATATTTATACATACATACATATATATATATATATATATATATATATATATATATATGAAGCGTTTAGAGCATTTATTGTCCAGTATATTGACAGAGGGTAAAAATGATAAATCAACAATCCTACTCTATCAAACGCTAATATTTTGAACCACCATACTGTCATTTTCTAATAAATGATATAAATTAATTGGGATTTGACCCTGAGAGATTGACTTTGCAGACCAAATCCCTATAGAGTAAATTTTCTTTAATTTATGTTACACATATCGATCCCTCAGCATGTGTAGTAACAAATTATAGACTCATGCAACGACGAAAATTCGGACTCAGGTTCACCAATGCTTGATATAAATTAATCTTTTTTTTTTCTGTCTACGTACTTTATTTATATTATATATAAGTATACTAAGCTTCTCTTCTTCTGACTCGGGTGCACCAAGGCTTTAATACTTCTTCAGACTCGAATCAAGCCCTAGATCAGAGAACCAATGCCAAAGACACAAGAAGGCTTCGATCTTCTTTTTCACCACAATCTGCCAGGAGAACAATATGATTGTTAGTACAAAAATGACCCTGAACATGCGGTGCGCTCCCAAGCACAATGGGAAAGTGTTCGACGGCGTTAAGTAATCAAAAAATGACTGAAGATAGGTCTCACCCTGCTTTAGAACCAATTGGTGTGATCTTAACTATAAATGCAAAATAGTAATAAGTGAGCTGAATTTATTACCTAAAAGTTAACTTAGTTCATTTCTTTATAAGTGGCAGATAGATGTGACATTTAGACATCTCAAAAGACACATTCAATCTACTCAGATGCCCACTTTACTTTTGCTCACGCGCATTAAATGCAAAATGGGAGACATTAAATATGGAATGAAAGGCATTTAAGGAGAAGGAGATTATTAAGTACTTTAATGTAGAGATACATAATAATTACAATTATATTATTTACTTATTAATTTATTCATATTATCTTATTATAAATATAACATTTAGTTCAAAAATCTAGGTATGCTCTTTATTTTTAATCGAGTACTTCTCTCTTTGCTTATCGTTCCTTAACTTGCACTAACTTTAGCATTAAAGGGTTTTTTTGATCGAGGGCCCTATCTTCGGTCATAATCTCTATTTCTTTTGCACTCAGCAGGCTTGTATTTGAATTCTAGACTGATGTGGAGAATAGTTTCGGCAAAGATCTTTTATTGCCAAACAATGATAATATGTTCAAAGTCTCAAGCATGCTTAGTTTTGATTGGCAAGAAGACAACAAAAGAGAAATACAACCTTTTTAACTTGTCAATTCAAAATATCAACCAACTGCAATGGTGTACCATTTTGGGTCAGTTTGGCATCACTATAAAACTCCAAAAATCATTACAAATCTCCAACAACTCATCTACCTTTAATTTTTCCGCCATCACTAATTTCAAAAAATTCTAATATTTCACTAAAAAAATAAAAAATTTGGAAGTAGGTTAATTAAATGTGTAAAGTTTTTATACAATTATATTCTTCATGTCGAAAGTTTTCAAATAAGTACTATTGTCGTTATTTTTTATGAATTTTTTTAAATCCGTGGGAACGGATTTAGAAAACTATTCCTACAGTTTGCAATTTTTAAGAAAAAAAAGACACTACAATTAACTCAAAACTACATTTTATCTCAATTTATCTAGTTTTTTCTTACTTCAAACGGGGTCATGTTACTTTCTGAATCACACCAGTGGGTGCTGCAACTACTGCTATCCTACATTTGGACCAAGAAGGAGATCTTGGCTAACGTATACACAGGTAGTTATCCCCAGCTAATGAATCCCTTTTTCTGGGGACAGAATCCGACCCGTGACAAAATGATGTTAGAACAGTTTGGCTCGGACTTGGGGAGGTTAACATCACATTTGATGTTAAGTATATGACATCAAATTGTGAGTCGTGATGTTAAGTATATGACATCAAATTGTGAGTCGTGTAATTAAAATTGAACAGTTCATAATAAAAAGTAAATTTTAAAATTTTAAACAAAAAATTTTAAATTTATTTTTGTCGTGAATCATCTAATTTTGATCAAACAGATCATAAACCTTGATGTTGCATGAATAACATGTTACCCACCCTTTTTGCGTCTGGCTCAGATCCAACGCCACATCAAGTGCTCTAGGGTAAAAGTAGGCCGGGTAGACAAGACCACAAAAAGGGCACGTGCAAATTCAAGTGGGTGTTCAGTATGTGACTCTATCCCACATCAGATTAGGAGGGTGGTCTTAGGTAACGCATAAGTGGGCTGGTTACTCTACCCAATGACCTAACATTTTGGGATGAAACCCAACTCGTGACGGGCGAGAGGGGGAAAGATTATACAAACCCTTGAAATATAACCAATTTATAACTCACACCTCCCAAACTCAGCAACACATAATATTGATTCACTCCCCTTTGTGAATATACATACATTTGTATATATTTATAATGCATATGCCCAAATAATGCCGGCTTGACAATTCGGTTGCCTAAACTCGATTTTAAAAATTTTATCCTTTCGTATTAGTATACAAGTCAAATCTAATTTTTTTTTTCTTTTTGATTCAAAAAATTTTTTTGTATTGCCCAAACCCAGGGGCCTGCTGGGCTCACCCTTGGGCCGGCCTTGTGCCCAAATGATAACAAGAGTGTGTTAAGAGGCTTCACGGTATAGAAATTGGACGGTGATGGTATGTGGCTTGTTCTATAACTTCCTTACGTTGGTTTTCATTTATGAATTTTATTGAGATTAACAAGCCATGGATACTGATTATCAAACAAGCCATGGATACTGAATGCCGACAGTGAACAAAATCAACCTTGAGTTGAGCCACTGGGTTTATGTGCGCGCATTGAAAAACATTGTAACAAGTACATACAATGCGCATTATATTTTTACCATCATAGTCAGTTAAGTCAGGGTTCGTTTGGGAATCTTTCTTTGCTATTAGCCGGTTAAAATGGTTAAATATTGTAGCAGCTATTTTATCTCTTTTGATAAATTACTAAATTACCCTTAGGTTATTCTCTCTCCCCAAAATCGGCTCTCTCTCACAGTGCACAGCCGTGTGAACTAATTAATGGGGTCGATCCTATTAAGAGAAGTAGTCGACCCTTTTTTTGAATGGTAAATGAACGTATTTTATGGCATAGATCTGAAATAGTATGGCTGAGCAAATTGCTACCATTATATATACAGATGGCAAGGAAAAGGAGTCGACTCCTCCGAATTGGTGTCGACCCATTCTCTCAGATTTTGAGGAGTTGGACATGTGTGTCTTCAAAGGTAATTTTGAAAAATAGCATAAAGTAATGAGGGCATAAATGTCAATATATAACTTTATCTATAGCTAGCTTGACTTCCCAAACAAAAAAATAACTTACTTTTTTTTAGCTAGTTTAGTTAAAAAAAAGCAAGCTAAAATGCTTCCCAAACTGTGCCTAAGGCTTATAGTTTGGGAAAATTAGCACTAGCTAACTAGTATGTGCTAATTTCTTGGAAATGTAAAATTTCTAATATGTTGACCTTTATATCCTCATGTGCTAATAATTTGCTAATAGCTTGGGAATATTAGTAAAAGTAATTTGATAATTTTTGTATTTACTAGTAGCTAGCTACAAATTAGCTAGTGCTAATTTCGGGTTCTCAAACGGACCCTGAGGGTCATTGTGGAAGTTGGCGCAATGGTGTACGGCGGTGTGAGAGAGAGAGAGAGAGAGAGAGAGAGAGAGAGAGTTCAAGCCAAACAAGTGCATCAGTACAAAACAAAGCACAGAGGCGCAGTTAACACAGAAATTGAAGAATGCTGCAATTAAACGTCTAACACCATGTTAGTCGCCAAAAGCCTGAAACTGTTAAAAGATAGGCCTAATAAGGAACATCAAACTATTTTAACAATAATGATAAAAAAAAAAAGTATGCCTAATAGATAAAAAAAGTACTTTTGACATTTTCTTGGTTTAATTAGTTACGGTGAGCTAACCAAATGCATGGCCTCTATTTTTTTAAGTTCAAGGGTGTCGTGTAATTTTGGGCTATAATTAAATAGCATTTCCGTTAAGTGTTTGTATAAATATATCAAAGGTATATCAATGACTAAATGTAGATCAGGGTGCTCTCTCTCTCTCTCTCTATATATATATATATATTTATTTTTCCATGCTCTGGTTTCCTATGATTAATTTTTTTTACAACTTAGAATCCTTTAAACATGATGCTCTCACAGTTCACAACACATATTTCCTGCCCTATGTTGACTAAAAATTCCATTTTTTTTCCTTTCCCTTTTTCTTCTGAGTAATTGCTTAGTTGGCCAGAGAAAATCCTTGCTTAATATGTTTAGCATCCCAAATGACATAAACTGATGCACATTCATGCCCCTTCCCAAAAACAACGGATATTTTGTCAAAAAATTGAAAACACTGAAAATTGATGTCTTCTAAATGTCTTGTGACACCCCAAACGTTAATATTGAAGTGAAGAAATATTGAGCATGGAATTTAGTTTCCTCACCCGTGGCCTGCTATCATCCAAATCATGTATTGAAACAGTTGTAGAAGTAGACGTGCAACAGGAATTGCAGGATGCCTTATCCGCCAAGTCGACAAATGCTGCGACAATGACGACATCATGACAATACTAAGAAAAATATGCCATTAACAAATTCCAAGAAAAGGAAGCACTAGAGATTTGAAGAATGAAACAAGGGACACACAACTTACAGACAATGGACCAGATCCAAAATCCATATAAGGTTGGTAACTTGAAACCATCTTTGAGGCCATTCGGCTCATCGCATGAGCAATGCTGACACGGAACATTCTCTTCTTTTCATATCTATTAATAGGAAATTGTCAGAAATTTGGAACCACTATTGCAGCTCAAACATATTTGTCTGATCATTAACCTGAAAGCAAAATTACAAATATATATATATATATATATACGGTGGCGAGGATAGATATAAATGACCTCAGATCAAACATTATATACATGCTCTAAGGAGAAGAGAGCATAATTCAAAATGGATGCTTCAAACATGTAAATTCAACTGTGCATTAAATATTCCCATCAACATAAATGACCTTATTTTCCGAATTAATAATACCTCTAAAAATACTGGACCCTTGCTGGTTGCACCCTGTTTTGTTGGACATGTAAGGGGACTAAAAGCAGTATAGCACTGAATCAGAACACGCAATTTGGAAGTACTTAATTACTGAACAGAAACAAGGGGAGAACTTTACTTTGCATTGGTGTGCTACATCAACATGGAACCCCACCAGTGGTGTGAAGGTATAGACATGGTTCTGCCCTTACGTTTTAGTTGTTACAATGAAACCAGCAAGTGGCGCTGCTAACATTGGTATAGCAAAAACCTACCATACTTCTACAAAAATACATTAGTCACTGCTCAGATTCCTCAAAATCAACACGCTTTTGCTCAATAAAAAGGCTCTTCATGTTTTATAGTATCCAACACTAGGCATTCTTAGGGATAAGTGCATCCATTACCTGCCTTGGTTCTTGAGATCACAAAATTTATTTACTATTGCTAGAGGTAAAACAATGACAAAGTTAAATTTTTTGTTTTGTTTTGTTTTTACAAAAGGTAAATGCAGTATCAGGAGGTCAATGCTACTTCCAAATGTTGCAGGCAGGGTAGGGGTGGAAATTATATTAAGAAACTAGGAGCGAGAAGCTGCCATATATCAGGGGAATGTTTTAGATTTTGTCTTAAACGTACCTTTAAGTGCTGAGATAATTTCATTTGAAAGGCAAATATCAGAACCACTTTCAGCAACCTTATCAAGCTCGAGGATAAGTTGTAACAGTCCTGCGCATAGAATCGCCGCAAATAAGTTTTTGTAAGAAATAAAATTACTTTGGAGCCTCTTCGGACAAGACTAACCACACTGTTAGATTCCTTTGTAGAATCTCCTGCTCTACTAAAGTACCCACATGGGTTTCCTTTAGATCTCAAAAGAATGAGCACATGTGAAGGCTCCTTCTCAGAGATAGTTAGGGATGGGAAAACAGGAAATTGGGTCTCAAAAGTTGTGAAAATTCCCTCTATCTCTTTTTTTTTTTTTCCCTGCAGATAATTCTTTTAAATTTCTGCAACCAAAAAAATAGATAAATAATTCATCATAATTTCTTTTCTTTCCCCTCCTACTTAACAAATTACAACCCAAGCCTACATGCGAAAAGGGAAACTTTTCAAGTTGTTCTCCATTGCATGCAAACAGATACATCATAGTTCTCAATGAAACTACACCCTTGACACACGCGGGCATGCGCGCGTGCACACACACACACACACACAGAGCTCATTGATAGATTTTGAATGGTGTCATTTTCAGATCTAAGCGTGTGTGAAAGAACAGCATCAATTAGATGATATGTGTAAGGTTTAATTTTTAGGTGTGAGAATTACCACTTATTGAGCATATAATCTTTGTAAATTTTTGTATTGAGTCTTATATTGATTGAGTTTTTTTTAGTAATTAAGTATAAATTTGGATTAATGGGAATAAAGCTTTACAATTTCAAAGGGGCATTCCCCCGTATTAACAAAAATTTTACAAATAAGCAGCTAGTAGATTCCTCAACTATCAAGTAGGCTAGAGTTTACATTGGCCATTTTAACATAAAGTTGAGAAAACTTAAGCCTAACTACATGTTCTATTTTTTGTACAATAGTAGCCATGGATGATGATTGCCCCTTGAAGATTCTTTTATTTCTTTCTTCCCATATGTGATATACCAAGCCGGTCCAAGCAATCTTGCAAAGTATTCGGCTAGGTAGCTTCCCACTAAACTTACCGATAGCCCAAGAGATTTCAAGTTTCCATGGTTGTATGGGTTTAACAATGGAGCACTTTTGGAAAATTTTAGCCCTCAACTCGGCGGCAAGTGGACATTTGAAGAAAAGATGATCCATGGTTTCAATGTCACTACCACATAGCACACATGTAGGATCTACATTCATTCCCCAAACCATTCAACCTATCTTTGGTAGTCAATCTTTCCCTTATAGCAAGCGAAAGTATAAAGCTATGCCTAGGGATGTGATGAGTGAACCAAACCAAATGATGCCAAGTTACCTTTTGACTTCTTTCCCGAATAGTATTCCAAGTTGATGCCGTACCATACATTCCATTCTTTGAAGCCTTCCAAATGAATTTGTCCTCCTTATATTGATTGAGTTGTTTCTTAGTGCGAAGAATGAAATCAAAAGTTGATTTATTCCAAATTTGGAGTGAGCGGGGTTTGAGCCACCTGTAGTTTTCTGGCATATTCTGTTCTGATTCTATTTCCATATTGGGAAATGGTGGAATTGATATAAATATCACATATTCTGCTAAATTTAGAGTTATCACTTTTGAGAAATAAGAAAATATATTATGGCAGGTGTAATCAAAAGTATGAAACAAAGAGAACAACATTCGATTGTGGTTTCAAGGATTTGAAGAATCAATAATATTTATGGGTTCTAGGAGGTGCCGTTTTGGTTCAAGAATGGAGTCAACCGCACAGGAGAAGATTCATTGTGGGTTCTAGCAAGCAAGAGGTACTTAGACTAGGACTGGTGTCGAGTTGAGTCATATAAGGTAAAGTCTTGTAATTTTCGATTTTATAGTGGATTGATTTTCAAGGATAGTCGCTTTATGGACTTGAGATTTTTATCTAAAAAGTGGTTCTAAGGTTTTATCTCGTTAAATCTTGTGCCTTATTTACTTTCACTTTTGTATGTTTGTTTTTGAGGTTTTCTCCATATATTTTTGGTTTTTCAACATGGGGTTTAAGTGGGTAAAAATATATCCATGTGCTTTCCAGGTGATCCTTAGGATGTAAATGAAATAAAGATCAAATTTAATTACCTCAATTGCCATGCAACCCCCTTGACCAAGATTTGGTTGCATAGGATGAGCAGCATCACCTAATAGAGTTACACGTCCAATTCCCTACGAGTATATCATATCTCTGTCATAGACATCTCTTCGCAAAATCATATTCTCTGGTGTTTCTAAGATTAGTGTTACCACTTCATTACACCAGCTGCCAAACAGTTCCAAAATCCTCTCCTTTTTACCTAAAGCATCAAAAGACGTGTAATATGAAAATTTTCAGAGATAAGGACTTCACTATAATTGTATATCACATTTATGAAAAATTTGAACAGAGAAAGCGAGAGAGAAAGTTGCCTCAGGGGGGTCATCATTCATGGGGGATTCCTTATGGAAAGCATACCATTGCATCTTCCCGCTTCCTACATCTAAAGCAACAAAATATTGGTTCAATCCCAAGAACACACGATACCTACCACAGAAGAATGCAATAATAAGCAAACCAAACATTCTGCAACCTTCGGATGATGGCATCCATAGAATTCCTACTTTTGTACTGCAGCCGTTTACGACCAATATTAATGATCTCATAAGTTGCAAAGCATAGAAGCAACATAGAATATATAATCTAATTTTTGAGAATTAGGGTGTTCGAGCCGTACATTGACTACCCCTGGAACATAAAGTAAAAGAGAATACATAATTTAGCTTGAAAGGAACTTAGGGCTTGCAAAGATCATGCACATTAGAGTTGGCCACAAGCTGAGCCTTTTTTTAACTTGCCTGATCTCGGTTCATGGCCTTAACGAGCTCAATTTATGGTTCATTTGGAAATGAGCCCGAGCTCATAAGTTCGGTTCGAAAACTCCGGAATTAGCTCAATAAAAATATATATATATATTTATAATGGTTTTATGATTTTTAATAACATTTTTTATAATATTTATTTATTATATTTTGGACCAAATCAACTTCGTTTTAGTTTAATTTAACTATTCATGAATTAATCTTGAACCTAAATCCTTCTCTGCTGAGCCAAACTCGAGCCTAATATAATAGCTCAAATAAGCCAAAACTTTGCTAAAATCCACACCTAATATATGTCAAGAATTGGGCATGTATATTTTTAAATATTTCTTCCTCTTGTATACGTCTTAATATCCAACAATGAAAGAAGTTTCACTACTCTCAACTTGATTTATTTTTTGAAGGATGCCACAGTCTGAAGCCTCAATAAGACACCGAAAAACATACCCAACAGTACCAATATATGGTGGCACAAAGTTTGTTAGTCCACTATAGCATGTATAATTTGAATAATTTGCCGGTTCCGCCCCAAACAGTTTCGAATGCACCTGGAAAACAATGTAATACAAAGTTTAGAAATTAGTCAGCAAGTGCAATTCAGGGACAGAGAAGTACCTACTTTTGACCATATTCCATCTGCCCCAACCAAAACATCACCTTCACACTGTCTTCCATCTTCAAGAATCACTTTGATCTGTGATGCATAAAATAGATTAAAGCCATCAATACCAAATCAGAAGTTCAAATAGGTATTAGGAAACTTCAGACCTTGCTAGAATTCTCCACAAAGTCAACAACTTTAGAGTTGTTATTGATTATGTCCGGCCCTACTGCTCTCACTAGGATGTCTTGCAGTGCTACTCTACATATTACTTGGGTAATAGGAAGCCTCCTCATTACAGCAGTTGCAAAAAGATCAAATTTTGTAAACCTGAATAGAGAAGAATAGGTCCATGGAAATGTCACTTTCTAAAATGCAATGTATAACGAAATAACAATTTCTTTCTAAGTTCTTAGATTAAAGTTGGTTGGTAAGTAGAATTATAAGACATTAATCTACCATTATTATTGTAATGCCGGACCATGTAAGTTAAAAAAGCTTCAGAAGAAAGGCAGGACCTGTATAACCAACAGGATACAAGATGTTTACAATGCATGAAGTACAAAACCCTAGATGGAACAATATACAAAGCTCAAATTGTTCAGCCAACCCACGGATGGGGGAAAAGCTTAGTGAAGCTCAGTTTCAATAATCTCTCTCTTGACTGTATTCACGATATGCCACAGAAACTCACCTTCTTATTGATGCAAATTCTACATGTAGAAACAGAAAGCAGATCATTTTTGTACTTGATCAGTAAGGCAATAGGAGTTCCTACACAAGTTCCACAGAGCAGTGCATATGGAAAATCCCTCAGGAAAAAGGATCACAGGTTTCAGAACCCATGGGACACTAAGTTGACGCTGCTTGGTTCAATATTGAAGCCCAAGCCTGAACTGCCTTGACAAAGAACAAGAGTTGCAGGGAAAAAAAAAACGATAAAAAGGAGGAATTAAGATCCTTCTCACTTGGGTTTCACTTCAGAGTATCATTTATAATTAAAGGATCTCTGTTAAGCCTGTTCAATGGCTGATTTTATTATGACACACAATTGTAGTACTGAAATAAAATCATTGCTTCTGCAAGAATGATGACATCGGCCCAAAAGTCTCAAGAATAACCATTTTTGAAAAGTTATGCCAATTGTCATTTCTCTGAAAATGCAAGATAATTAAGAAAAAAATTATAAAAAATTAACTTCCTTTCTCGATAATTTAGTTACCTTTTTTTTATTTCCTGTCCCAAATCTTTCCAAGAATAAATGACTAATGTTTCTTGTACCATATAAAATTTCTTTATTAATCAAGTGATTTAGGTAAACAATAGCAGCAACCTATTTTTGGTTCATAAAAAGCTCAAGTTATAAGCATGAACAAAAAGTTGAAGGAGATTAAAAAACCATTCGCCTGAAAGGCCATCTGCAAGACCATTGATCCTGTTACCGGTAATACAACCAGCCTCAACAATTTGCCTAGCAACATCCTTATCAATTGCTTCCAACACTGCCAAAGCACTACTCAGGAGTTGAATTGGGCCGCGATGCTGACCCTCACCCCTCACTGCACTCAAATCTTTCTCAAACACCTTCACATCATAACCTCTCTTCTTAGCTGCCAGGGCCAAGAGTAGGCCCCCAATACCCCCACCGGCTATCAAAATTCTTAGCCTATTTTTGCTGCCTCTTTCATCAAAACTCAAACAACCTCTTCCCTCACACCTTATACCACGGGCGGAGCTACGTTGGGGGGGGGGGGGGGGGTGGTTCAATTTTTTAGATAAAATTAATAAAATGTTCTCTTTATTATTTTAATTTTATTTAAAAATTAAATTAATTGAAAATTAAGATATTTTAATTTTATTAAAAATTTAAAGTTAACTCAAATTTTTTAACATATAAGAAGTTTAAAAGAATCAAACTTAGTATTTTTTGTGAAATAAAGTGTATCTTTTAATACATTATTGCATATTTTTGTTTATACTATCAGTAAATTTAGCATATAACATAATAAATTCTATAGATAATAAAATTTAATAATAATTATATTTTTTGTAGTAAGGGATATCTCTAATAAATTTCAGGTGTTTGAACCATTAACTGTGAGAAATATATTCACTAGTTAAGACTCAAGAATAATTTATTTTCTCTCTAAAAATAACATCATTTTTCTCCTACTCTTAATTGAAAAATAAGTCGATTGTTATTTTTTTTAGGTGCTCGGTGCCCCCCTTGGCGCTCGATGCCCCCTGGTGCCCGGTGCCCTCCTGGACAAAAATTCTGGCTTTGCCCCTGCCTTATACCATAGCTTCCCACAGTGATCTTTGCTCTAAATTCAGAAAATCCAACAGAGCAATGGTATGGATTGCTAAAACTAAGACGCTCAAAAGATGCCATTGATCAAAGTGATGCTGATGCTTACTGTGTTTATGTCTAGCCATGGGCATTGTTATATATATAAAGATATTCAGAATGTAGTTTGGCTACAATTTGTTTTGCTGATCCTGCAAAAATTGTTGTAAGTGAGAAATTAGTTATTTATTTAATTTTAATTACTTATTTTATTTACGTGTTAGATTTTTTATGAATAAATTAGTTAATTATATTTAAAAAATAATATTTAAATAATTAATTTATTTATTTTTAAGAAAATATGAATCATTGGATATCTTAAAAATTTTTATCATGAATATACTATTGAAGTTAGGTTATAATTTAAGTGGACATAATGATACCTGATTAAAAAAATTATATATAAATAAGGTAGCATGGTATTAGGTTTTATCACCCCTTGTATTAAGAGAGAGAGAGAGAGAGAGAGAGAGAGAGAGAGAGAGAGAGAGAGAGAGAGAGAGAGAGAGAGAGAGAGAGAGAGAAGAAGGATGAGGCAAGATAAGGAAATTTCAAACCTTAGTTTTTTTGTTTATTTGTTTTTGGTCATTGAATGCATTACATGAATGAGAAGTTAAGGAAAATTGATTCAAGGGGCAATGGCGGATTAATTGTTCGGGCATTGGCTGAAAAAAAAAAAAAAAGAAAGTGGAAAATTTGATCTTCAGGTGATGGATAGAAGAGGAATTACTCTGTATATATATATATATATATATGAGATAGTCAACGGAATTGATTGAAAAAATGGGGGATTAATCTGATTGGTCGGATTAACTGACGTGATGGATATATATATATATATATGTTGGTTAGTAGGTTTGTTGCACACCACTTCGCCATTAATAGCTTAAATGAGAGACTTGTATTGATTGGCAGAACCTTTTGGCAGATTGTTTAAAAAACAACAAAAAAAATTGTGAGAATGGCGCAATTAGCGTTTGCTGTCCCAAGCTACCAAAAAGTTTTGATGATTATTTATTAGAATTATTTAATAGGTCAATTATTAATATTAATTATTAAAATGGAAGGGAGTTAATAGTTAATAATTTTTATTTAAGATGAATTTGAAATAATAAATATTATATTTGTGTATTCAAGATTGTGACGAATTATTTTGATTATTTCACGTATATACTTTTGGATTTCAGGTGAGTAGTTTGACTTGTTAGTATTAAAATTTGTAAATTGATACATGCATAAATGTTTTCAAGATTAGATTTTGTGAACTAATATTTGCAAAAATATATTTATTTTGAATAAGAAATTCTATATTTTATACCATTGAGCATAAAAAAATTATTTGAACACTTGTGTTTAATTTGATTTTATAGAATGATGATAAATAGTTATTTTGTGCAAATTAGAATTGAAATAAAAGTTCAGGTACATGTTCTTTAAATGGTGTGACTCTGACAACTAGGGAATAAGTTTGTAAAAACCGTGATGACTCTAGTTCTCAACAATTATAGGAACAAGTCTGTGAAAATTGTGGTAATCTCAATCGGATCGGCTTGGGAAAAAACTTATGAGCTAGACTGGGTGACTATAAGTGTAATGTCGGATCCAACTGAGCACTATTCATGAGAAATTATGTTAGCACATTTGATATTTAATTCCCATATATCCACAAATTAATGTTTATCGTCACTGTTTTTATTGATAGATTGATTTATGGATATTATTGCACTCCGACATATAAATTTTGAAATTACTGTTATTTATGCATGAATATTGTTGTTTTACTTGAAATATTTTTGGTTAAATTATTTATTTGAATTTATTATTTTTAAATTGCTATTATTAATTTTAGCTTGACAATTCGTTCGCTGGGTTTTTAGTTCGCCCTTCAATAAAAGGATCATAATTGAGAATTCTAAATTAGTTTGGGTCCGTAACATTACGAGTTTGTGACCTCCTATAGGATATTTAATTGTTTACTTTGGGTTTGAAAATTTAGGTATTATTGAATTGTATAAATTTCGGAACTATTACCGTTGTTGACTATTTGGTTGATTTTATTTGGAGAATTATATTTGACGTTTAGGATTTTATTTTATTACCAATGTAAAATTAATACTTTGAATTTATAAAGGCTTACGTGTGTCATGAGTCAAGGCAATGTGGTTCACGACTGGTTTTATATTTTAATTTTGGAGTGTGACAGAAATAGAAAACAGTTTTTGTACTTTAACTTTAGTTGGGTGCATGTGTAATGCAGGGTGAAGAGGTAATAAAATTCTGTTATGAAAGTTTTCTATTTTATTTTGAATACTTATTAAAAATATATTTAGTTGTCAATTTTATTTTATTTAGAATTAATTTTAGAATATTTTATTTAACTTAGGTATAAAGTTAAATAATCTTCCAAAAGTAAAAATAATTTAGTTTCTATATTTTTTATTATTCAGTTTCTTATTTTTTTAGTTATGGTTTCTATTTAAGGATTATAAACCTATGAATTTTGAGAGTTTTGATTAATAAAATAATTTTCAAATATTTATTTTTTCTTCTCTTTTGTTTCCTTGTGTGTTTTAGATGAAATTTCATCCTTTGGTGAAGATGGTAATAAAATTCTTGTAGCGTTTGGCAACAAAATTTTTAACAAAAAATTACTAACTTTTAATTTTTGAGTGTTTGTAAGCCACTAACTTTTACCACTTTTATGTTCTGTTATAGTAACTTTTCAACTCAAAAGTTGCTAAAAATTATAAAAAATTGTTACAAATTGTCAAAAATTACTAAAAATTTTATCAAACACCTAAAAATTACAACTAAAAATTATTAAAAATTATTACTTATTTCACCAAACATATCAAAAATTACAATAATAACTTTTGATCAAAATTATTAAAAATTATGCCTCCGCACTCCGCCTCTATCATACCTGTGCAAACAAGAGAAATCCTAAGAGTAGGGAAAGCATCAAGGAATTCAAAAAGTAGGGAGAATTTTGAGGAGAAACCCACGTGATGAACTTAGTTAGGTTAACTACCAAAGAAAACAAACTTGGTTCGGTGAACTCGAAAAACCAAGGGTGGTACGATGACGATTAACTGAAAATTAAAGTTCTGTTTCATACGGTCAAAAACTTATCAAAAGTGATTAAAAAATATAAAAAAATTATCAAAATTAAAGTACAACATACAACAATAATATTAATATTTTAATTTTATTTATTTTTCTTAAATTAGTTAAAAATATCGTTAATACGGTTAAGAATAATATTATTTATTACTTGATTATTTTTACAAAGCGAGTCAAGCATTAAAAAAATAAAAATATGTATTGAAATTCACAATAATTTTGAAATAAAAGGAATATTAACCTCATTATTTTTTAAGTTACCTTACTCATACAAAATTAGTAAAAAATTAAAAAATTAAAAATGGATAATTAAACTAACAAATGTTTTGCGATAGAAAAGAGTATTACTCACATTATTTATTATTAAAAGTACTTTTACAACATGCGTCAATAACTAAAAAAAATTTATAATGCATATTTAAATGGAAGAATATTTTAAAAATTATTAACAATATATAACAGTTGTCAAAATTTATATCATATTTAGCATTTAATTTTATATATATGCATAATATATATATTTTTGTATTAATAGGTTTGTTTTATTGTTGATTTCAGATTTTATATTATATATTGTATTACATATTTTATTTTATTTTTCTGTGATCAAATTAACCATGTAGATTTAAAATTTAATATATATTTTAGAGTCAAAGTTTAAATTTTAAGTGGACTTGAAATATCAGGTTAAGTCAAAGTTAGGTAAAACTTAAATTTTTAATGTTCATGGAGAATTCTACTTTAGTTAACTATATTTAATAACTGAAATTGATGGAAATAAAAAGTGAAAATACACAAGAACGGAAAATAACTTCATAATTATTTTATAAAATTATGTAATTTTATTAAATTAGTTTACAATGTATTTAAAAGGTAATATTTTAATAATAAAAAATGTTGCATAAGTTTAGCGTGCCATATGCAAATATGTTCTAAAATTTATATACATATTTATATAATAATGCAATTCAAAAATTTGAATTTAAGATATTTTCGACCGTTAGATACTTTTAATGGCCACAATGTTTTTATTTTTATTTTTTACTTCACCTTGATTATTTTTTTCGTCACAGCACATGTAGATACACCATCTTGTTATATATTTACATATATTTTTTTAAAAAGTTACTAAGTTAATATTTTAATAAATAAAAAATTTTTACAAATTTAACACACTGTATAAGCAACTATTAGACAAAGTCAACTGAAATTTTTAAATTCAAACTTTAATTTTCTCAATAAATTTAGGGTGAGAATATTTTCATTTCTCCATTTGCTTCTTCCACAGCAAAATAGTTTAATTTTTTTTTTTTGGGAACTAACGTAGCCTAACAAACCAAGTCACCTTAGTTTGTAGGTGGAACTTATACACCAAACATACACACCTAAACATCTTGACGTGAGAAACCTGCACACTACAACTCCTTGCTTTGAGGTCGAGATTGAATGATGGCTTTAATAAAAGAGTAACATGGGGCTTCCTCTACTCTACAATAACTTAATAAAAAAGAGTAATATACTTACCGAAAAAAAAGAGTAATATATAGTGATATCTATATAATAAAATGCATTATTTGATTTGACATTTATCATAGTTATCACTAAAGTTTCGTCACGTCATCACTTATTATGTATTTATATAATAAAACATATCTTTTGATTTGATATTTGTTCTAGTCATTATCAACATTTCATTACGTCATCACTTATTATATATATACATAATAAAACACATCATTTGGATTACAAAATTTTATATAAATATAAATATATATATATATATATATATATCATATTTTATAAAATTATACAAATTATATTTTACTTATATTATCTATTATTATTAAATAATGTATGAATACGTATTAAATAAAGTCAACTAAATTTTTTTATTTAAAAAAATATATTTTAATTTTAAATTTTTAAAATTTTTATTAAAAATAAACATTTAAATTTAAATTTTAATATGCTTAAATCTTAAATTTTAAATACATACACTTTACACTGTGTGTCATCTATATAGGGTGCATTTGGTTTGTTAAAAACTGCTGAAAAATTTTTAAAATTTTTAAAAATCTCTAAAAGGTATTCACTTTTTATCTCATTACATGAATTATGTACCAACAAATTATCTCATTTTATCTCACTTTTTGTTATTCCAAACGCACCCACAATAAGGAATTTTAAAATTTTGAATTTCAGATATTTTCAATTGATAAATTTGTTAAATGATCATGATTATTTTTCTTTTTCTCTCACTCTTCTCATATTTTTTAAGATTTTTTATATAAAATATTTTAAATTAATATTTTAAAAAATGTAACATATACTTTTATACTTTGTATCATTTATATAATAAGGAAATTTAAAATTTTGAATCTGAAATATTTTCAACTGTTGAATTTGCTAAATGGTCAACTTATTTTTCTCTTTCTCTCAGTCTTTCTATATTTTTTTGAATGCTTTTTATATAAAAGATTTTGAATTAATATTTAAAAACTGTGATAATATGTGTAATTAATAAAAAAATTTTATACCTTAATCTTTTTTTATTAATGATTTTTATTTTTATAAGTTATTTTTACATTTTTTTTATGTAAGTTTGCTTTATAAATTTAGATTTGAGTTATTTACACGCCAAATTATATTTCTATACCTTCAGTCACAAGTAATTGTTAGTATATATATATATATATATATGAAACGTTTAGAGCAACTATTATCCAATATATTCAACAGGAGGGTAAAAATGGTAAATCAACGATCCTACTCTATCAAACGTCAATATTTTGAATCACCACACCCACATTTTCTAATAAATGATATAAATTAATTAGGATTTGACTCAAGAAATTCACTTTCTAGACTAAATCACCAGAGAGTGAATCTCCCTTCGTTTGTGCCGTACACACCGACCCCTCAATATATGCACTAGCAAGTTGCGGACTCGCGCAACTGGCAAAAATTCGGACGCGAGCTCACCAAGGCTTGATATAAATCAATCTTCTTTCTTCGTGTCAATATACTTTATTTATATATAAGCAAGTGTATTAAGCTTCTGTCCTTCGGACTCCGGTTCACCAAGGTATTAATACTTCTTCATACTCGAATCAAGCTCCAGATCAGAGAACCAATGCCAAAGACACAAGAAGGTTTTGATCTTCTTTTTCACCACAATCTGCCGGGAGAACAATATGACAAATGTTAAAAGTCTCAAGCAAGCTTAGTTTTGATTCACAAGAAGAGAACAAAAGAGAAATACAACATTTTTAACTTGTCAATTCAAAATATAAACCAACTGCAATGGAACTTACCCAAAAAAAAAAAAAAAAAAACTGCAATGGTGTACCATTCATGTTACTTTCTGAATCACACCAGTGGGTGCTGCAGCTGCTGCTATCCTACACTTGGACCAAGAGGGAGATCTTGGCTAACGTGTACACGGGTGGTTATGCCCAGCTAATGAACAGGTTTTTTTGGGGACAGAATCCGACCCGTGACAAAATGATGTTAGAACAGCCTAGCTCAGACTTGGGGAGGCTAACATCACATTTGATGTTACGTATATGACATCGGATTTTGAGTTGTGTGATCAAAATCAGACAGTTCATAATAAAAGTAAATTCTAAAATTTTAGGTGGAAAATTTTAAATTTATTTTTTCATAAACCGTCCGATTTTGATCGAACGACTCATAATCTCGATGTCACATGACTAACATTTAAAGTAATGTTAACCATCCCCTTTTCGTCGGGCTCAGATCCAATGTCACATCAAGTGCTCTCGGGTAAAAGTAGGCCGGCTAGACAAGACCGGTCTACCCAATGAACTAACATTTTGGGATGAAACCCAACTCGTGACAAGATGGATAGGGAGAGATTATACCAACCCTTGAAATATAACCAATTTATGACTCACACCTCCCAAACCCAGCAACACATAAATATTGATTCACTCCCCTTTGTGTATATACATACATTTGTATATGTTTATAATGCATATGCCCAAATGATAACAAGAGTGTGTTAAGAGGCTTCACGGAATAGAAACTGGACGGTGATGGTATGTGGCTTGTTCTATAACTTCCCTATTTTGGTTTTCATTTATGAATTTTATTGAGATTAACGAGCCATGGATACTGAATGCCGATAATGAACAAAATCAATCTTGAGTTGAGCCACTGAGTTTATGCGTGCGCATTGAGAAACATTATAACAGGCACATACAACACGCATTTATATTTTTACCATTCATAGGCAGTGAAGTCAGTTGCATCGTGGAAGTTGGTGCAATGGTGGACGGAGGTGAGGGGGAGAGAGAGAGAGAGAGAATTCAAGCCAAACAAGTGCATCAGTACGGACAAAACAAAGCACAGAAGCACAGTTAACACAGGACAGTTCGCAACACATATTTCCTGCCCTATGTTGACTAAAAATTCCATTTTTTTTCACTTCCCTTTTTCTTCTGAGTAATTGCTGAGCTGGTCAGAGAAAATCCCTGCTTAAACTTAAAGTATATAAACATGTTTAGCATCCCAAATTGACATTAACTGATGCACATTCAAGACCCTTCCCAAAAACAATGGATATTTTGTCATAAAATTGATAACGATGACTCTGAAAATTGATGTCTTCTAAATGTCTTGTGACACTCCAAAAGTTAATATTGAACTGAAAGAAATATTGAGCACGGAATTTATTTTCCTCACCCATGGCCTGCTATCATCCAAATCGTGTATTGCGGCAAAAATAATTGCAGGAGTAGACGCGCAACAGGAATTGCAGGATGCCTTATCCGCCGAGTCGACAAATGCTGCAACAATGATGACATCATGACAATAATAAGAAAAATATGCCATTAACAAATTCCAAGAAAAGGAAGCACTAGAGATTTGAAGAATGAAACAAGGGAGACAAAACTTACAGACAATGGACCAGATCCAAAATCCATGTAAGGTTGGTAATTTGAAACCATCTTTGAGGCCATGTAAGGTTGGTAATTTGAAACCATCTTTGACCGCAAATCAAACATTATATATATGCTCTAAGGAGAAAAGAGCATAATTCAAAATGGATGCTTCAAACATGTAAATTCAACTGTGCATTAAATATTCCCATCAACATAATGACCTTATTTTCCCAATTAATAATACCTCTACGAATACTGGACCAAATCTTGACCCTGTTTTATTGGAGATATAAGGGGACTAAAAGCAGTTATAGCACCAAATCAGAACACTTAATTTGGAAGTACTTAATTACTGAACAGAAACAAGGGGAGAACTTTGATTTGCATTGGTGTGCTAAATCAACATGGAACCCACCAGTGGTTTGAAGGCATAGACATGGTTCTGCCCTTACGTCTTAGCTGTTGCAATGAAACCAGCAAGTGGCGCTATTAACATTGATATAGCAAAAACCTACCATACTTCTACAAAAAAATACATTAATCACTGCTCAGATTACTCAAAATCAACATGCTTTTGCTTAATAAAAAGGCTCTTCCTGTTTTATAGTATCCAACACTAGGCATTTTTAGGGATAAGTGCATCCATTACCTGCCTTGGTTCTTGAGATCACAAAATTTATTTACTATCGCTAGAGGTAAAACAATGACGAAGTAAATTTTTTGTTTTGTTTTGTTTTTAAAAAAGATAAATGCTGTATTAGGAGGTCAATGCTACTTCCAAATGTTGCAGGTAGGGTAGGGGTTGTAATTATATTAAGAAACTAGGAGCGAGAAACTGCCATATATCAAGGGAATGTTTTAGATTTTGTCTTAAACGTACCTTTTAAGTGCCGAGATAATTTCATTTGAAAGGCAAATATCAGAACCACTTTCAGCAACCTTATCACGCTCGAGTATAAGTTGGTAACAGTCCTGCGCATAGAATCACCACAAATAAGTTTTTGTAAGAAATTAAATTACTTTGGAGCTCCTTCGGACAAGACTAACCACCCTCTTAGATTCTTTGTTGAATCTCCTACTCAACTAAAGTATCCACATGGGTATCCTTTAGATCTCAAAAGAATGAGCACATGTGAAGGCTCCTTCTCAGAGATAGTTAGGGATGGGAAAACAGGAAATTGGGTATTAAAAGTTGTGAAAATTCCCTCTATCTCTTTTCTTTTTTTCCCTCCAGATAATTCCTTTAAATTTCTCCAACCAAAAAATAGATAAATAATTCATCATAATTTCTTTTCTTTCCCCTCCTACTTAACAAATTACAATCCAAGCCTACGTGCGAAAAGGGAAACTTTTCAAGTTGTTCTCCATTGCATTCAAACAGATACATCATAGTTCTCAATGAAACCACACCCTTGACACGCGCGCGCACGCACACAAAGAGAGAGAGAGAGATAGAGAGAGAGAGCTCATTGATAAGATTTTGAATGGTGTCATTTTCAGATCTAAGTATGCATGAAACAATAGCGTCAATTAGATGATATGTGTAAGGTTTAATTTTTAGGTGTGACAATTGCCACTTATTGATGTTTGGAAATTTTTGTATTAAGTCTTATATTGATTAAGTTGTTCCTTAGTGCGAAGAATGAAATGGCAAGTTGATTTATTTCAAATTTGAAGTGAGCAGATTTGAGCTGTCTGTAGTTTTCTGGCATATTTTGTTCTAATTCTATTTCCATATTGGGAAATGGTGGAATGGATATAAATATCACATATTCTACTAAACCTAGAGTTATCACTTTTGAGAAACAAGAAAATATATTATGGCAGAGGCAATCAAAAGTGTAAAACAAAAAGAATAACATTCGATCGTGGTTTCAAGGGTTTAAAGAATCAATAATATTTATGGGTTTTACGAGGTGCCGTTCTAGCTCAAAACGGAATTAATCGCACGGGAAAAGATTCATTGTGGGCTCTAGCAAGTAAGAGGTACTTAGATTAGGATTGGTGTCGAGTTGAGTCATGTACGGTAAATTTTTGTAATCTTCGATTTTATAGTAAATTGATTTTTAGGGATAGTCGCCTTATGGACTTGAGATTTTTATCTAAAAAGTGGTTCTAAAGTTTTACTTCGTTAAATCTTGTACCTCATTTGCTTTCACTTTTGTATGTTTGTTTTTGAGATTTTCACCAAATATTTTTGGTTTTTCAACATGGGGTTTAAATGGGTAAAAATATATCCATGTGCTTTCCAGGTGATCCTTATGATGTAAATGAAATAGAGATCAAATTTAATTACCTCAATTGCCATGCAACCCCTTTGACCAAGATTTGGTTGCATAGGATGAGCAGCATCACCTAACAGAGTTACACATCCAATTCCCCACGAGTATATCATATCTCTGTCATAGATATCTCTTCGTAAAATCATATTCTCTGGTGCTTTCTGAGATTAGTGTTACCACTTCACTGCACTAGCTGCCAAACAGTTCCAAAAGTGTCTCCTTTTTACCTAAAGCATCAAAAGACAGGTTACATGAAATTTTTAGAGATAAGGACGTTGCTATATCTGTATATCACATGTGAAAATTTTCGAATCACCCAAATCAATCAACCAATCACAAAAATAATGAACACAAGATTGGTAACGAAGAAACTCTTTACCAACAAGTAAAGTTAAAACTCTGGGTCCGATTTCGGAGACCACCCAAACTTCCACTATATAATTAGGTTACAAGTACTCACTCGAAATCTCTACGACTCCTCACACAACTTTTTTCAAGCACTTGCTCGAATCCTCGACACACCTAGACCAAGTGGAAACAAACGTTCTAACTCCTTAGAAAATGAACAGACTCAACCAAGAATAATAGAAATAAGAGAAAGAGCTATAAGCTCACAATGAAAAATTCTCTCTCTTACAAGACTCTATAATATGCCCCTCTAGTTCCATCTTGTACATTAAGCTTGGGTGCATATATATAGACTCACACATCCTATTCCAAGCAAAATCCTATTCTAATTAGAACTCAAATAAATAAGCAAAATCCTATTCTAATTAGGACTCAAGTATACAAGCAGATTTCCTAAACGGAAACAAAATCTTCTATAACTCGAATCATCAGTTTCCCTGTGTGCTTCCTGCGGGGTTTACTGCCAAAAGGTCGAACCTGCGTACATCCTGCGGGCTCCCAGCACCATGTGGCGCAGCCGCGCGCTCCCTGCGTGCTGCCTGCGAGGTACATTGGATTTTTGCGCGTGTGTTTCCTAATCTGTGCAGTCTTCTTCTTTACTCCTAATTGGACTTGGATTGCAATATTGCGATTATGATCTTATGGAAACTTACCCATTTTGAAAAAAATCTTCAATTTTGGAAATCTGCAAATCTTCATCTTTCTTCAATTTAGAAAACATTCAAATTTGTCACATTTAATTTAAGATTTTGTATGGATTTGCCACTAAAAAACCTTACAACATGTATGAAAAATTTCAACAGAGAGAGCGTGAGAGAAAGTTGCCTCCAGGGGGTCATCATTCACGGGGGATTCCTTACGGAAAGCATACCATTGCATCTTCCCACTTCCTACATCTAAAGCAAAAAAGTACTGGTTCAATCCCAAGAACACACAATACCCACCACAGAAGAATGCAATAATAAGCAAACCAAACATTCGGCAACCTTGGGATGATGGCATCCATAGACTTCCTACTTTTGAACTACACCCGTTTATGACCAATATTAATGATCTCATAAGTTGCAGAGCATAGAAGCAACTTAGCATACATAATCTAATTTTTGAAAACTTAGGGTGTTCGAACTAGTTTGAGTATACAATGACTACTTTTGAACCATAAAGTAAAAAAGAATACGTAACTTCTGGACCATAAAGTAAAAGAGAATACGTAAGTCAACTTTAAAGTAACTTAGAACTCTCAAAGATCATGCACATTAGAGTTGGCTACGAGCCGAGCTTTTTTTTAAACTGCTCGAGCTCGGTTCATGACCTTAACGAACTTAGTTTATGGCTCATTTGGAAATGAGCTTGAGTTCATAAAAGCCCGACTCGAAAGCTTCCGAACTAGCTCAATAAAAAATATATATTTATAATGATTTTATGATTTTTAATAATATTTTTTATAATATTTGTTTATTATATTTTAAATCAACGTCGTTTCTATTTAATTTACCTAGTCGTGAACTAATCTTGAGTCAAAATTCTTCTCTGTTGAGCCAAACTCGAGCCTAATATAATAGCTCAAGTAAGTCAAAACTTTGCTAAAATCCACACCTAGTATATGTCAAGAATTACTTAATGATGAGAATGTATATTTTTAAATATTTCTTCCTCTTGTATACATCTTAATACCCAAAAATGAAAGAAGTTTCACTAATTTCTCAACTTGATTTATTTTTTGAAGGATGCTACAGTCTGAAGCCTCAATATGCCACTGAAAAACATACCCAACAGTATCAATATATTTCACAAAGTTTGTTAGTCCAGTATAGCATGTATAATTTGAATAATTTGCCGGTTCTGCCCCAAACAGTTTCGAACGCACCTAGAAAAGAATGGTAATACAAAGTTTAGAAATTAAGGGATAAAGAATTGGCTCAACAAGTGCAATTCAGAGACGGAGAAGTACCTACTTTTGACCATATTCCATCTGCCCCAACCAAAACATCACCTTCACACTGTCTTCCATCTTCAAGAATCACTTTGATCTATGATACGTAAAATAGATTAAAGCCTTCAATACCAAGACAGAAGTTCAAATATGTATTAGGAAACTTCAGACCTTGCTAGAATTCTCCACAAAGTCATCAACTCTAGAGTTGTTATTGATTGTGTCCGGCCCTACTGTTCTCACTAGGATGTCTTGCAGTGCTACTCTACATATTACTTGGGTAATAGGAAGCCTCCTCATTACAGCAGGTGCAAAAAGATCAAATTTTGTAAACCCGAATAGAGAAGAATAGGTCCATGGAAATGTCACTTTCTAAAATGCAACGCATAATGAAATAATAATTTATTTCTAAGTTCTTAGATTATTATTGTAATGCCAGACCATGTAAGTTAAAAAGGCTTCAGAAGAAAAGCAGGACCTGTATAACCAACAGGATACAAGATGTTTACAATGCATGAAGTACAAATCCCTAGATGGAACAATATACAACGCTCAAATTGTTTAGCCAACCCAAGGATGGGGAAAAGCTTAGTGAAGCTCAGTTTCAATAATCTCTCTCCTGACTGTATTCATGATATGCCACAGAAACTCACCTTCTTATTGATGCAAATTCTATATGTAGAAATAGAAAGCAGAGCATTTTTGCACTTGATCAGTAAGGCAATAGGAGTTCCTACACAAGTTCCACAGAGCAGTGCATATGGAAAATCCCTCAGGAAAAGGACCACAGGTTTCAAAACCCATGGGACACTACGTTGGTTCAATATTGAAGCCAAGCCTGAACTGCGTTGACAAAGAACAAGAGTTGCGGGAAAAAAAAAAAACGATGAGGAGGAGGAATTAAGATCCTTCTCACTTGGGTTTCACTTTTGGAGCATCATTTATAAATTGAAGGATCTCTGTTAAACCTGTTCAACGGCTGATTTTAATGTGACATATGTTGGAAAAATGATCAATTGTGGGCCAAATATGTTATTTGTGTGTTATAGGCTATCATAAAGATTAAGCCCATTTAAAGTGGTCTGTTAAGGTTTTAAGATTTTGGGCTTTATAACAT
This sequence comes from Vitellaria paradoxa, assembly GCA_019916065.1. Taxonomy (NCBI): domain Eukaryota; kingdom Viridiplantae; phylum Streptophyta; class Magnoliopsida; order Ericales; family Sapotaceae; genus Vitellaria; species Vitellaria paradoxa. Next base: position 63,928,784 of record CM034234.1, on the reverse strand, counting down.
CTCAATTTTGTATGGGCCTTTAATGTGTAGGTACCTAAGCCTATATTTCTATTTTATGATGGGCCAAATAGAAGTAGGGTTTCTATAGTTATTATAAATAGGTTATGGTCCCCAGGTCATACATAAGAGTTTTTTAATCAATCTGAGATTCCATCGTCAGAGAGAATTAAGAAAAGAAACCTACATATTAGCTTGGAAGATCAAGAACCACAAAATTACATCAATGGATTCAGGTACGCTTCTGCATTAATTTATTTTCTTGATGATTCGATATGAATTAAATAATCAACAAGTGGCATCAGAGCCAACTCATGTTGAATCATTGAGAAATTTTTTTTTTATGAATTAAGATTTAATGGCTAGGATTTAAATTTTGGGAATTAATTTTTTAGTTCTCAAAATTTTGAAATTTTCAGTTATTTGATCTTCTTTTATGCAATTGCTGTTCGTATGCATATATATATATATATATACACACACATGCGTGTACATGCTTTAAACGTGGTGTTGCATGACGATTTATGTATACACACTGGATTAAGTTTCTTTAATGAATATTCATTCAATGTTCACGCTGGAAAGTTTTGCTTTTAATGAATATTGAATGACCATGTTTTTTTGTCTTTTAGCTATCTAATGTACACGTGAAAGGTTTTGGCAATCCTATGGATTTAGACTGTTTCGATGCTTAAAGTAGTTTTAGCGTAAAACCCTAATCTTGATTCAACGAATCAAGAAAGGGTAGTTCACAAAAAGCCTTGGGGTGTTCGTAAACCCTTCGCGTAGGTTGCGAAACCCTTCGCGTAGGTTTCGAGACCCTTCGCGTAGGTTGCGAAACCCTTCGCGTAGGTTGCGAAACCTTTCGCAAAGGGATTTACCTTTCACAAATCTTTTTTTTTTATTTCAAAAGGGCCCCTAAAGAGTTTTAATTTTTTTAATTTTAAGGGAATTGATTTAAGGAATCAATTAAATTCAAATTTGGTATTATTAATTTTTGGTACATAATATTCAACAATAAATTAATGGAAGCAACATGTTGCCGAAGCAACCTCTCTTGTGGAAATTATTTTATTTTGAATATTAGAAGGTTGTGTATATGTATTTATTCATGCGAGTATTGGTCGGCCCAAAGGAAGGCTAATATTTGGCAGAATTACACATGGACCTGTGGTGGTAAACATGTGACAATTATTAGGTTTCCATGTAAATAGTGAGACAATCCAAAGATTGGCTTATTATTTGACAGGAGTTATTGTCAATGTTTGATCACTACAACAAGAGTACCATTTACAATTAATATTACTGTCCAAAGACTTGATATTAATGTTGTGCTGGGTATCTTGAGATGGGTTTATCATTATTTGAATTATTGATTATTATTTTTGTTTATTAATGTGAGCATAATTTTTGGTTATTTTGTTCTCTATACACCTAATATGTCTGCTACTACTATATCTGCCAACATAAATTCGATTCCTATGCTAAATGGAACAAACTTCAAGGATTGGAAAGAGAACATATTAATTGTTCTTGGCTGCATGGATCTTGACCTTGCGCTCAGGGTTGAGCAACCCGCTTCTCTTACGGCTGAAAGTTCACTTGATAAAAAGAAGAACTTTGAGAAGTGGGATCGCTCAAATCGCATGAGTCTCATGATCATCAAGCGCAGTATTCCAGAAACCTTCAAGGGTGCAGTATCCGAGGGGATAACTAATGCCAAGGAGTTCTTTGCCGAGATTGAAAAGCATTTTGTTAAAAACGATAAGGCTGAAACAAGCACGCTTTTGCAAGGCTTGATTTCAATGAAGTATAAAGGCAAAGGAAACATAAGGGAGTATAGCATGGAGATGTCCAATATTACTTCTAAACCTTGAGCTATCTGATGACTTGCTCGTGCATTTGGTATTGATCTCGCTTCCTGCACAGTTCAGTCACTTTAAGGTCAGTTACAACTGCCAAAAGGAGAAATGGTCTCTAAATGAGCTCATTTCATATTGTGTGCAAGAGGAAGAAAGGTTGAAGCAAGACAGAACTGAAAGTGCTCACTTGGCAAGCACCTCTAAAGATAAGGGCAAGAAAAGAAAGAAAGAATATGAAGCTGCTACTAAGGGTCCAGCACAAAAGAAACAACAGCAGAAAATTGACAGCTGCTTCTTTTGTAACAAAACTGGACATTTTAAGAAAGATTGTGCCAAATATAACGCTTGGCATGCAAAGAAAGGTACAATTTTTACTTTGGTCTGTTCTGAGGTTAATTTAGCTTCAGTACCTAGAAACACTTGGTGGTTAGATTCTGGTGCTACTACTCACATAAGTGTTTCTATGCAGGGTTGCCTGAGCTACCGAAAGCCAAATGATGGTGAAAGATACATCTTTGTGGGAGATGGCAAGTCGGTGGAAGTTGATGCAATAGGCACTTTTAGGTTATTATTAGGAACTGGTTATTATTTGGATTTGAAAGACACTTTTATTGTATCGTCTTTTAGGCAGAATTTGGTTTCTGTTTCTTTGTTGGACAAATCTGGATATTATTGTTCATTTGGAAACAATCAGTTTAGTCTTTCGTTGAATTCAAATGTTATTGGTACTGGTTCATTATCTGCATATGATAACCTATACTTGCTTGATACTATTGCATCATATAGTGAAACCTTGCATGTGCAATCACGTGGTACTAAACGCAAATTAAATAAAGAAAATTCGGCATCATTATGGCACAAGCGGTTGGGTCATATCTCAAAAGATAGAATTGGAAGAGTTGTGTCTGATGGCATTTTGGATTCCTTTGATTTTTCAGACTTTGATGTCTGCATTAATTGTATTAAGGGAAAATAGACCAAAACTAAGAGATTAGGTGCCAATAGAACTTCAGACGTCTTAGAATTGATACATACGGATATTTGTGGTCCATTCCTTACGGCTTCTTGGAATGGTCAACAATATTTTATATCATTCATAGACGATTACTCACGCTATGGGTACCTATATCTCATCATGAGAAGTCTCAGTCACTGGACGTGTTCAAGGCTTTTAAAGCTGAAGTTGAGAATCAACTCAACAAAAGGATTAAGAGCGTCAAATCTGATCGTGGTGGTGAGTATTACGGTAGTTATGACGGTTCAAGAGAACAACGTCCAGGACCATTTGCTAAATTCCTAGAGGAGTGTGGAATCGTCCCACAGTACACCATGCCAGGATCCCCTAGCATGAATGGTGTAGCTGAGAGACGAAACAGAACGCTAAAAGATATGGTAAGGAGTATGATTAGTCATTCTACCTTACCAGAATCACTTTGGGGAGAAGCACTTAAGACTGCAGCTTACATTCTTAATAGAGTACCCACTAAAGCAGCTGCCAAAACACCTTATGAGCTTTGGACAGGTAAAAAGCCTAGTTTGAAGCATTTTCACATTTGGGGATGTCCAACTGAGGCAAGGCCTTATAGGCCACATGAAAATAAATTGGACTCCAAAACAGTGAGTAGTTACTTTATTGGTTACTCTGAGCGATCAAGGGGCTACAAATTTTATGATCCCACACTTAGGTCAATTTTTGAAACGAGAACTGCTACATTTTTTGAGGATGTTGATTTTGGGGGGAAAAATAAGGTTAGAGACATTGCCTTTGAGGAGGAATCAGTTTCGATTCCTACTATCCTTTGTGATAATGTGCAGGCTTCTATACCTGTCATTAATCAAGAAGGAAATCAGGAATCTCAACAAGACAATGTTGAACAACCCCCCATCCAGAATGAGGTAATTATTCCAGAAGAACAAAATCAACAACCTCAAGAACTAAGGAGATCCACGAGAGAAAGGAGAAGTGCTATTCCAGATGATTATGTAGCATTTCTCCAAGAACGTGAGGAAGATATTGGAATGGTGGAAGATGATCCAATCAACTTTCATCAGGCCATGCAGGGTTCTAACTCTCAACAGTGGATTGATGCCATGAATGAGGAGTATAAGTCTATGCAAGACAATAAAGTTTGGGATCTTGTCCCATTACCAGAAGGTGTGAAACCCATTGGTTGTAAATGGATATTTAAAATCAAAAGGGATTCGAATGGTAATGTGGAAAGATACAAGGCTCGTCTTGTAGCAAAAGGCTTTACCCAGAAGGAGGGCATCGACTTCAAAGAGACTTTCTTTCCGGTTTCTACGAAAGACTATTTCAGAACCATTATGGCGCTTGTTGCACATTTTGATCTTTGAGTTACATCAGATGGATGTTAAGACGGCGTTTCTTAATGGTGACATTAATGAAACGATCTATATGGTGCAACCAGAAAACTTTGTGTCGGGAGACTCAAAGAATATGGTTTGCAAATTAAAGAAATCCATCTATGGACTCAAACAAGCTTCCCGTCAGTGGTACTACAAATTTCACCAAGTAATTATCTCGTTCGGCTTTGAGGTAAATGCTGTGGATGATTGTGTGTATCACAAGTTCAGTGGGAGTAAGTATATTTTACTGGTTTTATATGTTGATGACATATTGCTTGCCATAAATGATATAGGCATGTTGCATGAAACCAAGAGATTTCTATCAAAGAATTTTGAGATGAAAGATCTTAGTGATGCATCTTTTGTATTAGGGATTCAGATACATCGAGATCACTCTCGGGGTATTCTTGGATTATCACAAAAGGCCTATATCGATAAGGTACTTAAAAGGTTTGGCATGCAAGATTGTAAACCAGGTGACACCCCTGTCGCTAAGGGAGACAAATTTAGTCTCAATCAATGCCCTAAAAATGACCTTGAAGTTAAGGAGATGCATAAGATTCCCTACGCTTCAGTTATTGGGAGTCTAATGTATGCTCAAGTTTGTACACGTCCAGACATAGCATTAATTGTTGGAATGTTAGGCAGATATTTAAGCAATCCTGGGATGGATCATTGGAAAGCAGCCAAACGAGTTTTGAGGTACTTACAGAGAACAAAGGATTACATGCTCACTTATAAGAAATCGGATCAGTTGGAGATCATTGGGTTTTCTGATTCCGATTTTGCTGGATGCCAAGATAGTAGAAGATCCACATCAGGTTACATCTACTTGCTGGCTGGAGGAGCTATATCCTGGAGGAGTGCCAAGCATACACTCATAACTTCTTCCACTATGGCAGTAGAGTTCATAGTTTGTTATGAGGCATCTAATCATGGAATATGGCTGCGGAATTTTGTCACTGGACTGCGAATTTTGGATAGTGTTGAAAAACCATTAAAGTTATTCTGTGACAATAAGTCAGCTGTGCTATATTCTAATAACAATAGGAGCTCTTCGAAGTCTAAACATATAGACATTAAGTTCCTAATTGTTAAAGAGAGAGTTCAGAGTGGTCATGTGTCTATAGAGTATATTGGCACAAACTCCATGATTGCGGATCCGCTCACTAAAGGCTTACCACCCAAGGTCTTTCATGAGCACGTAGCTCATATGGGCGTTGTATCATTTGATGATATGTTGGTTTAGTGGGAGTTTGTATTTGGATGCTTTTCAGTTGTAGACACATTTTATGAATTTATTTTCTGCAGAATAAAGTTTATGGTTTCTTTGCACTTTGAATGTATTTGTTATGATCTCACTAAAGAACAAAGTAGGACCAATTGGAAATAGGCATGTTTAGATCACATTACATGTAATTTCCATGCTACACATCCATACTTGATCTATGTCGTTGATTGTATTGATATATGTGACTATTGATGGGTTTAGTTATGATACATATAACGAAAGCCGCTTTAATCCTATATTGATATAATTGATGGACCATATTGCATAGAGATGTTTGATAATGATAGCAAATTTTGAGCTCATAAGGTTAATTTTATAATGCACAAGCTAACATATCTGGCCCAAGTGGGAGATTGTTGGAAAAATGATCAATTGTGGGCCAAATATGTTATTTGTGTGTTATAGGCTATCATAAAGATTAAGCCCATTTAAAGTGGTCTGTTAAGGTTTTAAGGTTTTGGGCTTTATAATATCTTAATTTTGTATGGGCCTTTAATGTGTAGATACCTAAGTCCATATTTCTATTTTATGATGGGCCGAATAGAAGTAGGGTTTCTACAGTTATTATAAATAGGTTATGGTCCCCAGGTCATACGTAAGAGTTTTCTAATCAATCTGAGATCCCATCATCAGAGAGAATTAAGAAAAGAAACCTACGTATTAGCTTGGAAGATCAAGAACCACAAAATTACATCAATGAATTCAGGTACGCTTCCGCATTAATTTATTTTCTTGATTATTCGATATGAATTAAATAATCAACAACATACAATTGTAGTACTGAAATAAAATCATCGCTTCTGCGAGAATGACGACGTCAGTCCAAAAGTCTCAAGGATAACCATTTTTGAAAAGTTATGCCAATTGTCATTTCTCAGAAATGCAAGATAATTAAGAAAAAAAATTATAAGAAATTAACTTCCTTTCTCAATAATTTAGTTACCTTTTTTTTTATTTCCTGTCCCAAATCTTTCCAAGAATAAATGAATAATGTTTCTTGTACCATATAAAATTTCTTTATTAATCAAGTGAACAAAAAGTACGGGTTATAAGTATGAACAAAAAGTTGAAGGAGATTAACAAACCATTCGCCTGAAAGGCCATCTGCAAGACCATTGATCCTGTTACCGGTAATACAACCAGCCTCAACAATTTGCCCAGCAACATCCTTATCAATTGCTTCCAGCACTGCCAAAACACTGCTCAGGAGTTGAATTGGGCCGCGATGCTGACCCACACCCCTCACTGCACTCAAATCTTTCTCAAACACCTTCACATCATAACCTCTCTTCTTAGCTGCCAGGGCCAAGACTAGGCCCCCAATACCCCCACCGGCTATCAAAATTCTTAGCCTATTTTTGCTGCCTCTTTCATCGAAACCCAAATAACCTCTTCCCTCACACCTTATACCATAGCTTCCCACAGTGATCTTAGCTCTAAACTCAGAAAATCCAACAGAGCAATGGTATGGATTGCTAAAACTAAGACGCTCAAAAGATGCCATTGATCAAAGTGATGCTGATGCTTACTGTGTTTATGTATAGCCAGGGGCATAGTTACATATATAAAGATATTCAGAATGTAGTTTGGTTACAATTTGTTTTGCAGATCCTGCAGAAATTGTTATAACTGAGAAATTAGTTATTTATTTAATTTTAATTGTTTATTTTATTTACGTTTTATATTTTTTATTAATAAATTAGTTAACTGTATTTAAAAAATAATATTTAAATAAATAAATAAATTATTTTTTAGTTAAGTGTGAATCACTGGATACTTTAAAAATTTTTTATCTTGTATACACAATTGAAAGTACGTTATAATTTAAATAAGTGTGTAAAAATATTATTAAAATTAATATTATATTACGTAACCCACACACTTCATTACACCTAATTATTTAAATTATTGAATTATGTGTTATCGGCTACACTAATCTGATTATAATTATGAGATATTATAATGAATTAATTTGGGGTATTAGCCTTAAACCCAAGGCATTATGATATTAGCCTTAAACCTCTATAAAAAATTATGTTGAATGAAGTTGCTAGTGTTGTGGTACATGCAAGGAATTTCATTAATGGATAATGAATGACTGCCATGACTTGCATTGGTAGCCAATTTAACATTGATATAATGGAACTCATATAAAGTATATCAGATTGAGAAGGTTTTCAAAAGGGCGCACATAAAAGTTTTGTATTATCATAACCCATAAGAGTTTTTTTTTTTTTTTTTGAAGAAAAATGTTTTCAATTTTTTTTTTCTTTCTACAAATACAAAGACCCCGTTTGGTAACGTTTCCATTTTCTGTTTTTCTGTTTATGTTTTCAAAACTTTGTAAACTCGCAATAGAAACATGTTTGATAAACCTATTTATATTTTTTTGTTTTTAAAAAAAATGAAAACATAAACAGAAAAACGTAAACTAAAAAAATGGTTTTCACTCTGGTTTCTTTTTTGTTACCAATATTTTGTCAATTTTAAAACATTGTCTATTTTTGTTATATTACATAAAAATAAATTATTTTATTCAAATATTTTATTAAAATAAGTTATTTTAATAAATAATATAATTAAATTCAATAAATTAAATTAATTATATAAATTATTTTTAATAAATAATAAAACTAAATTAATTAATTTAATTAAATTTAATAATTAATTATTGCTAAATTATCTGAAACAAATATCATAATTAATTTATTTAATTTAATAATTAAATTAATTTATATAACATAATTAATAATTAAATTACATTAATTTTTAATTTAATTTAATAATTATTATTAAATTATTTTAAATAAATATCATAATTAAATTAAATTATTTATGATTTAATTAATTTAATTTATATAAAATATATTTTATTAAATTATTTTAATAAATAATTAAATGAATTTAATTAATTTAAAAATAAATAATTTAATTTAATAATTAATCTAATTTAATTATTTATTTAATATGAAATATATTTTATTAAGTTCTATTAATTTTTTAAAACTAATAAAATTAAATATTTTCTAAAATAAAAAATTAATAATTATAAAAAAACTTGTATTTTCAAACGAAGTTTCAATTTTCATTTTAGAAAAAATAAACGGTAATAGAAAACAAAAAACAGAAAATAACAACAGAAAAATAATAACAAAAAAATGACAGCGTTGTCAAACGGGCCCAAAATATTTTATTTTGTTTCTTTTTTGGGTGCATGGGTCAAGTGGGAGAATGTAAGAATATTATTAAAATTAATATTCTATCAAGTGACCCACACACTCCATTACACCCAATTATTTAAATTATTAAATTATGGGCTATTGGTTACACTATTTTGATTATAATTATGAGATATTATAATGAATTAATTTGGGATTAGGAGTAATGGTTTGGAATCTTTGATGGTGGGAGACTTATAAAAGGAATGAGAGACTCTATAGTTCAAACCTACAACATTTTTGTGCCTCTAACCATCGTGAGATACTCTTGAGGTAAAGTTGTTAGACTGATCATGTTCTCTAGAAAATCAAGAATATTTACAGTAGGGATTCAGGTATGCTCACAATTTTGTACGTAATTTTATATTCTGCTTACTGATTGTGATTAATATGATAATCTAAGATCATATTTGAAAATAAAATTTAACAAAACGTAGTGACACTTGATTAAAAAAATTATATATAAATAAGGTAGCATCCTATTAAGTTTTATTACCTTTTGTATTAAAAGGGAGACTAAGAGTAAAAAAGGAAAAAGGGAGGAGGTGGCTGAGGCAAGGTGAAGGAAAATTTAAAAGTTAATTTTTTTATTTATTTGTTTTCAGTCACTGAATGCTATACATGAATGATAAATTAAAAGAGAATTGTGGCGGATTAATTGTTCGGGCATTGGCTGAAAAAAGAAAAATGTGAAAAATTTGATCCTCACGTGATGGATTGAAGAGGAATTACTCTGTGTGTGTGTGCACATATATATATGCGAGATACTCAATGGAATTGATTGAAAAAAAGGGGGGTTAATTTGATTGGTCAGATTGACTGATGTGGTGGATATATATATATATATATATAGTTAGCTGGTTAGTAGGGTTTGTTGCACAGTACTTCGCCATTAATAGCTTAAATGAGAGTCTTGTATGTAATATATATATATATATATATATAAATGGGTTGTATTGTTTGGCAGAACCTTTCGACAGGTTGTTAAAAAACAGGAAAAAAAAAAAAATTGTGAGAATGGCACAACTAGCCTTTGCTATCCTAAGCTCCCAAAAATTTTTGATGATTATTAATTAGAATTATTTAATAGGTTAATTATTAGTATTAATTATTTAAATGGAGAAGAAGTTAATAGTTAATAATTTTTATTTAAGATGAATTTTAGATAATAAATATTATATTCGTATATTCAGGATTATAACGAATTATCCTAGTTATTCATGTATACATTTTTGAATTTCAGATGAGTGGTTTGCCTTATTAATATTAAAATTTGTAAATTAATACATGCATAAATGTTTTTAAAGTTGGATTTTGTAAACTAATATTTGCAAAAATATATTTATTTTGAATAAAAAATTTTATATTTTATATTATTGAGCATAAAGAAAATTGTTTAAACACTTCTGTTCAGTTTTATTTTATGTGATGGTAATAAATAGTTATTTGGTGGAAATGGGCACATTTGATTTTTAATTTCGGTACATCCACGAATTAATATTTGTTGTCACTGTTGTGATTGATGAATTGATTTATGGATATTATTGCATTCTGACATGCAAAATTTGAAATTATTGCTATTTATGCATGAACATTGTTGTTTTATTTGAAATGTTTTTGATTAAATTGTTTATTTAAATTTATTATTTTTAAATTGTTATTATTATTTTTGGCTTGGTAATTCGTTTACTGCATTTTTAGTTCAACCCCTCATTCTTATCATTTTTCAGGTGAGATGAAAGGGCCACAATTAAGAATTCTGAATTAGTTTGGGACGGTAAGATCATGAGTTTGTAACCTCTTATAGGTTATTTAATTGTTTACTTTGGCTTTGAGAATTTAGATATTATTGAGTTGTATAAATTTTGGAACTATTATCATTGTTGACTAGCTGGTTGATTTTATTTGGAGAATTATATTTGATTTTTAAAATTTTATTTTATTACCAATGTAAAATTAATACTTTGGATTTATAAAGGCTTACGTGTGTCATAAGTTAAGGCATTGTGGTTCAGACTGGTCTCATCCCTTAATTTTGGAGTGTGACAGAAATAGAAAATAGTTTTTATACTTTAACTTTAGTTGGGTGCATGTGTGATGCAAGGTGAAGCGGTAATAAAATTCTATTATGAAAGTTTTCTTTTTTATTTTGGATACTCATTAAAAATATATTTAGTTGTCAATTTTATTTTTTTTAAATTAATTTTAGATTATTTTATTTAACTTAGGTATAAAGTTAAGAATATTGCAATGGTATAAATAATTTAGTTTTTATATTTTACATTATTTAGTTTCTTATTTTTTTAGTTAGGGTTTCTATTTAAGGATTATAAACCTATAAATTTTGGGAGTTTTGATTAATAAAATAACTTTTAGAGATTTATTTTTTCTTCCACTTTGTTTCTTTGTGTGTTTGGGATGAAATTTCATCATTTGGTGAAGATGTAATAAAATTCTTATAGCGTTTGGCAACAAAATTTTTAACAAAAAACTATTAACTTTTGATTTTTGAGTGTTTTGGTAAACCACCAATTTTTGTCACTTTTTTGTTCTACGATAATAACTTTTCAATTCAAAAGTTATTAAAAGTTATCAAAAATTGTTAAAAATTATCAAAAGTTACTAAAAATTTCATCAAACACCTAAAATTATAAAAAATTGTTAAAAAGTATTACTTTTTTCACCAAACATATTAAAAATTATAACTAATAATTTTTAATCAAAATTATTAAAAATTATACCCCTAAACACTCTCTCTATCATACATGTACAAACAAGAGAAATCCTAAGAATAGCGAAAGCATCTAGGAATTCAAAAAGTAGGGCGAATTTTGAGGAGAAACCCACGCGATGAACGTGGGTAGGTCAACTACCGAACAAAAAAAAAAACAAATTTGATTAGGTGAACATGAGAAACCAAGGATAGTACTATGACGACTAATTAGGAAGTAATCCTGATAATTAATTCAATTGGTAAGATTTTTAATTTGTTCTTCAATGGTCATTAGTTTGAGTTTCTTCAGGGCCACTAGAGGTTTACCCGATCTTTAATTTCAGAGTCTTAAGGATTAGTCGAGGTGCGCAAGTTGACCCAAATACCTTAAGATATTAAAAAAAAAAAAAAAGACTAATTGGGAATTAAGGTCCTACTTGATAGGGTAAAAATTTGCTAAAAGTGACTAAAAGATACAAAAAAAATTATCAAAATTAAAGTACAACATACAATAACAATATTAATATTTTAATTTTACTTGTTTTTCTTAAATTAGTTAAAAATATGCTTAATGTGGTTAAGAATAATATTATTTATAACCTGATTATTTTTACAAAATGAGTCGAGCATTAAAAAAATAAAAATATGTATTAAAATTGACAATAAATTTGAAATAAAAGGAATATTAACCTCATTATTTTTTACTTAGTTACATTACTCTTACAAAATTAGTAAAAAACTAACAAATGTTTTGCAATAGAAAAGAGTACTCACATTATTTATTATTAAAACACTCTTACAACATGCATCAGCAACTAAAAAAATTTATAGTGCATATTTAAATTGAAGAATATTTTAAAAATTATTAACAATATGTAACAATTGCCAAAATTTATATCATTTTAGTATTTAATTTTATATATATGCATAATATATTTTTTATGTATTAATAAGTTTTGTTTTATTGCTGACTTCATATTTTATATTATATATTGTATTACATATTTTATTTTGCTTTTCTGTGATCAAATTAACTATGTAGGTTTAAAATTTAATTTATATTTTATAGTCAAAGTTTTATTTTTAAGAGGACTTGAGATATCAAGTTGAGTCAAAGTCAAGTAAAACTTAAATTTTTAATGTTCATGTACAATTCTGATTTAGTTAACTATATTTAATAACTGAAATTGATGGAAATAAAAAATGAAAATACACAAAAATGGAAAATAACTCCATAATTATTTTATAAAATTATGTAATTTTATTAAACTATTTTACAATGCATTTAAAAGGTAATATTTTATTAATACAAAATGTTGCATAATTTTAGAGTGCCAGATGCAAATATGTTCTAAAATTTATATACATATCTATATAATAATACAGTTTAAGAATTTGAATTTAAGATATTTTTGGTTGTCAGATTTTTTTTAATGGCCACAATAGTTTTATTTTTTTTTTTAACTTCACCTTGGTTATTTTTTTTGGTTACTTCACATGTAAATACACCATCTTGTTATTCACATATATTTTTTTAAAAAGTCACTAAGTTAATATTTTAATAAATAAAGAAAATTTTACAAATTTAACACACCGTATAGGTAACTATTAGACAAAGTCAACGGAGATTTTCTATTATGAAAAAGTAAAATTCAAACTTTAATTTTCTCAATAAATTTAGGGTGAGAATATTTTCATTTCTCTTTTTGTTTCCTCCACAGCAAAATAGTTTGAATTTATTTTATTTTTATTTTTTTGAAACTAACCCAACCTAACAAACCAAGTCAACTTGATTTGTAGGTGGGACTTATATACCCTCCCCCCCCAACACACACACCCCTCCCAAACATCTTGATGTGGGATACCTACCCACTACAACTCCTTACTTCGAGGCTAAAATTGAATGGTGGTTTTAATGAAAAAGAGTAACATGGAACTTCCCTCACTCTACAATAACTTTAATAAAAAAGAGTAACATGGAATAATATCTATATAATAAAATGCATCTTTTGATTTGATATTTGTCTCAATTATCACTAAAATTTCGTCATATCATCACTTATTATATATTTATATAATAAAACACATCTTTTAATTTAACATTTATCCCCATTATTACCAAAATTTCCTTACGTCATCAATTATTATATATTTATATAATAAAATACATCATTTGAATTGTAAAATTATATGTACATATATTATATATGTCATATTTTGTAAAATTATATAAATTATATTTTGCTTATATTATCAATTATTATTAAATAATGTATGAATATATAAAGTCAATTAAATTTTTTATTTAAAAAAATATGTTTAAATTCTAAATTTTTAAAAAATTTATTAAAAATAAACATTTAAATTAAAATTTTAATTTTAATGCACTTAAAACTAAAATTTTAAATACGTACACTTCACACTATGTGTCATTTATATAGAGTGCATTTGGTTTGTTAAAAATCGCTGAAAAGTTCTAAAAATATCTAAAAACTATTCACTTTTTATTTCATTACACGAATTAGTATCCACAAATTATCTGATTTTTTGTTACTCCAAATACACCCACAATAAGGAATTTTAAAATTTGAAATTTGAAATATCTTTAATTGTTAAATTTGCTAAATGGCTATGATTACTTTTTTTTTTCTCTTACTTTTCTCATATTTTTTAATATTTTTTATATAAAAGATTTTAAATTAATATTTTAAAAATGTAATACACACTTTTACACTCTGTGTCATTTATGTAATAAGGAAATTAAAAATTTTGAATCTAAGATATTTTCAACTATTGAATTTGCTAAACGATCAACTTATTTTTCTTTTTCTCTCACTCTTCTCGTATTTTTTGAATATTTTTTATATAAAAGATTTTAAATTAATATTTTAAAAACTGTGATAATATTTGTAATAAATAATAAAATTTTATATCTTAACCTCTTTTGATTAATGATTTTTATTTGTATAGATTATTTTTACATTTTTTTATGTAAATTTACTTTATAAATTTACATTTGAATTATTTACACGCCAAATTATATTTCTCTACCTTCAACCATAATTGCTAGTGTGTGTATATATGTATATGAAGCATATAGATCAACTATTATCCAGTATATTCAACAGAGGGTAAAAATGATAAATCAATAATCCTACTCTATCAAACATCAATATTTTGAATCACCATACCCCCATTTTCTCATAAATGATATAAATTAATCGGGATTTGACCTGAGAGATTCACTCCCCATGTCAAACCGCCAGGGAGTGAATCACCCGTAGTTTATGTTGTACACACTGACCCCCCAACATATGCAGCAACAAGTTGCAGACTTGTGTAATGGCAAATATTCAGGCTCGGGTTCACCAAGGCTTGATATAAATCAATCTTCTTTCTTCCTGTCAATATACGTTATTTATATATATACAAGTGTGGCATAAAAATATCTTGCCCGACCACAAGAGTGTTTCACCGACCATAAATTACACCCCCGACCAGGGGGTATATTCCAGTTAAATTGAGATTAAATAGTTTGCTAGTTACGTTGTATAATTACTTTACGTACTACACTCAAGTGCAACAGGAGAAAAAGTCTGCAGAGTATGTACAACAAAATCACCTCTACATGGCTCCCAAAACTTATATCATCAGGCGTTTAATGTTAGCCACCCATCTCCACTTTAAGTCATATCAAAGTAAAGCAATGGCCAAATAAGCAAAAAGTATGTCATATACTTCATCTATAAATACCAAAAATGAAGATAAGGTAAAGGTCTTTCAGCTCCTTTTTCTCTCATCATCTTCTCTCTCTTTCTCTCTCTCTCTCTCTCTCTATTTGTTTACGTGCGCTTATTATCTATATGAGTTACTGACTTAAGTATCGGAGTGTTCTTAGTCGGGAACCAATTCTGACCACTTTATTTCACCATTTTCTTACACGCAGGTCACCGTCGAGAGAGGATCTCCATGAACAAAGGAGAGAAGGAGTCTACGGAGAAGAGGGTAAAAAATATTGCCGAACAACAAGTATATTAAGCTTCTCTTCTGCGGACTCGGGTTCACCAAGGCATTAATACTTCTTCATACCGGAATCAAGCTCCAGATCAGAGAACCAATGCCAAAGACACAAGACGGCTTTGATCTTCTTTTTCACCACAATCTGCCAGGAGAACAATATGACAAATGTTAAAAGTCTCAAGCAAGCTTAGTTTTGATTGACAAGGAGAGAACAAAAGAGAAATACAACCTTTTTAACTTGTCAATTCAAAATATAAACCGAGTGCAATGGTGTACCATTCATGTTACTTTCTGAATCGCACAAGTGGGTGCTGCAGCTGCTGCTATCCTACATTTGGACCAAGTGGGAGATCTTGGCTAACGTATACACGCGTAGTTACCCCCAGCTAATGGACCCTTTTTTTGGGACATGATCCGAGACGTGACAAAATGATATTAGAACAGTCTGGTTCAGACTTAGAGAGACTAACATCACATTTGATGTAAAGTATATGACATCGAATTGTGAGTTGTGTAATCAAAATCGGACTGTTCACAATAAAAGTAAATTCTAAAATTTTAGACGAAAAATTTTTAATTTATTTTTTTCTAAACCGTCTTATTGTAATTAAACGGCTTACAACCTCAATGTCACATGACTAACATTTAAAATAATGTTAACCACTTCCTTTTCATCTGGCTCAGATCCAATGCCACATCAAGTGCTCTAGGGTAAAAGTAGGCGGGGTAGACAAGACCACAAAAAGGGCGTGCAAAATCAAGTGGGTGATCAGTATGTGACCCTCTCCCACAACAGATTAGGAGGGAGGTCTTAGGTAACATATAAATGGGCTGGTTACCCTACCCAATGAACTAACATTTTGGGATGAAACCCAACTCGTGACAAGATGGAGGGGGAGAGATTATACCAACCTTGAAATAAAACCAATTTATAACTCACACCTCCCAAACCCAGCAACACATAAATATTGATTCACTCCCCTTTGTGTATATACATACATTTGTATATGTTTATAATGCATATGCCCAAATGATAACAAGAGTGTTAAGAGGCTTCACGGAATAGAAATTGGACGGTGATGGTATGTGGCTTGTTCTATAACTTCCCTATTTTGGTTTTCATTTATGAATTTTATTGAGATTAACGAGCCATGGATAATGAATGCCGATAGTGAACAAAATCAATCTTGAGTTGAGCCACTGAGTTTATGCGTGCGCATTGAGAAACATTATAACAGGCACATACAATAAGCATTATATTTTTACCATTCATAGGCAGTGAAGTCAGTGGCATTGTGGAAGTTGGTGCAATGGTGTACGGAGGTGAGAGAGAGAGAGAGAGAGAATTCAAGCCAAACAAGTGCATCAGTACGGACAAAACAAAGCACAGAAGCACAGTTAACACAGAAATTGAAGAATGCTGCAATTAAACATCTAATACCATGTTAGTCGCTAAAAAACTGAAACTGTTAAAAAATAAGCCTAATAAGGTACATCAAACTATTTTAATAATAATGATAAAAGTATGGCTAATAGATAAAAAAAAAGTACTTTTGACATTTTGCTGGTTTAATTAGTTACGGTGAGTTAACCAAATGCATGACCTCTATTTCTCTCTTTTTTTTTTTTTTTTTTAAAGTTCAAGGGTGTCGTGTAATTTTGGGCCATAATTAAATAGCACTTCCGTTAAGTGTATGTATAAATATATCAAAGGTATATCAATGACTAAATGTAGATCAAAGTGCTCTCTCTCTCTCTCTCTCTCTCTCTCTATATATATATATATATATATATTTCCATGCTCTGGTTTCCTATGATTAATTTTTTTACAATTTAGAATCAGATGCCCTTACAGTTCACAAGACATATTTCCTGCCCTAGGTTGACTAAAAATTCGTTTTTTTTTTCTTTTTCCCTTTTTCTTCTGAGTAATTGCTGAGCTGGTCAGAGAAAATCCCTGCTTAAACTTAAAATATATAAATATGTTTAGCATCCCAAATGACATAAACTGATGCATATTCATGACCCTTCCCAAAAACAATGGAATTTTTGTCATAAAATTGATAACAATGACTCTGAAAACTGATGTCTTCTAATTGTCTTGTGATACCCCAAACGTTAATATTGAACTGAAAGAAATATTGAGCATGGAATTTGTTTTCCTCACCCATGGCCTGCTATCATCCAATTCATGTATTGCGGCAAAAATAATTGTAGAAGTAGACGCGCAACAGGAATTGCAGGATGCCTTATCCGCCGAGTCGACAAATGCTGCAACAATGATAACATCATGACAATAATAAGAAAAATATGCCATTAACAAATTCCAAGAAAGAATGAAACAAGGGACACAAAACTTACTGACAATGGACCAGATCCAAAATCCATGTAAGGTTGGTAACTTGAAACCATCTTTGAGGCCATTCGGCTCATTGCATGAACAATGCTGACGCGGAACATCCTTTTCTTTTCATATCTATTAATGGGAAATTGTCAGGAACCACTATTGCAGTTCAAAAATATTTGTCTGATCATTAACCTAAAACCAAAATCACAAAAAAAATATAACATGCATACGGTGGCGAGGATATATATAAATTAACTCAGATAAAACATTATACATACGCTCTAAGGAGAAGAGAGCATAATTCAAAATGGATGCTTCAACCATGTAAATTCAACTGTGCATTAAATATTCCCATCAACATTAAAAAAAAAAAATGGGCATCACAAAACTTTTGCTGAGGATATATTAAAAAAAAATGGTTAAAAAAGAAGAACCAAATTGTTAACCAGCTAATATTTCTCATGATTATGAAAGATAAGAAAATTAGATCTACCCCTTATTTTCCCAATTAATAATACCTCTACAAATACTGGACCAAATCTTGACCCTGTTTTATTGGAGATATAAGGGGACTAAAAGCAGTTATAGCACCAAATCAGAACACTTGACTTGGAAGTACCTAATTACTTAACAGAAACAAGGGGAGAACTTTGCTTTGGATTAGAGTGCTACATCAACATGGAACCACACCAGTGGCTTGAAGGTATAGACATGGTTCTGCCCTTATGTCTTAGTTGTTACAATGAAGCCAGCAAGTGGCGCTACTAACATTGGTATAGCAAAAACTTACCATACTTCTACAAAAATACATTAGTCAGTGCTCAGATTCCTCAAAATCAACACGCTTTTGCTCAATAAAAAGGCTCTTCATGTTCTATAGTATCCAACACTAGGCTTTTTTTAGGGATAAGTGCATCTATTACCTGCCTTGGTTCTTGATATCACAAAATTTATTTATTTACCATTGCTAGAGGTAAAACAATGACGGAGTTGCAAATTTTTTGTTTTGTTTTGTTTTGTTTTTAGAAAAGATAAATGCAGTATCAGGAGGTGAATGCTACTTGCAAATGTTGCCGGTAGGGGAGGGTCGTAATTATATTGAGAAACTAGGGGCGAGAAACTGCCATATATCAGGGGAATGTTTTAGATTTTGTTTTAAACGTACCTTTTAAGTGCCGAGATAATTTCATTTGAAAGGCAAATATCAGAACCACTTTCAGCAACCTTATCAAGCTCCAGCATAAGTTGGTAACAGTCCTGCACAAAGAATCGCCACAAATAAGTCTTTGTAACAAATGAAATTACTTTGGAGCCCCTTCGGACAAGACTAACCACACTGTTAGATTCCTCTGTAGAATCTCCTGCTCTACTAAAGTATCCACATGGGTATCCTTTAGATCTCAAAAGAATGAGCACATGTGAAGGCTCCTTCTCAGAGATAGTTAGGGATGGGAAAACAGGAAATTGGGTCTCAAAAGTTGTGAAAATTCCCTCTATCTCTTTTTTTTTTCCCTGCAGATAATTCTTTTAAATTTCTGCAACCAAAAAAATAGATAAATAATTCATCACAGTTTCTTTTTTTTCCCCTCCTACCTAACAAATTACAACCCAAGCCTACACGTGAAAGGGGAAACTTTTCAAGTTGTTCTCCATTGCATTCAAACAGATACATCATAATTCTCAATGAAACCGCCCGCCCGCCTGCCTGTCCGCACGCATGCACGAAGACACAGAGGAGCTCATTGATAAGATTTTGAATGGTGTCATTTTCAAATTCCATGATCCAAGCATGAGTGAAATAACAGCATCGTCAATTAGATGATATGTATAAGGTTTAATTTTTAGGTGTGACAATTACAAGTCATTGAGCGTGTAACGTTTGTAAATTTTTGCATTGAGTCTCGTATTAATTAATTTATTCTTCAGTACGAAGATTGAAATGGAAAGTTGATTTATTCCAAATTTGGTGTGAGCAGGGTTTGAGCCGCCTGTAATTTTCTGACATATTCTATTCTGATTCTATTTTTATATTGGGAATGAGTGGAATGGATATAAATATCACATATTCTGCCAAACCTAGGATTATCACTTTTGAGAAACAAGAAAATATATCATGGCAGAGGCAATCAAAAGTAAGAACTGCATTCAATCATGGCTTCAAGGGTTCGAAGAATCACAAACATCTTTGGGGTCGAGGAGGCGTCGTTCTGGTTCAAGAACGGAGTTAATCGCACGGGAGAAGATTCATTGCGGGCTCCAGCAAACAAGAAGTACTTAGGCTAGGATGGGTGTCGAGTCGAGTCATGTATAGTAAACTTTTATAATCTTTGATTTTATACTGGATTGATTTTCAGGGATAGCTGCCTTATAAACTCAAGATTTTTACCTAGAAAGTGGTTCTAGGGTTTTATCTCGTTAAATCCTATACCTCATTTACTTTTGCTTTTGTGTGTTTGTTTTTTTAAATTTTCTCTATATATTTTTGGTTTCTCAACATGGGTTTAAGTGGGTAAAAATATATCCATGTGCTTTCCAGGTGATCGTTAAGATATAAATGAAATAGAGATCAAATTTAATTACCTCAATTGTTATGCAACCCCCTTGGGTGTTTGTTTTTGAGGTTTTCTTTATATATTTTTGGTTTTTCAACATGGGGTTTAAATGGGTAAATATATATCCATGTGCTTTCCAGGTGATCCTTATGATGTAAATGAAATAGAGATCAAATTTAATTACCTCAATTGCCATGCAACCCCCTTGACCAAGATTTGGTTGCATAGGATGAGCAGCATCACCTAACAGAGTTACACGTCCAATTCCCCAGGAGTATATCATATTTCTGTCATAGATATCTCTTCGCAAAATCATATTTTCTGGTGTTTCTGAGATTAGTATTACCACTTCACTGCACCAGCTGCCAAACAGTTCCAAAATCCTCTCTTTTTTACCTAAAGCATCAATAGACATGTAATATGAAAATTTTCAGAGATAAGGACTTCACTATAATTGTATATCACATTTATGAAAAATTTGAATAGAGAGAGCGAGGGAGAAAGTTGCCTCCAGGGGGATCATCATTCATGGGGGATTCCTTACGGAAAGCATACCATTGCATCTTCCCACTTCCTACATCTGAAGCAACAAAGTACTGGTTCAATCCCAAGAACACACGATACCTACCATTGAAGAATGCAATAATAAGCAAACCAAACATTCTACAACCTTGGGATAATGGCATCCATGGACTTCCTACTTTTGTACCACAGCCGTTTACGACAAATATTAATGATCTCATAAGTTGCAAAGCATAGAAACAACTTTATGAGAATACATAATCTAATTTTTGATAATTTAGGGGGTCATTTGGTTTGTTTTTCCATTTTGTATTTTCTGTTTTGAGCTCATTTTCGTTTTGTGCTTTTGAAAATAAGGAAAACATATCAAAATTCATTTGGTTACTTGTGTTTTCAAAATTTGTTTTCAAAAATAAAAAATGAGTTTACACATGAAATAAAAAATGGTAAAAAGTAATTTTGAGAGTTTTTAACAAAAAACAAGGAAAATCTCAAAACAAGGAGAATAAAGTATTTTCTGTCTCTTCGTTTTAAGATTTTTAACACATAAAACAAAAACAGAAAATAGAAAACATAAAAGTAAACCAAATGCCACCTTAGGGTGTTTGAGCCAGTTTTAGCATATATCGACTACCCCTGGCCCATAAAGTAAAAGAGAATATGTAATTTAATTTTAAAGGAACTTAGGGCCCTCAAAGATCATGCACTTTGGAGTTGGCCACGAGCCGAGCTTTTTTTTTGAGTTGCTTGAGCTTGGTTCATGACCTTAACGAGCTCAGTTTGTGGCTCATTTAGAAATGAGCTCGAGCTCATAAAAGCTCGACTCGAAAGCTCATGAACTAGCTCAATAAAAAAATATATATTTATAATGATTTTATAATTTTTAATAATATTTTTTATGATATTTGTTTATTATATTTTAGACCAAATTAACGTCATTTTAGTTTAATTGAACTATTCGTGAGCCAATCTTGAGCCTAAATCCTTCTTTGTTGAGCCAAACTCGAGCCTAATATAATAGCTCGAGCCTAACTTGAGTAAGTCAAATCTCTGCTCAAATCCATACCTAATATATGTCAAGAATTACTTAATGATGAGAATGTATATTTTTAAATATTTCTCTTGTAGACCATTTAATATCCAAAAATGAAATAAGTTTCACTACTTTCTCAGCTTGATTTATTTTTTGAAGGATGCCACAGTCTGAAGCCTCAATATGACACCAAAAAACATACCCAACAGTATCAATATATGGTGGCACAAAGTTTGTTAGTCCACTATAGCATGTATAATTTGAATAATTTGCCGGTTCCGCCCCAAACAGTTTTGAACGCACCTAGAAAAGAATGGTAATACAAAGTTTAGAAATTAAGGGATAAAGAATTGGCTCAACAAGTGCAATTCAGAGACAGAGAAGTACCTACTTTTGACCATATTCCGTCTGCCCCAACCAAAACATCACCTTCACACTGTCTTCCATCTTCAAGAATCACTTTGATCTATGATGCGTAAAATAGATTAAAGCCTTCAATACCAAATCAGAAATTCAAATATGTATTAGGAAACTTCAGACCTTGCTAGAATTCTCCACAAAGTCAACAACTTTAGAGTTGTTATTGATTATGTCCGGCCCTACTGCTCTCACTAGGATGTCTTGCAGTGCTATTCTACATATTACTTGGGTAATAGGAAGCCTCCTCATTACAGCAGGTGCAAAAAGATCAAATTTTGTAAACCTGAATAGGGAAGAATAGGTCCATGGAAATGTCACTCTTCATAACTTTGTAAAATGCAATGTATAATGAAACAATAATTTCTTTCTAAGTTCTTAGATTAAAGTTGGTTGGTAAGTAGAATTATAAGACATTAATCTACCATTATTTTTTTTTGGTAATTATTAATCTACCATTATTATTGTAATGCCAGACCATATGAGTTAAAAAAGCTTCAGAAGAAAAGCAGGACTTGTATGACCAACAGGATACAAGATGTTTACATTGCGTGAAGTACAAAACCCTAGATGGAACAATATGCAAAGCTCAAATTGTTTAGCCAACCCAAGGATAGGGAAAAGCCTAGTGAAGCTCAGTTTCAATAATCTCTCTCTTGACTGTATTCATGATATGCCACAGAAACTCACCTCCTTGTTGATGCAAATTGTATATGCAGAAACAGAAAGCAGAGCATTTTTGTACTTGATCAATAAGGAAATAGGGGTTCCTACACAATTTCCACAGAGCAATATCACTCGGGAAAAAGGGCCACGGGTTTCAAAACCCATAGGACACTGAACTGATGCTGCTTCGTTCAATATTGAAGCCCAATCCTCAACTGCCTTGACAAAGAACAAGAGTTGGAGGGAGAAAAACTGATAAAGAGGAGGAATTAAGATCCTTCTCACTTGGGTCTCACTTCAGAGCATCATTCATAAATTAAAGGATCTTAGTTGAGCCTGTTCAATGGCTGATTTTATTATGACATACAATTATAGTACTGAAATAAAATCATTGCTTCTACAAGAATGATGACATCAGTCCAAAAGTCTCAAGAATAACCATTTTTGAAAAGTTATGCCAATTGTCATTTCTCAGAAAATGCAAGATAAGTCCGAAAAAACAAAAAAAAAAAAAAAAAAAGAAACTAACCTTCTTTCTTAATAATATAGTACTCTTTCTTTTTATTTCCAGTCCCACATCTTTGCAAGATTAAATAAATTATGCCTTGTACCCGAGAAAAAAAAAATCTTTATTAGTCAAGTGGTTCAGGTAAACAATACCAGCAACCTATTTTTGGTTCATAAACATGTAACCTCTATTTTTAAGCATATGAACAAAAAGTCGAAGGAGATAAACATACCATTCATCTACCATTATTATTGTAACGCCACACCAAATAATTTAAAAAAGCTTCAGCAGAAAGCAGCACAAGTCTAACCAACAGGACATAAGATGTTTACTGTTAGAATAAAAAAAGAAGAAAAGAATTATGTATTAATATTGATTATATGTATGTGAATACAAGGTTACAAGTTCCCTTATATAAGAGAACAATAATCATAATCCTGATGGGAAATAGTAATCCTAATTATAATAGAATATACAAAATAAGGAATAAGATAGTAATCTTAATTATGATAGGATATACAAAATAAGGAATGCATAAATTAAGGAATACTAATTATATATATTACTAAATCTAACACCCCCCTCAAACTCAAGGTGGTAGAGCAGAGACCAACTTGAGTTTGGTGACGAGGGCATCAAACCAGCCAGGCAGAAGAGACTTGGTGAAGATATCAGCTATTTGATCAGTTGAAGAAATAGGAGCAAGATGGACGGTACCACAGAGCACATGTTGTCGAATAAAGTGACAGTCAATTTCAATATGTTTAGTGCGATCATGAAAAACATCATTGTGTGCAATCAATATGGCACTACGATTGTCACAATGAAGCACAGTGGCCCCAAAATGATTGACACCCATGTCCTGAAGGAGCCACCGAAGCCAAAGAAGTTCCTGTGTAGCGTCAGCAAGGGCACGGTACTCAGCCTCAGTGCTAGAGCGAGCAACCAGAGTTTGTTTCTTACTACGCCAAGAAATAAGGGAGTCGCCTAGAAAGAATCAGAAGCCGGTGGTAGAACATCGATCCGTAGGGTCTCCAGTCCAATCAGCATCAGAGTAGACATGTAACTGAAGAGAGGACTGGCTGGAGAAATGGAGACCATGAAAAAGAGTGCCCTTGACATACCGGAGAATACGAAGTATAGCAGCATAGTGAGTTGAACGAGGTGCGGACATGAACTGGCTGACAAGATGGACAGCATGAGCAATGTCAGGACAAGTAACAGTCAGATAAATAAGGCTGCCGACGAGCTGTCGATACAGTGTAGCATCAGATAGTGATTCGCCATCAATAGCATTAAGACGAACATTAACTTCCGAAGGAGTAGAAGCAGTCTTACTATTCGTAAGTCCAGCACGGGTAAGGAGATCAGAAGCATACTTGGCCTGAGTAAGATAATACCCATTAGATCCAGAAGAAACCTCAAGGGCAAGAAAGTAGCTCAATGGGCCAAGGTCTTTCATCTCAAAGTGACGATGAAGAAAGTCCTTGAGCTTAGATATACCATGAACATCATCTCTTGTAAGTATCATATCATCCACATACAGAAGAAGAAGAACAATGCCATGGGTAGACTAGCGAACCAATAAAGCAGAGTCATAGGCACTAGCAGAGAAGCCAATAGTACTGATGATAGAACTAAACTTAGCATACCAGGCACGCGGTACTTGCTTAAGACCATAAAGAGCACGACGAAGCCGACATACCTGTGGAGCAGAAGGTGAGAAACCAGGAGGAGGTTGCATATAGATTTCCTCAGTCAGATCACCATTGAGAAATGCATTCTTAACATCCATCTGATATAAGGGCCACTTACGAACCGCAGCAACAGCCATAAGACTCCTAACAGAGGTAAGTCTGGCTACAGGAGCAAAGGTCTCCTCATAGTCGATACCATACTCCTGAGTGAAGCCCTTAGCAACTAGATAGGCTTTGTATCGCTCCACAGTACCATCAGATCGAGTCTTGATCTTATAAACCCAACGGCATCCAATGACAGACTTGCCAGAAGGTAGATCAACAAGGTCCCAAGTGTGAGTCTTATCAAGAGCCTGTAATTCCTCAGCCATAGCTTGCTGCCAAATAGGATTAGAACTTGCCTCGAGATAGGAACGAGGCTCATATTGGGTTAAAACAGTAGAAAAATAGTGATAATCTCGAAGATAAGAAGGAACTTGGCTTACCTGAGTAGATCGTCTGACAGAAGAATCACTAGATGGAGGGATAGAAGGTGCAGCAAGAGGTGCAGGATCATCAGACGAGGACTCCATGGGACAGACTATAGCAGGTGGCACAACTTCATTAGGGAGATTATTAGGAACATCAACAGTTTCAGGGACAGAAGATGGAACCACAGCAGGAACATCTACATCCTCAGAAAACAGTTCAACAGAAAGATCAGTGAGGTAAGGAGAGGCAGGAGAAGAGAACAACTGGAAGGAAGATAAAGAGGAAAACATCTTATGTTCCCAAAAGACAACATGACGAGAGACACGAAGACGACGAGATAAAGGATCCCGACGACGAGATAAAGGATCCCAACAACGATAGCCTTTATGCTCAATCCCATACCCTAAGAAGCAACACAGACGAGATCTAGGTTCTAGTTTAGTACGTTCATGTGGTTGTAATAAGACAAAACAGGTACAACCAAAGACACGAAAGGAATGGTAATCTGGAGGAGTACCATATAAACGCTCATAAGGAGTGAGGCTATCAATAAGGGGAGATGGGACTCTGTTAATAGTGTAGGCAGCTGTGAGAGCAGCTTCACCCCAAAATTTTTTAGGACAACCAAAGGAAATAAGGAGGGTGCGAATGGTATTAAGTAGATAATGGTGTTTGCGTTCTGCCCGCCCATTCTGTTGAGAAGTACCAGGACAAGAGCGGTAAGAAATGGTGCCTTGGCCTCTTAGAAAGGCATGAAAGGAGGTATCACAGTATTCTTAAGCGTTATTTGAGCGAAAGACCTTAATATCACGGGAAATTTGAGTTTTAATCATGCGGGCAAAATTATAGTAGGTTTGTTGTAATTGGGATCGATTTTTCTTTAAGAGATAAATCCAAGTAAATCTAGAGAAATCATCCACAAAAATAACAAAATACGAAGAACCTCCCACTGTAGGAGTGGGAGAGGGTTCCCAAATATCTGAATGAACTAAATCAAAAGGAGCAGAAGAAATAAAAATACTTTTATTAAAAGATAAAGCTAGTTGTTTAGCAAGTTGACAAGACTGACAATCAAGGTGTTCATTAGGGACATGATCTAATACACCTTTAGACACAATATAGCGTAAACAACCTAGAGACATATGACCTAAACGAGAATGCCAAATCTCAAAAGATGGAGATGTAGATGTTGCGGAGGTGATGACAGTGGGGGCAACAGTATGAGCTGAAAGGTGAAAATGCACAAGCTGAAACAGTCGACCATATCTACGGCCTATCCCAAGAGTCTGTCCCGTCCTCGGATCCTGCACAACACAACCAGTAGAGGAAAATAAAACAGTAAGGCCAAGGTCACATAGTTGACCAACAGAAATAAGATTAAGAGAAATTTAGGAATATAGTAGGTATGGGGGAGTGACAAAGTAGAAGTGGAGACATGCCCAACATGATCAACAGTCAAAGAAGAGCCATTAGCAGTATAAATAATAGGAAAAGAAGACTCAGATGACTTAGAAGAAAAAATAGATAAATCAGAAGTCATATGGTTACTGCACCCAGAATCAAAATACCAAGAGGGTATACCTGAAGGAGCAGACAGTGCAGTAGAAGGATTACCAGAGGCTGACATAATCTGCTGAACGAGAGCAGAAAGATCACTGACATCAATCAAAGTAGGAGAAGCGGCAGCAGTAGATAAAGTTTTATCAGTAGCAGCAGCAGTGGACTGGGGACGAGTATCTCGGCGAGTAGGATTCTTGGGGCAATCAGACAGATAATCGCCAGGACCTTTCTGACGGCAATGCTTGCAAATCCGAATAGGACAGGTAAGCAAGCGATGATTAGTAACATGACAAAAGGTACATGCATCATGTCGAGAAATAGTGCCTGAGAACTTACTACTAGAAATGGAGGAACCTCGAGATCCACCGGAGGTTGAGGAAACCCGATAACCACCAGAAGAGCCACGAGCTTTGGAACTAGGTGCCGCAAGAGCAGTGTCTACATGAGTAGTCGAAACAAGGCCTAGGCGAGTCTCCTCAGATAAGAGCTCGGAGATAGCCTGCTCCAGTGTAGGGAGAGGACTCCGATGAAGAAGAGAGACTCGAACTGGCTCATACACATCAGAGAGACTCATGAGAAACAAAATCAAACGCTGCTGATCTCGATAAGTGGCAAACAGAGCAGAATCAACAGGAGAGACCCACTTAGGTTCAGAAGGAGTCAACTGGACCCACAAAGAATAAAGTTGAGGCAGGAAGGCACTGATAGACTGTCTAGGCTCCTGTCGCTGTCAACAAAGAGAAGTCAAAAGTTGATACTGATAAGACAGATCAGTAGTGGTGTATCTAGTGGCCAGAAACTTCCAGATGGCCTCCGCAGTGTCAAACCTCCCAAACTGTAAACTGATAGAGGGAATCGAGGTATTACGGAACCATGTGATAATTTAATGATTCTTGCTATCCCATTCCTCAAGACACTCAGTGTACGCAGTATCTGTCTCGTCAACATTTTTAACAGGTGATACAATTTCGCCAATGACAAAGCGCCAAAGTTTTCGTCCCTTGAGAAAACTAGACATCGCCTGAGACCATGGAATATAATTGGGGCCCTCCAAAGTAATAACAATAGGTTTGGAAACTTCTGAACGGTCCATAATAAGATAGCAGAAGTAGAAATAATCCAAATCGTTGAGAAAACAGCAGAAAAGTGTGCTTGAACAGTAGAAACAGCAGAAACCAGACAGATTCAAGAAAAACAGACCACAAAATCAGATTCAAAGGGGTCGAAATAGTCAAGAACCGGTCTGAACCGGAAGAGAACCGGCCAAAAGATGGTTGAACGGGCTGCAGGAAGAGGGCTGAACCGGATTGTGCTGATCTGGCGCGTGAGGGCGCGTGCGGCGGCAGATTGGGCGCGCGTGAGGGTGCGTGCGGCGGCGGATCGGACTGATTTTTGTGTAGTTGAATTCGTAATAAAGAGACGAATCCAACGGTATATTGTGGTGGCGAAACAGAGGTACAGGCAATAGTGTAGAGAAGAAAATATCGTTTCCGGCAGTGTTCAACACAGAAACTGAGAAGAATTGTTTCTGGTGAATGATGCAGCAGTGCGAAAACAAAAGAGATGATTATGCGTTTAAACCTAACTCTGATATCATGTTAGAATAAAAGAAGAAGAAAAGAATTATGTATTAATATTGATTATATGTATGTGAATACAAGGTTACAAGGTCCCTTATATAAGAGGACAATAATTCTAATCTTGATAGAAAATAATAATCCTAATTATGATAGAATATACAAAATAAGAAATAAGATAGTAATCCTAATTATGATAAGATATACAAAATAAGGAAATATACAAAATAAGAAATACATAAATTAAGGAATACTAATTATATATATTACTAAATCTAACATTTACAATGCATAGAGTACAAAGCCCTAGATGGAACAGTATGCCAAGCTCGAATCATTTCGCCAACCCAAAGAGTAGAAAAAGCGTAGTGGAGCTCACCTGTAATAAATCTCTCTCTCTCTCTCTCTCTCTCTCTCTCTCTCTCTCTCTCTGTTGACAGAAACCCACGTCCCTAGAAAGATAGTAATCCTAATTATGATAAGATATACAAAATAAGGAAATATACAAAATAAGAAATACATAAATTAAGGAATACTAATTATATATATTACTAAATCTAACATTTACAATGCATAGAGTACAAAGCCCTAGATGGAACAGTATGCCAAGCTCGAATCATTTCGCCAACCCAAAGAGTAGAAAAAGCGTAGTGGAGCTCACCTGTAATAAATCTCTCTCTCTCTCTCTCTCTCTCTCTCTCTCTCTCTGTTGACAGAAACCCACGTCCCTAGAATGCTACATGCAGAAACAGAAAGCAGAGCATTTTTGTACTTGATCGTTAAAGGAAATAGGAGTTACTGCACAATTTTCACAGAGCAGTGCATATGAAATCTCCCTCCGGAAAAAAGGACCAGAGGTTTTAAAGCCCACGGGACTCTCAGAAGGAAATTGATGCCTCTTGGTTCAATATTAAAGTCCAAGCCTGAACTGCCTTGATGAAGACCAAGAGTTGCAGGGAAAAAAAAAGTGATAAAAATGAGGAATTAAGATCCTTCTCACTTGAGTTTCACCTCAGAGCATCATCTATAAATTAAAATATATTTATTGAGCCTGTCCAATGGCAGAATTTTGTTATGACATGCAATAATAGTACTTAAGTAAAGTCATTGCTTCTTCAAGGATAATGATATCAATCCAAAAGTTTCAACAACAAGAAAAGCTTGAAAAGTTATGCCGATTGTCATTTCTCAGAAAATGCAAGATAATTAAGGGAAAAAATAAAAAAAAAATTAACTTCCTTTCTCAATAATTTAGTGACCTTTTTTTATTTCCTGTCCCAAATCTTTCCAAGAATAAATGAATAATGTTTCTTGTACCATATAAAATTTCTTTATTAATCAAGTGATTTAGGTAAACAATAGCGGCAACCTGTTTTTGGTTCATAAAAAGCACAAGTTATAAGCATGAACAAAAAGTTGAAGGAGATTAACATACCATTCACCTGAAAGGCCGTCTGCAAGACCATTGATCCTGTTACCGGTAACACAACCAGCCTCAGCAATTTGCCTAGCAACATCCTTATCAATTGCTTCCAACACTGCCAAAGCACTGCTCAGGAGTTGAATTGGGCCGCGATGCTGACCCTCCCCCCTCACTGCACTCAAATCTTTCTCAAACACCTTCACATCATAACCTCTCTTCTTTGCTGCCAGGGCCAAGACTAGGCCCCCAATACCCCCACCGGCTATCAAAATTCTCAGCCTATTTTTGCTGCCCTTTTCATCAAAACCCAAATAATCTCTTCCTTCACACCTTATACTATGGCTTCCCACGCTGATCTTTGCTCTAAATTCAGAAAATCTAACAGAGCAATGGTATGGATTGCTAAAACTAAGACGCTCAAAAGATGCCATTGATCAAAGTGACGCTGATGCTTACTGTGTTTATGTATAGCCATGCGCACAGTTATATATATAAAGATATTCAGAACGTAGTTTGGTTACAATTTGTTTGGCGGTGCCTACAGAAACAGAAGAACAGTTTTTGTACTTTAGCTTTAGTTGTGTGCGTGTGTGATGTAGGGTGAAGCGCAATAAGGCAAGTTTTTTATTTTATTTTAGATTCTCAGTCAAAAATATCTTTAGTTGTTAATTTAATTTTATTTAGAATTAATTTTAAAATACTTTATTTAACCTAGGGACAAAGTTAAGGATAATCTAATACTATAAATAATTTAGATGGCATTTGATTTATTTTTTTATTTTTTATTTTTTATTTTTATTTTTATTTTACGTGTTAAAATTTTAAAACGAGAAAATAAAAAATAAAAAATAAAAAATAAAAAAATAAAATAAAATTCTATCATGCATGTACGAACAAGAGAGATCCTAAGAATAGGGACAGCATCTAGGAATTCAGAAAGTGGGGAGAATTTTGAGGAGAAACCCACGTGATGAGTTTGGTTAGGAAGGTGAACGTGGAAAACCAAGGATAGTACTATGACGACTAACTGGGAATTAAAGAAGAAACCCGCGGCAAATATTGTACGTACATGGAGCGAAACTGCATAGACCCTGAGGGCCGGTTCGTGAATTTAAGAGCGGAAAGAGAAAAATATATATATATTAATTAGAAGAGAAGAGAAAAGAAGAGAAATGGTGATAATTTTTTTTTTATTTGTTAGGTCCTTTTCTCTTTTTTTTTTTGTGAGTTGAGAGGAAATTAAAAAAATATTTATTGTTATTTTATTACTATACTTTTATATTATTAATAAATAAATCTTCTTATATTATTAGTAAATAAAATATCATCACATTAAATAGGATAAATATCTATCTTTCAATGATTAAAAATAAATACAAATATGATTTCACTTAATTAAATAACAATAACAACAATATCAAACTGACAAGTGCTACACAAAAATATAAATAATAATACTCTAAAAAAATAACTTGAAATAGCACTGAACTTAACATATACACTCCTATACATATATAGTGGCGAAGCCATATAGAGATAAGGGGGCAAGAGGCCACTATCAATTTTCAATGTAAAATTATTAAAATATTCTCATTGTTATTTTAGTTTTATTTAAAAGTTAAATTAATTAAAGATTAGGATATTTTAGTTTTATTAAAAATTTAAGATTAACTCAACATTTTTTAATATAAAAGAAATTTAGAAGAATTAAACTTGATATTTTTTGTGAAATAAAGTATATTCTTCCAATATACTATTACATACTTTTATTCATACTATTAGTAAATATAGCATGTAATACAATAAATTTTATAGATAATAAAATTTAATAATAATTATACTTTTTTTTTTTAACTAAGAACATTTTTAATAAACTACAATTGTTTGAACGATTAACCGTAAAAAATATATAAATCAGTTAATACTTAAAAATAATTATTCTCTATTTAAAAATAACATCATTTTTTTATTATTCTTAATTAAAAAATAATTCAATTATTTTTTTATATTCGATGCCCCCTCAATAAAACCTCTGGATTCGCGTATATATATATATATATATATATACATCACACATATGTTAAAACGTAAAGTGGGGAAACAGCACATCTTACAATCATTTGTGCTTGTAGCTGCACTCTTGATCGTGACCATACACGTGGCCATGAAAAATAATTGACTGACATTGGAGGGCCATAATATTCGAGGCCCTGTTTAACTTTAAAAAGTGTGACATTAAAGTCGGACTACAATCTCGGTAATGTGGTACAATCATGCAACTCTCTTATAGAAAAAAGTGACAAAAATCACTGTGGAATTAAGAAACAAACTTATGAAGTAGAGTTTTATTTTAATATTATTAGTACGAATTTAAGGGCTACGGTGAATTTATCACTATAGGATTGTAGTGTTTAAATTAAGAATTAACATATAATTAATATAAATTTAATTAAATTAATAAATATTTTAATAACTATTGTTTGATAAAATCAATAAATCTTGACTATCCTTGATTTGAATATTACAGCTCTTGGAGTAGAAAATTTGGTAACAGTTAATTTTTTTTTTTTTTTAGAATTCTACCCTTTCAGTAAAATAATATTTATAATCAAATAAAGCAGTTCCATAATTATTAGATTGGCACTTTAATTTTTAAATATAAATTCAACCGGAAAAAAAAAAAAAAAAAAAAAACGAAAAGCCTTTACTAGAACTATGATGAATAGGAATTTGAAGGACTATGGAGACCGAGAGTTTTGCAGGGGAGATGAATTCTAAATTCAATAACTTAAATTTTTAATTGCGTAATCATTCCATTTATTTAATGAATATATTCACAATATTCATCATATGTAGATCGGAAAACAAATTTATAAGCAATACAATTAATAATATCTTCGCCACTAACTGTCAACTAAATTAATAGCAATTTTATAGTGAAAATATTAATATAATTTAATTTAATTTTAAAAGTAACGCAAAGGTAAACATCTATATAATAAGGAAACTTAGAGTCCATTTGGTTTGTTTTTCTATTTTTTATTTTTTATTTTTATTTTTAATTTTTTTAAGCGTATTTGCTATTTTATTATCTTAAAAATAAGGAAAACAGCTATAACGCATTTGGTCACTTGTATTTTCAAAATTTATTTTAGAAAACAGAAAATAAGTTTACACATAAAATAAAAAATGAAAAAAAGTCATTTTGAACGTTTTCAACTTAAAACAAAGAAAATCTCCAAATAAAGAAAATAGATCATTTTTTATTTCTTTATTTTTAGCATAAAACAGAAAATAGAAAATTAAACCAAATGCCACATTAACAATTTGAATTTGGAATATTTTTTACTGTTGAATTTGTTTCATGGGTAAAATTACTTATTTTTCCTTTCATTTTAGTTGTTTTTTCGGTCACCTCGCATCAGAACACACTTTCTAACTCTTTTCATATTTTTTTGAATATTTTTTATAAAAGTTTTTAAATTAATTTTTAAAAAATGTGATAATATTTATAATAAACAATAAAATTTTACACATTTATTAAATACTACATTGATACTTATTAGATAAAATCAATTAAAATTTTTTTATTTTAAAAATATGATATTAGACTTTAATTTTTTTAAATTCTTTTTATATGATTGCAGGTCAAATTATGCTGAACTCTTGGCAGAAAAAAAAAAAAAAAAAGGGTAATATTTAGCTCTTTGCAGGCCAGCTATAAAGGCACGGACAATTTCTAGTGAGTGATAAATTAACTAATTTTGAGTGGGAAAGGTGTG
Source organism: Vitellaria paradoxa (assembly GCA_019916065.1). Lineage (NCBI taxonomy): Eukaryota > Viridiplantae > Streptophyta > Magnoliopsida > Ericales > Sapotaceae > Vitellaria > Vitellaria paradoxa. Next base: position 63,894,761 of record CM034234.1, on the reverse strand, counting down.
GCATGACCAGATCCAGTGGACGGGCTTTTCCTATCCTTCTCATGTTTCGAGTCTTTTGACTTATGGGGGGACCACATGTATGTATGTACGCATGTAAGTCTGCATTTAGTAGTTCACATGCATGTCAGATAATATTTTAGATGAGATGCATTTTAATTGGTGCCGGTTGGAGGCACAAAAATTAACCAAAAAAATACCAACTTTTGTTAATTTTGTCACTTTTCTCTCAAGTATAATAATTTTTTATTTTAAAAATTATTAAAAATTACTAAAAATTATTAAAAATTGTCAAAAATTATTAAAAATTTTATCAAACACCAAAAAATTATAAAAAGTTATAAAAAATTACTACTTACTTCACTAAATACATAAAAAATTACAACTAGTGACTTATAACAAAAAAAAAAAAATACCTAAATTTGATAAAAATTGTGCCTCCAGACGCCTATTCGTAACCTTTCTCAATCAAGTATTGTACCTATTCCAAATCATTTTCTTTTGCTAACCTATATATACATACGCGCACACACATGGAACCAAACAAACCCCCTGGAATGATGAAGATGGTGGGGGCTCTTCTTCGCCATTTTGTGTGGGGGTCCCAAAACGTGGAGACAAATATTCCACTTCACGGATAAGATTGGGGGCCTTTCTCATTTAATGTCTCTTTCCAGCTCCAAGGGCCAAAGCTGGCCCCCCGCTTGATGCCCAAATTTTGCTACTCTGGATCCTAGTCAAAATCCATCACCGCCTTCTCTCTCTCTCTCTCTCTGGGTAATTCTCTCTCTCTCTCTCTCTCTCTCTCTTCGGTTGACAATTTTCCCCCCCCATTGTAGTCAATGTTCCGACGATTGAGCAAACTGAAAGATTTTGAACCCTGATATGGTGTTGTATATAAATAAAATTAAATATTAACGAATTGTCTAAAAATTTAAAATTTGTTAAATGTTTCTTCTAATGTTATTTCTTTATTTTGATATATTTACCCACCCCCCCTCCAAAAAAAAAAAATCTAACCACAGCAAAGACCATAAAACTACGTAAACTTTTTTTTGGTAATTAACTTCGTAAACTTCGGAAGGTGAAAAAAAAAACCTTTGTACACGGTCACTAGATAAATATTAGAGAATAATTTTACACAAATTAGCTTGTCAGTGAAGAAAACCATAAACCTCGCACAAATTTTGCCTACTCTAACAAGAGAGATTCAATCTTGGGGAGAAAGAAAAAATACAATCAGAGGATGCAAAATTATACAACAAAGCCTATGATTAATTCAGCATCTAACTGATAATTAGAGTCAAACATATGACTACTGCTCCATTTAGCTGTCACTTGAACAACTCCCTTTGGCAATGGAGCAACGACTGGCTGCCATTATCAGAACCTCAGCCCGTTATTCTCTGTCCACGGGCAAGAAATGGCCTCCCTCATCTATTTCAAAGCAGCCAAATCAAATAGAACATCAAGGCTGATAAATTGAAAATTAATGGAACAACTGATGCAGCAACCAACAAATGAAGCAAAATAGAACACCTATCCGCCACTGGAGCAATATTAACAACTGATTTTTTCCAGGGTTTTCTGAAATGTACTGATCTTATTTCTCGAAAGAGTCAATGACTAGATTTTCAACAACCCTGCCCAAGATAATGAAGGGGGTGTCTAGAGTTCTAAAAAAGTCCCCCTCCCCTCCCCCCCCCCCCAAAAAAAAAAGCAAAAGTTGGCGTAATATAAAAATGACATATAACGAAATTTGATTAGAGAAAGCTGAGTACTTTTTGGAAAAATTGGAAGCTCCAAAGGAGCCGAAATTATCCATAAAATGCTAGGGCAAAGGTTACCCCAAACTTCCCCCGAGTTATCCAGATTCACCACCACAATTTTCAAATGTACAAGTAGCATCCTAGCAAGCATGGGGCAAATAATCTTTCAAATGCATAGAAGTACGTGTAAAAATATTTTAATTTTTAAACTTATACCACTTCCATCATCAGATATATCTGCAAGCCTGGCAATTGCATCAGCAAGTGCTTGTTCATGTTCCTGCATTACAAAAAAAAAATTTACACTGTCATACATACTGGTAGCAATGAAAAATCAACTCATCAAATTGCCTGATTGCATCACCGACCTTCAGCACCTTCTTTGCTTTCTCAATTTCATGCGGATCTGAATGGCTAGCACCAAAGACTCTCTCCACCTATCAAGCAACGAAAATAAAAATAAAAATAAAAATAATAATAATAATAAACACATCTATAAAAACTGTTATTAGTCAAGTTGCTTTCCACTAACCTCCTTAATTAGAGTTTCCGTGTGAAGTACTTGAATTTCATCCGATCCCTTCTTTCCTACGCCATTTTGTGATGGTGGAAAGTCCTTCCTTGATTGACCCTTCATTACCCCCCTACCTCTTCCTCCTGCTGGACCACCATCACGCCCAACAGGTCTACCGATCACATGTCCTGATCCAGCATAACCCCCTTGACGAGAGATTCCAGGGTCTTCACCTTCCCACTGAATATCTTCAGGAGAGATCTGTCACAACACCAAACCAAAAAAAAAAAAAAAATTCTGAAACTTGAGCACGTCCAAATAATTAAACATAAGTAAAATAAAAAGTGCATCTCTTAATATTTAATAAACCTTGGTATAAGAAAAAAAATGCTTCTGAATTAATTCATAATAGCTGCAAGCAAAGATAAGTCCAAATGTATTTCAATATTTAACCTAACAGCAAATAATCAACAGTGATTTCAATTAGCACTGATTCGAGGCATGTCATTGTATACATAGCACAGATATGCCATGCTGGCTCAATTTCTATCCAAAAAAGGACCAGGTTGATTCAAAAGCCTTAATCTGAGCGACTTTGGGTTTGGGGTTCATTCCTGTAATCCTCCCCAGCCTTCAACACCCAAGATTCATGACCCACGTTAATGTGTTGAAAATTATAACTAAACAGATCCACAACAGGGTCAGAGGAAGGTAAAAAATTCACAATTCTATGCCAATGATGCACAGAACGCAACGGAATAACTTCCATGTTTAGAACCCATGATGTCGAGGTTGCAATGGAGCACTTACTGTTGCACCAATGCCTACTTTGGCAAGTATATATTAATGTGGCTGGTCAAGCTAGAGAAAAAGTAAATTTAGAGGAGGGGCAAATTTTAGAAATTGGTCCATTTCAAGGCAAGCTTAGTTGGCAATTTGGCAGTTGTGTTTTAGTTGTGGGAAAGCATTAAGGCCTCCACATCAGTTTCCCTTAACTCAGGCGCTTTAGAATATAGTAAAAAAACTTTTCTTTATTTTACAGATGCTCTATATTATATTCTATAATATTTTTTATATTTTTGCAACAAAAACAATATATATTTTTTAAGTAGAAGTCAACAATAATGGTTGCCACTTGTTAGGTAGAGAGAACAAAAGAGAGAGAAAAAGAAATGTAACAAAAAAAAAAAAAAAAAAATGGTTTAGAGAAGCTACAAACTGAACTCTAATTTACAGTTTCTGTGCAAGAGCTGATGAAGCTCTGAAAGTGACAAATTCTGGCCACTTTTGCAGCAAAAAAGCGTCCAGCATTTGGTGTGGAGGCTTTAAGAATCCTAACTTCACAAAAGCCTTGTTTGAACGAATTGAAACATCACATGATGCTCTGCAAATAACTTTTATGCACCTCATCACCATGCACATCTAAAAACAAGCCCCAATTTCAGATTAAAGCCTGCTCAAGCATTTCTAAAATTCCATTTTGACTGCTCATTTTACAAATCATATTTTCGCATTGCATAGAGCTTAGCCAATTTTACATTCATATTCAAGGAGTATAACATCTACCTCTGCAAGATTGACCCACTCCCATGTCTCATTTGCTGTACCGATATCGTAAACCAGAGCATGACGACCCTATCAATGGTTTGGGCATGTGTCATCAGCACAATCCCACAGAAAATTAAAGCTACAATAATGAAAGACCAACTATACCTCAACGGCATTGTAGTCAGTAATAACGGCTTCATAAAAATTATTGTCATCAGGCCACCTGGTCCTCACTTTCCTGCCAATCAAGGGATCAAATGATGCTCCTTGAGCTGGTTCACCTGCGAGGGCAGTAGAAGAAACCCGATTACCAAGTGGAGCCCTTCCAGTTGGCCCTGAGGAAGGGTACTGCATTTTCATTGAAGATCCACTGGGCAATATTTGACCCTGTAACATAAGGAAGTGTATATGGAAAACATGAATTCTAGAAATAGATAAAATTGAAGGTTTGTAACCATACTTTTTTATTCAAAATCTCACTCACAGATTTGTGCTTCTTTCCCTTCGCTCCCATAACAGGTCCTCGTTTTGCAGTTGAAGGGGACGGTTGGGTGGATGCAGCCACTGTTTGCGGGTGAAAAGAAGATGGCCCACCAAAGGCTTGAGAAGGTAAGGACTGGTTCATTTTCTGTTTCTTGCGGGATGCAGAAACGGTGGGACTAGGAGCTGGATCATGAACAGCTTGACCAGTATTAAGCATGCCAGCTTGGAGCCCACCTGCCTGTCTCCACTCCCTAATGCATTATCCAAATACCAACCATCAAAAGTGAGAAGAAACCAAAGGTTGCTGAAAATCAGATATGGGTCATTTCCTAAAAACAACAAAGCTTGGTCAGATCACAATCAGACCTTATCCTCCGGATGACATCATCAGCATTAACCCTGCTCAGAAGCTCTCTGTGTTCTTCATTTGATAATCTCAACTCTTTTCTAAGTTCAGTTATTAAACTTTCCTTCTCCTAAAGAAAATACATTTTATTGAGCAGTCATTTAAACTTGATCAAACAGATATAGACATATTAGATTATGCAAAAACATTACAAAAATTACCCAAGTAATGGCATCAGCTTGAGCTTTAAAAGCTCTTAGAACTGAACTGTATGCTTCTTGCTCAAGATGGTGAATTTGGGCCTCCATATCAGTTTCACCATATATCCTAGGGTATGGGATAGAACCCATTACAGCAGATCTTCCATTACCCGCAACACGGCCCCCTCTTGGAAGTCTATTTTGATGTGTTGGAGGAAGATCGTCATCAGTTCCTGCAGTTATTTCAGAATAAAAAATGTGATGGCATTTCTATATTTCACAACAAAAGGGCGTAACTCACAAGCAATCCTAGTCTGCAATGGGAACAAGGCAGTGATTGAGCATAATGGACAGACATTTTGAATTCCAAGGATAATAAATCATAATCGCAGATATCGTATGCTTTAGTTATTTAAAGTGAAGGATGCAGCAACAAGAGACAACTCGTGAAGTTAAATCCTGACTACAGATGCCATTATGCTTGTCTCTGATGTATCTTTCAACTGGCCAAAGATATCCAACAGTAAATGTTCCATTGTGAAGCAAGTGTCCTAGTGCAACAACAAAAGATGCACTGGTCTAGGACTATTGATATAGAATACATTCAGAAATAAGATAAAAGAATGTTCGCCAATCGGTGCATAAACAAAAAGTATATATATATATATATATATATATTTTGGGGGGGGGGTGAGATGTTCCATTGCTCAGCATATAATTTATTATAGAGTAGTATGAAATCACAGCTATGCTGCACACACTCGGATAGAAAAACCAGGAACCAGCATGGCATCCAGGTGTCAAATCCACTGAATCCGATTTTTCTTATATAGTACTTGATGAAATTTTAAGTTTTATTGAATCCAGCATAGGTAATTCAATCATTTCAAAATGCCCATTTGGTAAAGTTCATATAACCACCCTTATAAACTTCTTTGAGCAAAGTAAAAATATATTTCCATCAGACATAAGCACTGGGATTTATATTCAACATATGCATCTTCTACCTGTGCCCATGTCATCTTGCTGCCTTACTACAAGTAAATGAGTGACAAACTTAAAAATGCATGCCAAAAATTTTATTATAAGCAAGAACATTTTATATCCTAGTTTCTTTGCAGTGTCTTAGCTCAAGGGCTTTAAAAGGATTAAAAAATAAAAAATAAAAAAGACAATCCTCCTCAAAGATGAATGCCTCAAGAGAGACATTTTGATTCTTTATCAGCCTTCCAAAAATTATACGGTCAAACTCAAGTATTTTAAGATGATATTTCATATAGTACCCCCATTTAGTTCTTCTACACAAAAATTCAACCATGATAGTGACAGCGAATAAATATTATCAAGGATTTTAATCTGCGAACAATCTACACGAGAGATAGAATATGAAGCTGCATTTTGTTATCGTTACGGTTTTCAGTTTCACAATATAAGTATTGTGCTTTGCCTCAAATCCCTCCAACGGAATCATCTTTGAATTTAGAACTCTCAAATAATAATTGCAGTGCTAATTTGGAACTCAATGGCATTGGAATAGGTGGAGATCTAATAGGGATGTTTACCCCTATGCGTTGGTGGCATTGCATTTAGGTAGCTTTAACTCTATGCATAAATCCCATACGGATACAGGGAAAATGTCTGAAATTTGAGAAGAGCTATCCATTTGTTGAATGCTTTCCTGAACTATTTTGCACACTACTTTTCAACTCCTAGTCATTGCATATTAGAAATGTATATAAAATTCAGAATTTAAAACAGCTTATGCATTGCCTTTGCCGGACATAAAATGCCTTGCAGATGCAAAAACTCAACCTGCATTTTAGCATTTTGTGTGTGTGTGTATGTATGTGTGTGAGAGAGAGAGAGATAGAGAGAGAAATGAAATGCTCAAATAGCCTTTTTTTCCCGAAACAGAGACAGAGATAGAGATGATTTTTTTTTGGGGGGGGGGGGGAAGTTGTACCTATAGTACTTTAATACTAAATTATAAAAGCAGCTGATGAAAATGTTTAATGGAGGTCTAACTATCCTGAATAGGTACATTCCCTGCAAATTGTCCCTCCACCATTTTTTTTTGGGGGGGGGGGGTGTTTAAGCAACAACATGGCTTCTAAATAGCACATTCCACGAGACTAATAGTAGCTATTTTGAATGTTATACACGTACACTCTCTTGCACACTTGCATAGGAAATACATCATTGCTATGATGCTATTCAAGTTGCATAGTGTCTGCAACACAAAGCTTTATTGAAGAATTTCATTGTTGATGCTACAGCTGCTTTTTCCTTAACCCCAACCCCCCCCCCCCAAAAAAAAAAACCACTAAGAATCAAACAAAGAATTAATTATCCTTTAGATGACCTTAAATAGATTAATGTGATGCACATGCAGTCACAAGTCAGCGTTGCCATAAATAATTTATCAGTGTACAAACTGAGTAGGAAAACGGAAAAAAACAAATGTCCCTTCCCACATAATAAAAATGCATTTGCTTTCTTGTTAGTAAGAAGATGTAATTTTTTTGTCTTCTGATCAATATTTCAACCACTTCATCACTCATTCCTAATCCTGCTACATTTATTTGATATTTGAACTTAGAACCAAATGTCGTGTTTTTATTTACACTAGTTATTAGAGGAGAATATATCAAATTAGATTCGACATTTTAGACATGGATTTCAACTTGAATTTGAAAGTTCTAACAACGTGGATTTGAAATAACAATATGAAATGAGTTTATTTTAAATCTTTCTTACTAAGGATTCTAGTTGTATGAAGATCCAAATAAAATAATTCTCTTCTCTTTCTACTCTATTTTCCCCTTTAGTTTCTCAATTGTAGCCAAATCTCTAAGATATTTATAAAGTTCAACCACAAATCTATACATCTAAAACCCATCTATGCAAACAGAATCCGAGCCTCTGTAAATTCATCCTAGTTTATGTTATCCATAATTCTGCAAATCTTATTGTGTTTTTTTTTTTTTTTTTTTTTTTCAAATGAAGTGACACCTCTTGAAAGAGTAATAAGTTAATAACCAAATTAAACCGCTAAATGTATATATTCGTGTTCTAACGATTATTTTGTTCCTCAGCGGAAAGCAATTTCATATCAAGAGTTAAAGAGAAGTTTCTCTCATTGAAAACAGAAAACACAGAACAGTCACAAGGAATAGTTAAAGCATACATTCCCCACCCCCCCACCAAAAAAAAAAAACCCCAAATTGCCAAAGGCAAAAGAGAAAAGGTAGCCTTTTTAAGCTCAGAAAAGTAGCAAATTTCACATACAAATCTAACTTTGACAATCACATAGCGCAAAGGTAATCCAAAGATACAGCCAATACAACCAAATCAATCCAGTTCTAAACTAACAAGCCAAAATTGAAGCTCAGAACCCTAATTACTTTGCTTAAAGAATTTGAACAAACCCAAACCTTAATTCACGAAAGAAATCACTGAAAAAATCCCAAATTCACCAAAGTTGGCGACAAGGATCGACTATTTTCGATTGAATTAACTCACCACTGCTGTCGTAGGGCTCGTAATCCATAGCCAGCTTAGTAAACCACCAAGAACCTTTAAGAATTGCAGGTAAACAAAACCCTAGATCTCAAGGAGGGCTCCAAAATCGAGAGAACTCGAACCCAACACCTACAAACTCGATTTTAGCTTAGAAAACAATGTTTTTTTTTTTTGTGCGAGTGTTTGTTCCTCGTTGAATAGAAAAATCAACGGTTCTGACGAGACGGTGATTCCGGCGGAGATTGGATCGGAGAACACAGCAGAGACCAGCTTCAGTTCAGCCACTGCCAGCACAGAAACGCGGATTTCAAATTTTATTACACAGTGATTTGATTTTGGGGTTAATAGTTGGTTTGAGTTCCGCCACCCTTCGCTCTCCTAGAGCATGTGAGAGATTGTCGACCAATCTCCAAGCCAGTGGGGCACCATGGGCAATACCGCAACGGATTTTTTTATTTTTTAATAAAAAATAAAAAATATTTTTACATAAATTACATTACCTTAAATTTGATAAAATACCCAAAATATATATATATATATATATATTTTATTTCTGAAACTAAACTTACTACCCTATTTTTTAAAATTTATAACAAATTTCTCCTAACTTAAATATGCGGTTAGAAAATTCAAAATTAAAACATTTGATTATTTGATCATAAAAAATTAAAAATCTGTTTGGCGCACTAAAAAATATTAAAAAATTTTAAAAATATCTGAAAATTTCTAAAAATTATTTACTTTTTATCTCATTATAGGAATTACGAACTCACAAATTATCTCACTTTTTATCACTCCAAATACCCCTTAAATTTCTTACCTTAGAAATTACATCAAGAAATCTTTTGATACTGAAACACTTTAAAGATGATCGAGACAAATTCGATCATTTCAGGATTTTTAGATAAACTTTTTTTTTTTGTAAGTTTGATTTGTTTATTTATTGACTTTAAAAATATATTTAAATATTTTTATTAATTTATTAAATAAACTAATTTACACATCTTAGTTTAATTGACCATCCTGAAAAGGGTGTCGACTATTTTATTACTTGATGTCGGTGCACATATGGTGCTTCTAATGTTTTTTTTTTCTTTTTTTTTTTTATATATTAGCAAAAGGTTGAGACAATGCAAGTTCTTGCCCAAAGGTAGAGGACAAAGGAAACCTGCAAATCGTGTCAACCTCTTATTTGTTATTTTATTTTTACATTTTGCCATAGAAATCCGAAAGTAGTTGTGAGAAGCGGCTAAGGTACTACAGGAGAATTTGCACCGAAGCGGGGGGTCTGCAGTCCGTGTCGACTACTGCCACTGCAATCAGTCAGAAACGACATCGTTCGAGTTAGTGGAATGACACCATTTCAATTTTGTTCGAGCTGTAATCGGCCCTTCGAATTTCTATCGCCTTTCCCGTTTTGGAAACCTAAATCACTCTTTTTTGCAAAATGCAAAGAAAAAGCTGAGAAAGGGTTTTAACGATAGAACTCTGCAGAACATATATATATATATATATATATATATATATCAATTCATATAAATATGAGGGAACAGTGCCATTTCAATTTTGTGAGAATAATCCAAAACAGTAGCCTCACGTTGTTTGCCGTTATTTTGAAAATTCCCATCTGCTGCTATGTCTTTTGGCACTTTCGTTTTTTCTTCTTTGTCAAAACGTGCAAATTCTTATTCGTCCAGACAAAATTAGTAGAAAGAGATTCATTTTAAAAGGAGAGGTTAATTTTCTAGCAGCCTTGACTTTACAGTTGAAAATCAACAAGCAATTTCAAGAGAGTACTTGAATTTTTTTTAATCATTCATCTACTATGGATTCTTCATTACCTGGTAAAATATATTTTGTTAGAATTTTTTGTTGCTAAACTAGAGATTTAACTTAGTGTGTTCAGATATATCCAATCAGTGACAAACCTAAGAAGGGGTTGAGGGGCCATAGCCCTCTAAGTTTTGGAAAATACCATGGCCCCTCTGAGTACATATAAAGTTTTGACTACAAAAATTTTAACTATAGTTGGGGCCCCCTTAAAATTTAAAAAAAAATGATGGCCTTTAGTCAGAAAAACATCACCAGTAGTATATATAATTTCTTTGGTTAAAAAAAATTAAAGTTATGGATCAGGTTCCCTAAAATTTAATTATTTTTCTCAGTTGTTATATATAATCTAAAATTTAGAAGCCCATATTTACATATATTAATTTAATTTAATAAAAATAATGTATTATATGAGTTATAATTTTTTGGCCCCCAAACTCAAAATCGTATTTTCGTCCTGCATATAATGTGTATCCGAATGCCAACCTTCATTTTTCAAAATTTTAAGTTATGGAAAATTGTAGTTTGCAATCATATTGGTTTAATTTTTTATAAATACAATGAATACAAATGGTTGGGATAATTACTATATTGAGGATTTGTTTGACACAAGTTCACCATCATTGGAGGAGGATTTATGCAAAAATGTGTCAACACCAAGGGGAGAGGATTTATGTGAAAATGCTTCAGCACCATTGGTCGAGGATGAAACAGCAATAGTTTCCACACCATTTGTTGGAATGGAGTTCGACACACTAGATGCAAGTCTCGAATTTTGGAACAAATATGCACATGACAATGGATTTGGTAGCCGGATAAAATTTACAAACAAAAGGGAAAATGATGGAGTCATAAGATCTAAGATGTTTGTATGCTCTCGAGAAGGGGTAAAGGCAAAAGATCCACGTCGCACTCTTTCTAAGCATCATTCAAATACATTGGAGGGTAAGGGGAATTATTATGTGACATCCTTTGTTGGAGAACATAATCATAAATTGGAGGGTAAATAAACCACTCATCTACTTAGAGCACATTAGGCAATCAATCTAGTCCAAGAACGGGCTATTTCCATTACAGTAGGTGCTGGACTTGGTTCTAAGACAATGCATAGGTATATGAGCATAGAAGCTGGGGGATTAGAAAATGTTGGTTTTACTAGGGAGGATGTGAAGTCACATTTACGTACTAAACGAGCAAAAGATTTGGAATTAAGGGAAGCGACAACAATCTTGGAGTACTTTCAAGAACAATCTAAGACAAGTCCATCATTCTTTCACGATTTCCAATTAGATTTTGACGGACAAATTACTAATATTTTTTGGGCAGATGCGAAGATGGTGATTGACTATCAATGCCTTGGTGATGTGGTCATGTTCGACACTACTTTTGGGACCAATAAGGAATCGCGCCCTCTTGATATTTTTGTAGGATTTAACAGTCACAAACAAACTATGGTATTTGGGGGTACATTATTATTTGATGAGACGGCTGCCTTGTTCGGATGGCTATTCAATACATTTCTTTGATGTCACGGGAAAAAAATGCGAATTACAATTTTCACAGACCAAGATGCAGCTATGAAAAGTGCATTGGAAGTAATTATACCCATGATATGTCATGGACTTTGTACTTGGCACATTCTACAGAATGCAACGAAGAACTTGAGCAGTATTTTGGAGCTAAAAAAAATTCTTCATACAGGAACTTTCCAAGTGCATGTATGAATATTCTGACATTGATGAGTTTGAGCAAAGGTGGAAAGAAATGGCAGAACAATTTGGCCTAGTCAAAAATAAATGGCTTTAAGAACTTTATGGAAAGAAAACTCAATGTTGTGTTGCTTATATAAAGGACACATTAACTGTTGGGGCACGTAGCACACAGTTGAGTGAAAGTGTAAATGCCAGGATGAAACAACATTTGGGAAATGGGTTGCGAATGAAAAAAATTTTTACTGGGTTTGAGATATTTCTAATAGACGTTTGAGAAATGAAAATATTCAGTGATTATAAGTCTCGACAAACAACTCCTCACCTAGCAATCGACACATCTAGCATTTTAAGACATGCCGCAGAAACGTATACTCCCAATTTATTTAAACTTTTCAGTGAACAATTTTTGCTTGAATTTAATGTTTCATTGGATAAGAATGATCCGATTGAGATTCCGCACATTCGAATTGCACATGAAGGAGGCAAGGCCTATAATATACATTTTGATCCATCTTCTATGACCATTACATGTTCTTGTTGTTTGTATGAGATGCGTGGTTATCTTTGCTCACATATTTTGAGGGTTTTCAATGTCTTCCGAATTGGGAAAGTTTCGGATAAATACATACTTAAGAGGTGGACTAAGTATACAAAGAGTGGCCTATCAAATACATTAGTGAACCCATCTACTAAGTTGACAAAGTCGCAAAAGCTTGATATATTATGTTCAGAATTGTTGCGGGCAGTATATCGTGCATTTGGGAATGATAAGGCGTTTGAGTGCATTCGATCCTACATAGGAGAGTCTCACTCCATCATCGATAAGTTTGAATTAGCATCGAGTGATGGTAATGATTCAAATACACCTATTTTATATGAGCCAATACATGTTGGAGTGACGGGATTAAAGAAGAAAGGAAACCCTAAAACTGTTGGGAAACGTCGTATTAAATCATGCTTAGAACGAGTGAAAAAATGAAAGACGTCTCAAACATCTTCTCAGGTACAAATAGTTCAATTTTTGTTTAATGAATCATTACAAACCAAAATTAATAACTTAACTTGTTGGGTTTGAAGGTCACTGGAGAGCAAGTTGATTATGGTAATGAAGATGACATTCGTTTGACGCTCTAGCAATCAAGCAGTTGCTAGCTAATTTAATCATTACCTTAATTTAATTTACTTCTTATATATTAGAAAATATGGGTATATATTAGATTTGTTATTGCAATCTATTCTCATTTTTTTTTCTTCTCAAACTCATAAAATTACATTTGTTCTCATTCATTATATTTTATTGTTGATTTTATCCTTACTTATACTTAAATGATCATACTATTTTTTTATTTTATTGTTATTATTATTTTTTTAATTGTGGCTCTAAATTGGTTTTCCTAGTTCCCTATTAGTTTCTCAAACTGTTATTGACTTTTATAGCACTTGTCAATATTGCAGGTTGTTGGGTGCTTGTTGTTGCTTGTAATGTTTTGATGTTTTGCTAGTCTAATATGATGGAGCGATGGTGATTTTAAGTGCTGCGGTGTTTATTCTACTTTTGGTCTTCGTGTTGGGATGTTTTCAGTTTCAAGCTACTTCTAGGAATTGTACATCTATCTTATTTGGTACCTCAAGCATTTTATGATGAACTATGTTATTTTATTTGGCTTGTGTCTTCCACTTGTCACTAGCTATGCTAGGTATTATCAAATCTTGTGACTTTATTTTCGGGGGATAACCCTATGACTTTGTAATTTTTATTATTATTAATTTATTCTTTCTTACCTTTCAAATATATATATATGGGTAGTTGCATATGATTCACATGCCAGGAACTGGTCGACAAAACACAAGAATCCCAACTCTTATGCTAGCGAAATCTAACAAAAACAGACAACAACAAAAGAAAACATTAGCCCACACTATCAACGTCCATCCAAACCAATAGCAAAGTCCACGTCGTAGACAGCTAGAACAATGCTAAAAAAAAAAAAAAACACAAAATCAATCCCAAATCTCAAACCCAAGAGAAACCACTCACTGGCAATAAATTCATCAAACCACAACCCTTTACTAGCAAAAAACTCAAGCTCAGTAAATTTTCACTTGTAACTTCAAAACTTTATTTCATAAACTGTCATTACATAGTTTTATCATATCTAATACATTGATTATTACAAATAAGAATCACCCTATCTAATATATTGCCAAATATACAATTTCATTTCACAAATAGCAAAACAAGAAAAACAATTACAATTAAAAAAAAAAGAAAAAACAAAACACGTGAAGACTTGACTTCATTTTTGCTTGGTTAGCCTCCACCGTTGCTTGGTTAGTTTTCACTTGTGCCTCCAACACTTGGATCTTACATTCAATTGCCATAAGTACAATAAATTTGACACGAAGTTCATGTGCTTGTAGCTAGAATAATTTAATGTGCTTGTCTGGATCCCATGTATCATATATTGCTTGGTATACATACTTTGCAGTTGCATGATAGTTTGACAGGAATTCCAAAGCATCCACTACAAAAGCTACAACAGTTGCTTGAGGCAAAAACTCTTCTAGTTTGGGTCAAAGATGGGAATGCCTAGGGTCTTCAACAAAGTGAACATGCTTTATTTTTTCCTTCTGTCAATGACAAATAAAGGAGGTTGTTAGGTTCAACCAAAACTGAAATTTGACAATCCAAATAAAGAGGGAATAAATAATCTACAATTAATGATATTTAAATATGCTTAACAAAATTTTCAGGTAAAAAAAAAAAGTTAGTATGGTAATGTTCATTTCATGTATGTTTCAAGTGTTAACATAGCAAAATAAAATATATTACCTTACTCATCTCTAGTAGTTGAGACTATGTGTCCTTAGATATTGTTTTATTATGCCGAGCCTGAATTTAGTTCCGACAAAATAGGAAATTTGACATACATTAGATGGTAATACTAAAGCTAAATGAACATTCACTAGAAAGTTTAAATTAGCATGTGTGTATCATTCATAGACAATATTGTAAATAATTTGCACTCTCAGGTTTTCTCTTGGAAAACTATGCCTTATAATCTGAATTTACCCAGAAGCATTTGCTCACTTGTGCCATTAGATATCATTCTTGTGATGTTCATAATTTCATTTTGCAGTTACCATAGCAATTTGGTGTGATCTACGCATGTGACTATGTTAATGACAATGTTTTACAAATTTAAGGAATTTTATACTTCTCAAATTTTAAATCTAAAGATATAATTTTAAAGATATTTCTAGAATAATTACATTATCACAATTTGAAACAGAATGAACCCACATGTGATCGACTCAGTCTCTTTTCCAGTTTCATTTAACCGTCCACGAACCAAATCATTTAAAGATTAGCCTTCAGAGGTGAAATGTTCTAGATTTGAACCATTGGTAACACCAACAAAATGAAGATAGTATAGCAAATGTCTCATTTGAAATCCACATCAATAGCATTTAGTAATTGACTTACACTGCAGTGTAGTAAAACAGCATCAGCTTTGTGCTTCCACAAGCCATTTCCAGGTTCTGAATGGAAAAGACCAAGCAGAGGCTGCAATATTTTAGCATTTGACACTTTGTGTACGTGAAAAAAATACATTAACTTTGCCATATTTCAGCAGAAAAAGTAAATGGTTCATCAGAGCTAACGACACACACGGACCAAACAAAATTATAGAGGCATATCCTCAATGTATATTAACAATAATGGAAATCAAGGAACTGGGGATCTTTTTTGGGAAAATTGCACTTCACAATGAGTGTTTTTAAGGCTAGAATCGAGCTTTCTCTGTTAAAGCAAGCTTGCTTACACATTGTAACTGCTCCTCACGTGCTCCTTAGTCAATAATATGCAAGGGCTGATCAAAGCTACTGCCATAGCGGTAGATGAAATACACATCATATTTTTTTATGCATTTTACGGTTTCAAATTTAGGTTTTTGTACAATCAAGAAGCCAATGACTGATATCAAGCAAATGAAAGGCCACTGTGATATATGATAACAAAAATAATACAATTGGAAACGAAGATAAGTTCCTACAATAGTTATTAGAAATTTAATAACAAAACACTCCTCCCACTGAGCAACAAAAAATAGTGATCAAGGTATGTTCCATTAAATTACCTGCAAGAATTGGCACTAATAATCAAACAATGGCCACTGTTTTTCTGCAAAGAAAAAAGGCTACATCCCAATTGCAGTATCCAACACCAAAGACTTCTAACTCTGCAATTGACAAGAAAGATCAACAACTGCAGGTCACATGAAGGTGCTAAAGTAGTCATACATGTCCTTCACCAAGGACCTTATCACCTTAACAATGAGAAATTGGCCTTGGAGCATGGGAATGATTAGAAATGGCATTTGACTTTGATGAATACAAACAAATATTAGAATGTAGGAAAAAAAACAAATATTAGACTGTAGTAAAGTCCCCAGAGGAAGAGCAAATGAGGGAAAAAATCAAGAACCAATAGGAAGCACAGGAGAAAGACCCACGCCAGCAAGATGTATGTACGAATCCAGGGAAAAAACCTTCCTAATACCCGACGAGGGAACCCGCCCAATACCTCACAGCCTCGGCATGCTCTACACCCAGGCCAGACTTCTCTGATAACGTCCCACCCAAAGTAGATGGGGAGCTGACCCGTGGATTTCCTCTATGAGAGCATGCGAAGATTAGAGAATAGCTATGGAGAAGCAAATCTATTTAGGGGCTAAGGTTCTAATTGCATCATCTCCTCCAGATCTGGTCACCATAGCAGCATCACCGAAGACTTAACAGATAGGCCTTGCTGGTAACCAGCCTTTAGCCAGAAAAGAAACTATATTTGCATCCAAAAACATCTATCAACAATTATATTTATTATCATACCCTTCATTCCATTCTATGGTTAAAACCCTTTCTCGGCTTTTTCTTTGCAAGAAAGAGTGATTTGGGTTTCCAAAACGGGAAAGGCAACAGAAATTCAAAAGGCTGATTGCAGCTCAAACAAAATTGAAACAGCGCCGCTCCACTAACCTAAACTATGCCATTCCTGATTGATTGCAGCGGCAGTAGTCGACACTGACTGCAGCCCCCTGCTTCCAATTTGCAGTGGTCACTTTATGTTCTTAGAGAAACGTGTTCATTAATGAAAAATGTACCTCTATTAAAAAGAGAAATTAGAATAACATTATAATGATAGAGTTGTAGTTAAAATAAATTTATATGAATTTGTTGCTTATAAACGATAGGCTCGTAAGTCTTCGATGTCATTCTAAATTTATTTTTTGGTAAATTTTTTTTGATTATATATCATTAACTAACATTTAATTAATAATATTTTGATTACAACGTGAAGGTTACAATATTTGATTGGAAAATAGAGACAAATCGAGTGTGAAGCAAGCTGGAGAGTGGGAATGAAATGAGTGTGAGTAAGAGTGATGTATGTTTTATACAATAGAATAAATGATAAGATGAATGAAAATATAAATTAAAACCCGTTACCCTTATAAAAAAATAAGCATGTGTTTTATTTTTATAAATAATTTAATTTTAGTAAATTGTTTTAATAAAATAAAATTTTAACAATAAAATAGTATTTATTTTGATGATAATTAATTTTAATAAAGTACTTTAATAAAGAAAATAATTTAACAATAAAATACTTTCTATTAGAAATATTTTTAATTTAATAAAATAACTCATTTTAATTATAAATTATTGTTTTCATAGCAATTAATTTTTAATAAAATAAACAATTGTAATAGTATATTATTTACTGCAATTCATTTTTAATTTAAATAAATATTTAATAAAAATCATTTTAATAAGATACCAAAAAAAATTAATAAAGTGTTTCATTTAATAATTTAAATTAAATTATTTAATATAACAGTATATATTACATTTTATAGTGGATAATTTTATAAATATTTTATCACGACTTACTCTCCCAATGAGAGGATAATCTATTCCCATGGTTTTTGTGATGAATGGCTTATTCTCCAAAGCAAAAATAAATGGTGGAATAGGTTTGTATTAACTCATCGAAAGTACAACCAAATAAGAGAGTGGAGTAGTTATACTAATTCCACTCTTATTTTATCTATCTAAACGTGCCCGAAATGTTTGAACTTTTTATAATAGTGGTGCCCCTACTTGTTATTACGGTGGAGTCACTATTTTGAGAATTTTAAATAATTATTTTTTGAGGTATTTTTAAGTATAGTTTATTATTTTAAAGTTTTGGAATTAAAGTTTAAATTCTTACGTAAGCTAACAAAATTATATTTGAATAATTTTTCTTATATAATTATTACAAAACTCATTTCAAATTTATAAATACAAACACAACTTTTGAGTCTGATGGTACCCTTGTGGCCAGTTACAAGCTTAGTCGGGGAAGACTCACAAAATCAAAATTTACATTTACTGTACCAATTGATTTTCAAATGAGATGGGATAGCTAAACCGTTCTAAGCTAAATGCTGGGGAAAAAAAATGCTTTTTCTACCTTTAATTTCACAAAAACTGGGGATCAGATCCCAGTAAAGTTTGCAGGGTTGTTCGAAAAATTCTCAACTGATCCCACTGTTTTAGTCACATTTGTTTGGGCTGAATCTTTCGGGTGAACAAACAAGGTCTTGTTCTTGTTTGTTCTCGCGATCATTTGTTGTTGGTCTAGCAACCATTTTAGCTGCTTCACTTGCTCTTCAATCTGCATTTGTAGATGCCTTTGGCTCTGAGACCAGACAAAAAGGACAAATGTTATATATATATATATGTGGAATGCAAATGGATTAATGGTGCATGCATGCTTTAAAAAAAGTGACCACGACAAACCTCCAATTGTTCACATAAGCGCCTCTGGACATCTATTTGCTGTTTTAAGGCTTCCAACATTTGCAACCCTCTGTCATATTCAATATGAATTATGTAATTTCTAATTAAGTTACTAAAATTATATTTAATCATGTAAGGGTAAGCAATGAATCGTTCTTCATCCCATGTGTGTGTGTGTATATATATATATATGCAGATTGAAAAGTGAATCAAGATTTGAACGTTTTTTATTTTGTGGTCTTTGGAAATAAGTAATTTAGCGGGGGGATAGGCAATGGAATCAGCAGCTTATACGTTTTTGCGTCCAGCTTTGGCATTGAATTTAGACAAGCTGTCTTCTCATCAGATTGCTCATCTGCACATAGTAACAAACATGAGATGAAGGGCGTGTTTAAAGTGATAAAAAGTAAGAAAAATAAAATAATTTGTAAATTTATAATTTGTATATTGAAATAAAAAAGAAAATAATTTTTAGAGAATTTTAAAAATTTTTAAAATTTTTTTAATAAATCAAACACAACCGAACACTCAAAAACTCTATATTCATCAGCATCAAGCCGCAGTCATTCACTTCCCAAAGAAGAAGAAGAAGAAGAATTAACAAACGCGAAGATATCAAATGATGTGATATAATTTTACTTAAATTTGAAGGATTTTAATTTAATTTTTTAGAATTGAGGTAACATAGGAAGCTAGTTGCGGGGAACTAAAAATAACAGTAATGATAACAAACCCCAAGGTTGATTACTGTTGATTGATTATTAATAATATTCGATATTTTCAGCTCCGTCCCCTACTTCCGACCCGACAAATGTTAGCATGGTCGGATTCGAATTTTTGATGAGCCCTTAGTTACTGGACTATATAAGCTTGGCTGGGCTGTTTACGTTTTTTCTTAATTTTTTTTTTATATAGTTTTTGTAACTTATATATATATATATATATAACAGTGGTTAAGGTTTTGTGTTATTTTTTGCTCTGTAACCCAAAATTAATAGAAACGATTCATCCATCTTTTGGATGAGGGATGAAGGCAATGTTGTCTAACCATATAAATTTGTGCGTTCTCTCTATTATTTTTCTGTTTAATTTTTTGTTTATTTTACTGGCTTTTGATCAACAATTACAACATCAATTAATGGGAAGGAAGACAAGAATTTAATACTATCTTCCGAAAAACTATAGCTGAGAGGTGTCAGGAATTTACCTCCAGTAGATGCTGGAATGTACTTTGCAGTGCGGTACTTCTGATACAATACAAAATTAGGGTAAGGAAAAAAAAAGTTTATTAATTAGATTTTCAGTAAAATGAGGACCGATATTCAGAAAATAAAATAAAATTTGAGTAGACAAAGGATGAGAACCTGCAAATGACTTTTAACATGAGAGATGGTCAACCCCTCGGAGTTCATCAGCTTGAGGATTCTCTTTGGGGTAGCCTCTGCATGCAGAACAATCATCAAACAAGTCATCACTCACACTGACACTCTCACCCACCTCGTCTCTTAATTTGACATGAAAAAAAGAAAAAAAAAATGACATTTTGCCTGTGCAGTACATACTTTGAGCTCCCCCAAGGCGACTTGCGCATTCAACAAATTGCTCATGAAGTTCTTGAGTCCACTTCATCCTCGCTTTTTTTTGGATTGCTGTCCTCGACGAAGCAGAATTACAAGAACTGACAGAGAAAATCCCATTGGACTGATTCGATGAGCGCTTCTTCTCCGGTTCAAGACTAAAAGTTGGTTTCACAAGTTGAGAACTGAACTCACCAAATCCAACCTGCGATGAGAATAAATGATGAAAAGAAGAATATATATACATATATATGTAAACATAAATATTAGAGTTTAAAATCTCACCATCTGATTCTGATACATCTCAAAACTCGTGGCATTCTCAACTGCAGATTTGTTCTTCAATGAATCTCTAGATTGGAGATTGGGATGATTTTGCTCCACTGAATCAAATCTTGAAATCGAAGGTTCATATGATGATGGGATGTTTGAACTTTGGAGTACCTTCGACCCTTGAAAGCTCCAAGGCAGCCGAGAATACTCATCCTGTGGAAATCCCATCAAAGAGGCAGAAAATTGAGAAATGTTCTCCATTTACTGTTGATTCTCAGGGCCTAATTGAATTAGCTAGGTTTGTTGTGATGAAAGTTTTGAAGAAGTAAAAAATGGAAAATGAGCAATTTATCTCTTTATATACATTGCAGAAAGTTCCAAACAGGGAATTGTGAATATATGCTCAATCCCAATCGCGGTTTTAAAATATTTGGAGATGGATAAAGATGAACGATGGTTAGGTTGACAGATTCAAAGCCAAACATGCGTGGTGTAAAAAAAGGAAGGGAAATGAAATTCTTCCTGCAAGGAAATTGTTTCCGGTTGTTAACATATATAAAATATAGAAATTTAAAAATTATAACTAGAAAATCATTTTCCTTTTTAATATAGGTTTTTTTATTATTTTTTATTTCTATTTTAATTTAGTTTCCTATTCCTATTCTAATTCTACATTGGCACCTTGCTATTCTATTGTATTCAAGATAGTTTAATATAATTTAATATACAGAATTTTCTCAGTTTCTTTTTATTTCTTTTTATTTTCTTAATATGATATCAGAGTTTATGGTTTTTGTTCCTGGGTAAACTAGATATTCAACAACCACATCTTTGACCGCCAATGTTACCTTTCCTGGTGTCGCCGCTACCTCCGTTGATCCTCTACCCAATTTCATATTACTTTTGTTTATACCATATCTAATTTTCTAGAAATTTTTAAATTTAAGTTTCTCTTTTGGAGCCACTTCTTGCTACATTAGTTGTTCTATTGAAGACCCGGATCACTCTGTTGGAGACATACACATGCTATCTTGCGCTTTTGACTTTGCGTATTTTGGCCATTCAACACGTTTCTCCCTACAAGCTCGATTCGTGTCTTTGAGGTATGTTAGTAGATTTGGGCTCCTAATCTACGTTTGTGACCTGTTAGTAGATTTGGGATCATGATCTATATTTGTGATCTCGAGGAATGTCAGTAGATTTAGGCTCGTGATTTATGTTTGTGACCTATTAGTAGATTTGGGCTCGTGATCTATGTTTGAGGCGTATTAGTAGATTTGGGCTCGTGATTTTACGGCGTATAATCAAAATTACGTTCGTGATCTCTCAAAACGTGTAACCTGCGCGAAGTGATAGAAATGTGTTGACTGCTTTCCAGTTCTTAGTCTCCAAATTCAAGTTAGTCTCTAATTTCCCATCTTGAGTTAGAGGGAAGGTATTGACATATATAAAATATAGAAATTTAGAAATTATAATTAGGAAATCATTTTCCTTTTCATTATACGCTTTCTTATTATTTCCTATTCCTATTCTTATTCTGATTCTACATTGACACTTCTATAAATAAGGTTACTATTCTATTATATTTAATACACATTTTAATACACAATTTAATATACAGTTTTAATATACATAATTTTTTCAATTCCTTTTTATTTCTTTTTATTTTCTTAACACCAATCGTAGCTAGTGGGACAGCACTAATTAGTAACAAATAATAATGAAAGCTGGGAATAGTCTGCAGACAATGTTGTGATGGGACAACATTGGTATTATTTAGATACATTATGTGATCAATGTCGTAAGGATGACAACTGAAGTGTCTTAGATTTTTGTCTTCCAACCCTCAATGCTTCTGGCCCTTCTATCTGTCCAGGTTCTTGCACCAGACAGCTTCTCTGCATTTATATATCTATGAATTAATTAAGAATTATTTGCACCAAGGCACTTTCTAATTAAATACATTGTTGTCTATTAACTAGTGAGTAGCATGAGTTTACTGGGAAAATTAATAATTAATTAGTTAGTAATAGCTGAAGTGTCTTAAAAGTTCATAGATTTTTGTCTTCCAACCCTCAATGCTTCTGGCCCTTCAACCTGTCCAGGTTCTTGCACCAGACAGCTTCTCTGAATTTATATATCTATGAATTAATTAAGAATTATTTGCACCAAGGCACTTTCTAACTAAATACATTGTTGTCTATTAACTAGTAAGTAGCATGAGTTTACTGGGAAAATTAATAATTAATTAGTTAGTAATATAATTCAGTTTATTTAATTTTAAATGCGGATGTGAAATGCATTAGCATGCACTCAAGGAATGAAATTTAGTTTACGTTTGGAGTGACAAAAAGTGAAATAAAATAAGATAAAGTGAGATAAGTTGTGGGTTCGTAATTCGTACAGTAAAATAAAAAGTGAATAACTTTTTTTTCAGTATTTTTTACCTTTTTTTAGAATTTTTTGTCACTCCAAACAGAACCTTAATGTATAATTTTTTTTTTGACACATGTTATAACAATTTAAAGAATAATTACAGTTTGCTCTCATTTTAAGATTTTAATTTTTACTCACTTCACGGTGTGATTTTAGTCTGTTGCAATATTAAGTATTCGTTAGGGCTCATTTTGTGTATCTTTTATTAGATGACCATGTCACAAAATAAAACTTTAGCCTTGTCGAAAGTGAGGTTTAATTTATCTAGATAATAGCGTACAATTAACCGCGAGATTCAAAACTCCAATAACAAGCATTTGTAAATTACTTAGCTTAATTGAAAGTCACATGCTTGTAAATATTTAAATATTTACCTAGATGGGCAAAGCTTGAGATTTTTTTTGGGAGGTCGTAGGCTGAAAATATCACAAGTACAAAATACTAATAAAATTGGTAGGATAATTTTTTCTTAATTTATTCACAGTGTAAATTTACGATTTACTGTTATATTCTCTAGTCTTGTATTAAGAAAATATTTACTTTGTTAAATATCCAAAGCGTTATTAGTTGTGTTTGGATAACATATTTATTGTTTAAAAAAAAAAAAGTATACTTTATTTATTTATTTGGTTACAATTAAAAGTGACAAAAAAACTGAGATTTAAGAAAGCAACTCAAGCAGATAAAAAAATATGTACTTGGGATCATCTTTTTCTTTCTTATTTTTCCTTCACTCTTTGTGATTTTATTGTTGTTTTTGTTTCTCAAAGTACACCCCAAGACGTTTTCAAATTTTCTATCCTTTCCTTTCCCTGAATGTAAGAGCAGAGATGGAGGGTTATGCTTTAGCAAACAGACCTCATGAGCGGGGTTTCAAAGTTATAATATTACCATTAGGGCCATAATTAAGCTCAACAAATGAAAATAAAAGAGAGAAGCCACCATTTAATAAACATTGAGTTAGGGTCCATTTAGTGCGCCGAAAAAAAAAAAAAAAACGAAAAACAGTAAAAAAATATGATTTGAGAATTTTTTTTTTGCGTTTGGTACACACATCTCAAACTGTATTTTTTGGAGATAAACAGTAGGATTCTCGCTTTACCGGTTTAGACTTCCGTTTGAATGATTTCAAAATTTTATATCAGTTATGACTTATTTACGGACCAAACTAGACTCGAAACGCTACTAAAATCAAAATGGTTTACAGTAATTCATTTGGTCAAAATTGGTAGTGCCAATCCGTCAAAACGGTTTGGTGTGAACCATTTAGATGGTATTGAACTATTATGCTTATACTTTATCTTTCCATGCAAGTATCCAAATAGTTTCTACGATTTGTCAGAACAATTACAAAAAAATTAGTCACAGTAGGTGTCATTTGATAGTTTGAGAGCCTACGATAAGAATAATAAAAAATTTTTTTGTTATTTGATTAATCAAATTCCAGTTATCGACTTTTTTAAAAGGTATTGAACTTTTTTCAAATTTCGAAAAGATAAAAAAGTGTAAAAATGTAACAAAAATTTTTAAAAATTTTCAGGTATTTTAAAAATTTTCAACAAATTTTGTTACACCAAATGGGCCCTTAGTCACCGCCCACCCATCGCCTCTCTCTTCCCTCCCATCACCACGTCCTTCAACTTCGACTTCTCCATCGCCAACCCAGAATCCGAACTCTCCCGATGGCCGTGAGATGACATTATCGTTGCCGGATTTGTGCTCTTCTTCCTGAAGTACTTGTCCTTTCTGGCCAAACCAGGGCTGTACAACAAAGACCTGTTCGTAAGGGAGTGTTACAGGAGAAAATGGTTCAGCAAAATGCTACTGTCGACAGTGGTGGCATAGGTGGTGAAAATGGGTTACAAAAGAGTTGAGTGGGTAGTGCTTGACTCGAATGTGAATGCCATCAAATTCTACGAGGAAAGGGGTGATCTTATGAGAATTGAGGATTTGCAGGTTAACTGATGAGGCTCTCTGGGCTTATGCTCATACCTGAATCGCATGAAATAGGGTTTTTTATTCTCTCTGGATTTTGGGTTTTGTTTGTTTTCCAATTTTAATTTTGAAAGCTCTAAAATTGGAATTGGAAAATTCAGGGTTTTGTGATGGTTGATTTGGTTATGCCCAGGGGGTGATTACAGTTAGGGTTTTGGGGAATAAATAATGTATTGTTTTTCATTTCGGATGTAACCCACATTTTTTAAAAAATTAATTTGATGCTACCGCTTGTAACATTCCTCTCTTTTGGATTTAGATTTTTATAAATTAGTTTTTTTGGCTACTTTTTATGTATTTTTTTGTTTTTGGGGTGGGGTTATTGTCATTTTTGGAAGAAAAAGTAATGTTAATTTTATTTGGAGTCAATTCACCCGTTTTTGTTTTTTTAATTTTAATTTTAATTTTTAGTTGTTATTTTTTTAAAAAAAATTAAACTAAAAAAAACTATACATTAGTTAAACTTTATTTTATTAATTCTTTAAATAATTGAATTTAATATAATATACTTCATATTAATTTAATTAATTAATAATTTAACGATTTGATTAGTTAATTAATTTAATTATTAAAAGTAATTTTAGTTTAATAAAATATTTAAATTAAATAATTTATTTTAGTATAATGTAATAAAAATAGATAATATATTACATCAGTCGAAGATAGAAAAGCTCTTAGTAGAAATAAGAGTATTTTTATCATTAAAAGTGAACTAAGGGTAGTTATGTCATCTTACTATAACACCGTTAAAGTTTAACAGCGAAACTAACGAAATGGAGTAAGTGTTCCAAACATTAGAGTTTGGAAAGGTAAGTGTAAGTTTTAAATGGTTGAAAAGATTTCTGAATTATGCGTAATGTTTAAGGAGATAAGTGTGATTTTTCTAAAAATATTTTGAAGACTAAATAAATTTTATTTATATTATATTTTTAACAAACATATTAAAAAAATTATTTTATTTTATTGTCTAGCTCATTTATTTTTCCTTTCAAACTTTTGTATATTTAAACTTTTATAATCATCCTCAACTTATTTAGTAAAGGGTCTGTATGAATTTTTCATAAAAATTACCAATATAAATAAATCAAAGTATCAAAAAAATAAAATTTTTACAAGAAAAAAATTAACAAAGAAAACAATAAGTATCATTATTTGAAAGCTTAATTTACTTTTTTATAATAAAAAATATTTTTAAAAAAATTAATATGAAAATTTTTGATCAAATGAAGGTTAATCACATGCCATAAATGGGTTTTTTCAAACTTCTCAAAAAATCTACAAAGGTAGAATTATTTTTAGTAAACTGTATTTTCAATATTTTAATTAAAAAACATTTGTATCATTATAAAATAAAGATATTTATAATATTATAACTATGCATTGAATTGAAATTTTGTACAAAAATCTTAATTTATGGAATTTATATTTATGCAAAACATATGATAAAAAGAGAGAGAGAGAATTTTGTAAATTCAATTAATAAAAAAGTAAAATAAAATATAAAAGAAAATTAGTGAAATATAAATAAACTAACGCTAAATATAAATATAAATTCATCTTGTGCTGCTTGAATATTAAAGTGCCACATTTTATTTCATAAATATTACATATTCACTGAATATGTTGTTTGAAATAAAAAAATATGATATAATCAAAATATTTATATAATATATACTATTATTTATTAAACTTGTAAAATATTTAAGATATATTTAATAACTTGTATGGGTTTAAAATTGAAGTAGCCCGACGGAGGGACCATTGATTCAAGTAAAACCCCGCCTTTCCGGGGCTGTTTTGGGATCATTGTCGTCATGATCACTGGATCCAACGGGAACCGGCATATGTTCCATTCAAGGCTTTAATTTCCGATTAGTATTGTAGGCGAGTTTTAATCATGTTTAAAAAGTATATTCCAATAATTAAATATTTTATGTGGTATATCCGAGATGGTAAGACATCATGCATGTTATGGACTTGTTTAGTTGGTCAAAAAATAATTAAAAAATATAACAAAAGTATAAAGATTTCATGTAAAAATAATATGTGATAAATTTTAATTGAAAAAAATATAAAAAATTGATATATTTTAATTAATTTTGACTAACTAAATACCTCTTATATGTATTCAAGGGTGTGTTAAAAGAATATATATGTATATATTCTATATATGCAAATACATATACAATCCCTACTGTGAAGTAAATTGTGTTCGTACACAATTATGACATTATACTAAGACTTTTCTACTTTATTTTTTTTTTTTTCTTTCTGGTTAGAACATTTTGACGCAAAATGTTGAAGGAGTGCGAAATGTATAAAATAAAATAACAAAAATGGCTTCCCTTTCATCTTTTTACTAACGTTATATGAGGTAAGACAAGAAAGGACTAAAAATAAACATTTCATCAATAGTGAACCAAAAAGTCTGACCGAAAGATCGTGAAAGTAAAATTTTTTATAAGATAAATTATACTTAGACCCTCTAAATATTAATGTAATTACACATCGATCCCTCTAACATTTTAAAATTACATTAAGACCCGGTTTGGTTTCACTGCAAATCTCTAGAAATCACTATAAATCTTTAACAATCTCTCTATCTTTAATTTTCCCACCATCACTAATTTTAAAAAATTCTAATATTTCGCTAAAAAAAAATCTAAAAGTAAATTAACTGAATGTGTAAATTTTTTATACAATCATATTTTTCGTGTCAAAAACTTTCAAACGAGTACCATTGTTACTATTTTTTGTGAATTTTTTTAAATTCATAAGAACGGATTTAAAAAATTGTTCCCACGGTTTACTATTTTTCAAAAAAAAAAAAGCCAAAATTCACACCAAATTATATTTTATCTCAATTTATTTTTTTTTTTACTCTAAATAATACCTAACTTTCTTATTTTGAAATATTTGTAACACTCGTATCCTTTCTGTTAATTTAGAACCTAACTCCGTTAAATATTTACTGGACAGATGATTTTACCCTTAATTTTTTTTTTTTAAGCAACTGACTGACAAAGAAATATTTTATTGTATCAAATTCATTGAGTAGCGTAAGCTTTAGATACAAATCCCAATATTTTATTAAGCTTCAAATGCGAATCCCTACTCGTACTGGAACACAGATTCATATCTTACATACACAGATCTGTATATTTATCACCAAGATATAATAACACCAAACGCCGATTAGTGAAAAACATTCCAACCCTCAAATTTTATCGATGTCTTCATCCTCGAACATAATGTAATCATCACCAGCACCGTCGTCGTCTTCATCGAGTCCACCGGCGATGCCCTCGGTGAGCCTAATGTTCTCCAGCAACTCGTCGTAGGCCTTCAAGAGCCTGGCCTCATCGGGCATGTATTTGAGGATGACATCAACCTTGTCATTCTGGTAGTCCCGAAGTCCAACAAGGATGATGTCGCCGGCGGCGATCCAGACCTTCTTGTGCATCTTACCGCGAATGTAGTAGAGGCGCTTGGTGCCGTCGATGCACATCGCCTCACAGCGGCCGTCGCCGAGCATATGGAGCACATGTGCGTACTCCTGGCCGTGCTCCTTGAACACTAGCTCTCGCTTCTTGTCGTCAGCCTCGTTCTTCCCCCTCTTCCGGTTCTTATATACCTCCCTTTTCCTTATTTTTCGGCATGTCTAAAAACCCTAGATTGGACAGTTCTCTTTAGCCTCTGTTCAAGATAGCCTCTCTCTCTCTCTCTCTCTCTCTTACATTCTGAAATTCATATCTTAAAATATTCTTGGGGAAAAAAAAGCCAAGCAAATCTTCCGATCATTTTCATTTCAAATCTCTCCCTCTTGAACCCAGAACAAAGTTCGAATTTTGAACTCCAAAGATTTTTTTTTTTTCTGGGGTTCTTTTCAATTGCACCTACACCTTTAGCCAAGCCAAATCAAACGACTCACGGATCTGATCGTCATCTACTTATTTATATATATGTATATATATTTATGTATTGTGTAAATTTTAAGTATTGGGAAGGGTAAATTTGACATGTAAAAAATAAACATGTATTTTATTTTTATAAATAATTTAATTTATTTAATTGTTTTAATAAATAAAAAATTTAATAATAAAGTAGCATTTATTTTGATAATAATTAATTTTAATAAATTACATTAATAAAGAAAATATTTAATAATAAATTACTATTTATTAGAAATTTTTTAATTTAATTAAAATAACTCATTTTAATTATAAATTATTGTTTTAATAGCAATTAATTTTTAACAAAATGAGCAATTGTAATAATATATTATATATTTACTTCAACTTATTTTTAATTTAAATAAATATTTAATAAAAAATCATTTTAATAAGATAAAAAAATTAATAAAGTGTTTCATTTAATAATTTAAATTATTTAATGTAACAGTATATATTATATTTCATAATGACTAATTTTATAAATGTTTTATCACGACCTATTCTCTTAATGAGAGAATAATCTATTCCCATGATTTTTGTGATCGAATGGCATATTCTCCAAAATGAGAATAAGTAGTGGAATGAGTATAATATTTACTCATCAAAAGTATAATCAAATAAGAGAAGAAAATGTTTATATTGATTCTCTTATTTTATTCATCCAAATGTATCCGAAATGTTTGAACTTTATATAATAATGGCGCCCCCACTTGTTAATATGGTAGAGTCACTATTTTGAGAATTTTAAATAATTATTTTTTGAGGTAATTTCTAATATAATTCATTATTTTAAACTACGGGAATTAAAATTTAAATTCTTATGCAAGCTAAAAGAATTATTCAAAATTATATTTGAATAATTCTTTTCATATAATTATTACAAAACTCATTTCAAATTCATAGATACAAACACAACTTTTGAGTCTGTTAGTACTCTTACGGCCAGTTACAAGCTTGGTCGGGGGAGACTCAAAATCAAATTTTACATTTACTGTACCAATTGATTTTCAAATGAGATGGGATAGCTGAACTGTTCTAAGCTAAATGCTGGGGCAAAAAAATGTTTTTTCCACCTTGAATTTCACAAAAATTGGGGATCAGATCTCATTAAAGTTTGCAGGGTTGTCGGAAAAATTCCCAACTGATCCCACTGTTGTAGTCACATTTGTTTGGGCTGAATCTTTCGGGTGAACAAACGAGGTCTTGTTCTTGTTTGTTCTCGCGATCATCTGTTGTTGGTCTAGCAACCATTTTAGCCGCTTCCCTTGCTCTTCGATCTGCATTTGTAGATGCCTTTGGCTCTGAGACCAGACAAAAAGGACAAAGGTTATATATATATATGTGTGTGTGTGTGGAATGCAAATGGATTAATGGTGCATGCATGCTTCAAAAAAAGTGACCACGACAAACCTCCAATTGTTCACATAAGCGCCTCTGGACATCTATTTGCTGTTTTAAGGCTTCCACTATTTGCAACCCTCTGCCATATTCAATATGAATTATGTAATTTCTAATTAAGTTAGTAAAATTATATTTAATCATGTAAGGGTAAGCAATGAATCGTTCGTGTGTGTGTGTGTGTGTGTGTGTATATATATATATATATATGTAGATTGAAAAGTGAATCAAGATTTGAACGTTTTTGGTTTTGTGGTCTTTGGAAATAAGTAATTTAGTGGGGGGATAGGCATTGGAATCAGCAGCTTATACGTTTTTGCGTCCAGCTTTGGCATTGAATTTAGACAAGCTGTCCTCTCATCAGATTGCTCATCTGCACATAGTAACAAACATGAGACGAAAGGTGCATTTGGACTAATAACAAGTGAGAAAAATGAGATAACTTGTGAATTTGTAATTCGTATAATGAGATAAGAAATAAATAATTTTTAAGGTTTTCAAAGATTTTCACAAATTTTTTACCAAATCAAACACAACCGAACACTCAAAAAAATCTATATTCATCAGCATCAAGCTGCAGTCATTTATTCACTTCCCAAAGAAAAAGGATTAACAAACGCGAAGATATCAAATAATGTGATACAATTACTTAAATTTGAAGGATTTTAATTTAATTTTTTAAAATTGAGGTAAGATAAGAAGTTAGAGCAAGCACACTAATGGATAGCCAAATTATCTAATAATCAGTATACATTTTGAGTTTAGCTAGTAGTTTTTCTTTTTCAAGCCGCACTAATATTAGGCATTTTACCAATTGTCTATTAAAAAATTAATTTTTCAAAATTGGAGCCCATTGTCTTCTTAATATAAAGGCCATTGTCTTTTTTAACAAATAATAAACAATTGTTTAACTGATGAACAGTAACTCGACAGAAATGAAGACTTACTGTAATAGGAACAAAAATAACTGTGACTTTGGAGAGTCTGGTGCAGACAGTTTTCTTCATATTTGCTAGTAAAAATACATAAAATGTTTATTTACCTATTCTACTGCACATACTGTTAGTTGGGGAGAACTAAAAATAACAGTAATGATAACAAACCTCAAGGTTGTTAATATTCAAGCTTTGTCAATCGTATTTGATAATTACTGTTGATTGATTATGGTTCCGTATAGTTTATAAACAAATAATAAAAAACTCTATAAATCTCTATTAACTTTATATCACATCAACTTTTTTCTTTCACTGCACGTATTACGAACTTTCAATTTATCTCACTTTTTTTCACTCCAAACAGACCCTACGACTAATATTCGATATTTTAAGCTCCAACCCATATTTCCGAGCCGACAAATGTTGCATGGTCGGATTTGAATTTTTGATGAGCCCTTGGTTAATGGACTACATAGGCTTGCCTGGGGCTGTTTAGGTTTTTTTCATTTTTCTTTGTTTATATAGTTTTTGTAACTTAGGGCCATTTGGAGGATAAAAATTAGCACAAAAGTACCAAAAGTTACATTACGTTTGGTAGAACCACAAAATTTTCTATTTTTTTTATTTGTTACAGTAAAAAAAAAATAAAAAGTTATCACTTTTTTGATTTGCTACAGTAAAAAATATACCAAACACACAAAAAGTTACCATTTTTTTATTTGCTACAGTGAAAAATTTACCAAACACCTAAAAGTTGCAAAAAGATGCTAAAAAATACACTTTGTTCTACCGAACACACAAAAAAATATAACCAAAAAAATACACAAAAAACTACCAAAAATTTCACTTTTTTTCTTGTTTTTGAACCTCCAAATGACCTCTTACACATGTAAGAATGGTTAGCAATTAGGGTTTTGTGCTGTTTTCGCTCTGTAACCCAAAATCAATTGAAACGATTCATCCTTCTTGTGAATGAGGGATGAGGACAATCTTGTCTAACTATGTAAATTTGTGCGTTCTCTCTATTATTTTTCTGTTTAATTTTTTATTTATTTTATTTGCTTCTGATCAACAATTACAACATCAATTAATGGGAAGGAAGACAAGAATTTAATACTATCTTCCAAAAAACTATAGCTGAGAGGTGTCAAGAATTTACCTCCAGTAGATGCTGGAATGTACTTGGCAGTGCGGTATTTCTGATACAATACAAAATTAGGGTAAGGAAAAAAAAGTTTATTAATTAGATTTTCAGCAAAATGAGGACCAAGATTCAGAAAAAAAAAAAAAAAAGGAAAAAAAGTCAAATTTGAGTAAACATAGGATGAGAACCTGCAAATGACTTTTAACATGAGAGATGGTCAACCCATCGGAGTGCATCAGCTTGAGGATTCTCTTCGGGGTAGCCTCTGCATGCAGAACAACCACCAAACAAATCACCACTCACACTGACACTCTCACACACCTCTTTTTTTTCTTTTTTTTTTTTTATAAAGAGGAGGGGAAAGCCTCGAACTCGAGTCATGAGCGGATAGGAGATGCTCTTAATCACTGAGTTATAAGCTATGCTCCACTCTCACCCACCTCGTCTCTTAATTTGACATTAAAAAAAAAAATGACATTTTGCCTGTGCAGTACATACTTTGAGCTCCCCCAAGGCGACTTGCGCATTCAACAAATTGCTCATGAAGTTCTTGAGTCCACTTCATCCTCGCTTTACTTTGGATTGCTGTCCTGGACGAAGCAGAATTACAAGAAGTGACAGAGAAAATCCCATTGGACTGATTCGATGAGCGTTTCTTCTCCGGTTCAAGACTAAAAGTTGGTTTCACAAGTTGAGAACTGAACTCACCAAATCCAACCTGCGATGAGAATAAATGATGAAAAGAAGAATATATATACATATATATGTAAACATTAATATTAGAGTTTAAAATCTCACCATCTGATTCTGATACATCTCAAAACTCGTGGTATCCTCAACTGCAGACTTGTTCTTCAATGTATCTCTAGATTGGAGATTGGGATGATTTTGCTCCACTGAATCAAATCTTGAAATGGAAGGTTCATATGATGATGGGATGTTTGAACTTTGGAGCACCTTCGACCCTTGAAAGCTCCAAGGCAGCTGATAATACTCATCCTGTGGAAATTCCATCAAAGAGGCGGAAAATTGAGAAATGTTCTCCATTTACTGTTGATTCTCAGGGTCTAATTGAATTAGCTAGGTCTGTTGTGATGAAAGTTTTGTCGAACTAAAAAATGGAAAATGAGCAATTTATCTCTTTATATACATTGCAGAAAGTTCCAAACAGGGAATTGTGAATATATGCTCAATGCCAATCGGGGTATTAAAATATTTGGGAGATGGATAAAAGATGAACGATGGCTGGGTTGACGGATTCAAAGCCAAACATGCGTGGAGAAAACAAAGGGAGGGAAATGAAATTCTTCCTAAACCTGCAAGGAAATTGATTCCAATCATAGCTAGTGGGAGAGCAATAATAATGAAAGGTGGGAATAGTCTACAGACAATGTTGTGATGGGGACAACATTGGCATTATTTAGATACATTATGAGATCAATGTTGTAAGGATGACAACAGAAGTAATTCTCCATTATGAGATCGAATGTTGTCACAATGACCACAGACTTATCGAGGTGCACGTGTCGCTGAAGTGTCTTAGATTTTTGTCTTCCAACCCTCTATGCTTCTGGTCCTTCAATCTGTCCAGGTTCTTGCACCAGACAGCTTCTCTGAATTTATATATCTTCGTTAGGCTTATTTTGTGTATCTTTTACTAGATGACCATGTCACAAAATAAAACTTAGCCTTGTCAAAAGTGAGGTTTAATTCATCTCGATAATGGCGTACAATTAACCGTGAGATTCAAAACTCAAATAACAAGCATTTGTAAATTACTTAGCTTAATTGAAAGTCACGTGCTTGTTAATATTTAAATATTTACCTAGATGGACAAAGCTTGAGAATTTTTTTGGGGAGATTATAGGTTGGAAATACCACAAGTACAAAATACTAATAAAATTTGTAGGATATTTTTTTTTTTTTTCACATTATTCACGGCGTAAATTTACGAGTTACTGTTACATTTTCCAATCTTGTGTTAAGAAGATATTTACTTTATTAAATATCCGAAGCGTTGTTAGTTGTGTTTGAATAACATATTTATTGTTCAAAAAAATATATATATATTTTTTACTTATTTCTTTGGTTACAATTAAAAATGATAAGAAAAATTAGATTTAAGAAAATGACTCAAGCAAATGAAAAAAAAAATATGTATTTGGGATCATCTTTTTCTTTCTTATTTTTCCTTCCCTCTTTGTGATTTTTATTATTATTTTTGTTTCTCAAAATACGCCATGAGACGTTTTCAAATTTTCTATCCTTTCCTTTCCCTGAATTTAAGAGCAGAGATGGGGTCTTATATTTTAACAAAGAGACCTCATGAGCGGGGTTTCAAAGTTATAATATTACCATTAGGGCCATAATTAAGCTCAACAAACGAAAATAGAAGAGACCAGCCACCAAACATTGATTTAGGCATGGTTTGACGACCATTAACACTTAATTTTTTACCTTTGGAAAGTATAGTAAAAACATATTTTTTTATATATTAATATTTTTATTCTCGTTATTTTATATTATTTTAAATATTTAAAAAAGGATTTAACCTCGAGAGATTCACTCCATAGGCCAAACCCCTAAAGAGTGAATCTCTTTTGGTTTGTGCCACACATACCGGCCCCTCAACATGTATAGCGGCCAATCGCGAACTCGCGTAGCGGCGGGGAGTCAGACCCACACCCAAGAACTGGATACGGTTCGTCCAGCCAAGGAGGCCCGTCCTACCAACCTTTACTACGCTTTGCGCCCGGGAGGCTGGCCCCAAGTTTTTGCTAGAGAGG
This sequence comes from Vitellaria paradoxa, assembly GCA_019916065.1. NCBI lineage: Eukaryota > Viridiplantae > Streptophyta > Magnoliopsida > Ericales > Sapotaceae > Vitellaria > Vitellaria paradoxa. The sequence goes on along the minus strand of CM034234.1, from coordinate 63,859,494 downwards.
AGACTTGAACTTGAGACCTTGGGTGGTAAGCCCCTAAGTCCCAGTCCAAGACCATCCAATAAACTAATAATTTTAAATTTAATCATTAACACGTGTTACAATAAACTAAAATAAAAATATGTATTTAACATGAGTCTCCAAACCATACCTTAGTGGCCGCCCACCCCATCACCTCTTTCTCCCCCCCCCCTTTCACCACGTCCTTCAACATCGACCTTTACATTGCCGACCGAGAATCCGAACTCTTCCGATGGCCGTAAGACGACATCATCGTCGCCGGATTTGTGCTTTTCTTCCCGAACTACTTGACCTTTCTGGCCAAACCGGGGCTGTACATCAAAGACCTGTTCGTGAGGGAGTGTTAGAGGAGGAAAGGGTTCAGCAAAATGCTGCTGTCGGCGGTGGCGGTGAAGATGGGTTACGGTGGAGTTGAGCGGGTGGTGCTTGACTGGAATGTGAATGCCACCAAATTCTACGGGGAAATGGGTGATCTTACGAGAATGGAGGATTTGCAGGTTGACTGACGAGGCTTTCTAGGCTTATGCTCATACCTGAATCGCATGAACTAGGGTTTTTCATTTTCTCTGGATTTTGTGTTTTATTTGTTTTCCAATTTCAATTTTGAAAGCTCTAAAATTGGGATTCGAAAATTTAGGGATTTTGTGATGGTTAATGTGGTTATGCCTGGGGCTGGTTAGAGTTAGGGTTTCGAGGAATATATAATGAATTGTTTTTCTTTTCAGATGTGACCTACATTTTTCAAAAAATTAATTTAGGGTTCGTTTGGAGTAAGAAAAAATAAGATAAATTGAAATAAATTGAAGATTCATAATACATGTAATAAAAGAAAAAAATTAATGTGATATAAAATTAATAAAAATTTATAAAAAATTTTAAAAAAAAATTTATGCCAAACACAACTTTAATGTTACCGTAAGATTCCCCTCTTTTGGATTTAGATTTTAATAAATTAATTTTTTTTTTTGGATTATTCTTCATTTTCTTGGACGAGAGATTGGGGCTATTGTCATTTTTGGATGAAAAAGTGGTGTTAATTTTATTTAGGATCAGTTCATCCGTTAATGTTCAAGTTTTTTTTTTAATTTTTATTTTTATCTTTTGTTAATGTTTTTTTAAATAAAAATTTAAACTAAAAAAATTATACATTAGTTAAACTTTATTTTATTAATTTTTTAAATAATTGAATTTAATAAAATATATTTCATATTAATTTAATTAATTAAGTTTAATTAATTTAATTATTAAAAATAATTTTAGTTTAATAAAATATTTATTTAAATAATTTATTTTAATACGATGTAATAAAAATAGATAAAATATTACATCATTCGAAGATAGAGATGCCCTCAGGGCTCGATTGGATGGTGCTAAAATTTCAGGGGATAAGTTTTAGAGGGGTTTAAGATAAGATGGGGCATTATTTTTAAAGGGTTAGCCCACATTGATGTGATGTTTATGGAAGGGATAACTTTTGATTTAATTTGGATGTTTTATAAATAAGAGGAGATAAATAATGCAAAAAATAGTCAAATGACTCTTTTGTCCTTATACTGCCCCAAAACTTGATTACTCAAACTTAATTATATGTTTATGTTAATTATATAATGTGAAAATTTTAGACAAATTAATTATTAATATATTATATTATTAATAAATCAAACTTTACAAAATATATAAATTAGTTTCATAAATAATAACATCTCAGTTTATCCAAAGATTCCTTAATCGCTTATTTTTTTCTCCTTATTTAAAAAATATCAATATATGTGTAATTTTGTATAAATTTGCTGAAAAAATATTATTATATTTACTAAAAAATAATATTATTATCTTAAAACCACATCACCTCCAATTTGGAAAAAAATATATTTTTTAATCACACGACCCCTTATTTAGAAAAAAATTATATATTTTTTCTTTTTATTAATGTAATTTTTTAATACATTTTTCATTAAAAAAAGAATTTATTTCTAATATAAAATATATTTTGTAGGTGAGAAAGGAGATGAGAAGGGGTATAATAGTCCAATTTAGTCCATATAAGGGGGAATAATTTTTGGAGAGCTCAAACTCTCTCCAAAAATAATACAACTTCTTCCAATATTAAGAAGGGGGGATAATTTTTAGAGGGGAGAAAATTTACTTCTCAAACCAAGCAAAAAATATCACATCAAAACTTATAAGGATGTATTATTTATGGAAACTCCTATTAGTATTGTAGGCAAGTCTTAATCATGTTTAAAAAATATATAATCAAATAATTAAATATTTTGTGGTATATCCGACGGGATAAGACATCATGCATGTTATATGTATTCAAGTGTGTGTGTGTTAGAAGGAGATATATATATATATATATATATATTCCATATATGCAAATACATATACAATCTCTATTTTGAAGTTAATTGTGTTCATGCACAACTATGACATTATACTAAGATTTATCTATTTTATTTTATTTCTTTCTGGTTAGAACATTTTAACGCAAAAAGTTAAAAGGAGTTCGCAATGTATAAAATAAAATAACAAATGTAGCTTCCCTTTCATCTTTTTACTAACGTTGTATTTGGTTGGGGAAGATGACAATAGACCAAAAATAAATATTTCTTCAATAATGGACCTAAAAGTTTGACTGAAAGATCGTCAAAGTAAACTTTATTATATTTTTGAAAAAGTAAGGTAATATTATTTATTTTTTTTTATTTATTGGATTTGTTTTTGAATAGGGGTTGTACATTATATATTAACATAAATATTTAAGAGTTAAAAGAGGCATAAAAGAATTTTATAAACTTTGGGGTCGTAACCCTAATCATTACTTTTGAGGAATGAAATATGATACTTACTCAAATAATAAATATTATTTGATTAAATTAATAAATTTTAATTAAATAATAACTATCAATATCTACATTTTAACCCTGCAATACATTTTACACTCCAACCCCTCCGTCACTTTGCCCCCAAAAAGACCAGGCGGAACACCGCCACAATAGAGAGCGGTCAGAAACAATAAACTCTTCTCCATCTTCCCAATCCCTATCGTAAAATGGACCAGAATTGTGTGCCCGCCGATGGGGCTCCATATTATGATATTGACGGGTTTCATGGGTAGAGCAATTGGTCACCCTGGTCAATCCAAATGTCCCTTGTCATGATGGGTCTTTTACCCGGCACAGATATATCAGCAAGTTTCTCCATTGCGAACCAACAACGTGGTTTGTACGATGAACTTAAAAAGGAAAAAACACATGCCATTATTTTCAAACCAAGGGAAACATACTTCAAGCGTAAACAACAAAAATACCGAATAGCACGAAACAAGCCCATTAAGCCATATATTCCCTATTTTTTTTTTTTTTTTTTCAAATCTGTTTTCCCTCATCGTTCCAACAAGCGGGCGAAAAAATTTAACATTATCAGGATTAAAAAAATAACACAACACCTCTAGCTTTCCTGGGTAGCATATGTATATCAGAATCCAGCCCATCCTGCTGGTTTAGAAGCAGACTTGCTCTCCACGTTCTTTGACTCGGCAAAGCGCTGAGAATTGTTCAATTCATTACTAGTTCTGGACGTCTGCGAGGAAGCAGCAGGAACTGCCGTGAAACTATCCGTTTCAAAGCCCCATGACTTGCTGCTTGGGACTACTTGAGTAGCCTGTTTTTTCTGGTGGCCATTCCTTGTCCTAACAGATTTGGGATTATTGTTTACTGATGATGTTGCTTGTGGCTTGGGATCTTCAGCGAAAGCTTTCCATGGCTTAGTTTCTGGACTTGGGGATTTATCGTCAAATCCTTGCTGGAGTTCCCGAACTGCGCCTTCGATTTTCTCCCTTGGCTGAGATAAGAATGAAAACCACCAAAAATTACACATGCTACTGTAAAAGAATATTAATGAAATCAATTTCAGTAGGGAAAGGAGGAGATACTGGTGTGGTGGTGGAATTTTGAATTCCAGGGGACATTTGGCCTCTTGAAGCTTCTTTAATTGGCGATGGAGTTCTTGCTGCAAGAGCCTGCCTAAGCTCTTGTATCTCCTGCCTTTGCGATCGACAAATGGAAGAAAGCTTTTCATATTTGGAGGATATTTCAGTCTTCTCCGCCTTAGCTTGCTTCAGCTGTTCTTTCAGCCTTTCTACCTCAGCTTCCAACTCTTCTTCCTTCCCTGATTTCTTATTGTTGATTCCGGAGCATAGTTTACTGGTATCAAATTCAGCAACAAATGTGTTGAATGCATCGTTCTGAAAAGAAGATGGGCTCTCAGACATTGAAGCTTTTGGCCTTTCAGCAACACCGCCTGAATCATCCTGAAAATATTTTATTTTGAAGTCCTTGGAAGGGCCATCCTCGGATCTGTTGACAGATTTCCCATGAACATTTTTTGGCATGTTTTCCTCTTTGGTTGGGCTAGTGTTATGGTTAAAAGATTGCCTCTCAGGTTGAATCCTATCAAGTCTAGTTGTATTATGATTATTTGGTTTTTCATCATATTTAGGCCCCATTTTGTCGTCTGCAACAAGCGAGTCCTTAGCATGCTGAGTGGACCAGAAAGCACCGAGCACGTCCCCACCTCGACCTGCTCTGGAATTATTTACTGGTGGTGGTGACACACTCCGAGTAGATCCTGCAGATGGTGGACGAGGCGGACTTCTACGAGGCATTGGATGAGTTTTGCTTGTAGGCATTGGAATCCCTGATAGATCACCAGTAAGGCAGAAAGTATTAAAATACTTGAACTGGAAGAGAGCTTGTTAAGATAAACAATTCAAGCATTGTTCCGAACCAATCAATTAATAAATATTGGAACCTTTGCTTTACACATTACCCAATCCAACATGATGATTATGCATGGACTCCTGATTTAGTTTGAAATTATGAGCAAAAATGACAAATTGTGAACAAAGAAAATTGAGTCTCCTAAAAGTCCTTTATGCTCATAAAAACAGATGCATGCAAGAATAACATCCTCACCTTCATGCATATCAGTATCTGGTGGCCTGTCGGGTAATGACTTCTGTAACCCATCTGGTAATAAATCGTTAACACGAAACCAAACCTGCCGCCAAACAGGAGAATGTGCATCAGTAAGCATATACATGTTCTTAGCACCTATTATTGCAAGGGCAATTATGATCTAAAACTAACCTAAGTTCATGGAGATGAATGGCCAATCAAGCAAAGCGCTTGCCTGCGTAATGTCTGGTCTGGCATCTGGTGTAGACTGAAGCATATCTTTGATTAGGCCTGTAATGGATGAGCTGTATTTCGGTAACTCTGGAATGCGGTAGTTGCCATTTAGAATTTGTAGCTTTGATTCACCATCAAATGCGGACTTGAAGTAGCATATGCGAAAAAGAAGACAACCTAGGGCCTGCAGAACAACAGAGAACTATATCAAAAAAAAAAATCGAAGGTATATCCCATGAATTAAATAGAGAAGATCAAACTGTCTCTGGATCCATTATACAGATTAAATAGGTCCCACAACTTACCCAAATATCCACCTTCTCATTTATGAGTTCTCTCCGGAATAAATCCCACATCTAATTCAAGAAAAAGAAAGTCAAGAGTCAACATTTGCACTTCCAAAATCAATATTATTCTTCAAAAGGAAAGTACTTCATTTGACCTCTGGGGCTCTATAGGCAGGTGTTGTGTGCTTCCTGATATTGTCTTCTTCGATGCCCATATCTTCAGGCCTCTCAAACCGCCCATGATTAGTTGAGGTGCTTCCAAAATCACACAATTTCCATAATCCATCAGGTCCCAGCAGAACATTTTCAGCCTTCAAGTCCCTAAAGCATGCAATTTTGAAAGCTAAACAAGTCATAAACAAATTAATTTGCAACAGAGGGTCTTCTAAGAGCACATAAAAACAGAGTGGTGATTTTTTTTTTCACCTTACAAGGAAATGAGTGTAATCTACTGCATTTATCTTAACTGAATTCAATTAGTTTATTTTGCACCTGAAAATGATAATGCTGAAATATCTACAACCAGCAATATAGGAATTCAAACATTTTGCTTCTCACATTCATGTGGACTCAAAATCTCCACACTCTTAAGCACGAGACTTTTGAGTCATATGCCATTCCACATCCCCAGGCAATGTGTTATGAAATGGAATATAACAATTGGTTAATGCAAATAAGATGACTGGCAGAACAGGATGAAATCTAAAAAATAAACTGTTCAGCTGAACTACCATCACTGAAACAAGATTAAAATATGGAAATTACACCAGTAATCTGGTCATTAAGCACTTAATAAAACTAGTGTCAAAGCAAAAAAAGAAAACATTCAACTACCATAGTGAATCCTGCAAAATAAATCATTAAATATCTTGCAATTTTTTTCTTTTTTCTCTTTTGTTAGGTGAATTACCTTGTAAACTAACGATGATGTAAGACAGATTGAGTTAGGACCATGCTAGACGAAAGCTTGAAGGCCAAGAAGAACCACACAGAATGGAAGAGAAGTTTCTAAGAATCTATAGGAACACTACATGACAAACATTTGAATCAATTGAATCGACAAAGAATACTGAATAGAAAAGATTTAAACAAATTATTACTGTCTCACCGGTGGGCAACAGGTGGGGACTGGCAATGCATTGCAAAGACAGCATTGCAGACATCCCTAAATATTACAAGGATTTGTTTCTCTTCATAATATCCAGATCCTCTGCTCTCCAGCACGTTAACCAGAGACTTCTCACAATATTCCATCACAAGGAGTGCTTCCTTTGTCCGGCCCATATCCAAGATAGTATGAGCATGGAGCATAACAACATTAGGATGCCCTTTAAGAAACTTCATTACAGATATTTCTTTCCTCACAACTTCCAGAGATTCTTCATCATTACATATGATGTGTTTTAAGGCATATTGCTTTGAAGTGTGTATTGCATCTCGGGCTAAATAAACACAAGAAAATCCACCCTCAGCAATGGCATTACGGACATGAACTTTCAAATTTCCAATGTCAATGGTGCGGCCTTCAAGACCAGTTTGTTCTTTAGGCATGAACTGCTTGATTCTCCACATGATTGATATTGATATAACGAATACAAAGCACTGCAATTTGACATTTTAAAAAGACATTACATATACCCACATTACATTGGATGATTGAAGCCAAAGAGTGTTGTTTGAAAACATTCTAAAACTGACTTAGATCTAAGTAAACCAATTACCATTCGATTTAACATGTAACAAATTAAACTACAGAATTATCATTTAAGAACTCCTTAAACTCTGGATCAGAATGAAATATCAGCAGTTTCACACTTGAAATTTACATATTTTTAAAACATGATGGTCATTCTCTCAACCAGGAGGAGGAGCAGCAGCAGTTTGTTATTTTGGCAAAAAGTTTCTAACCAGACAAGCGTCCATAATGGGCTCCATATTCATTTGATTTGCTAAAATCATCACGTTAGAGAAACTCCCACATGTAGAGAGATGGTCTCACATAGGTACAAGTACATAAAAAGAAGAAAAAATAACAATGATTCCTGTCAGGTATATAAGAAACTAGGAATATTTTCAAAACAAAAGCATTCAAGAATTTATTGGATTTTTAATTAAATGATGAATAGAGGGCAAGAGGGGCAGGAGTTGTCATAATCATCATCAATTTTCCATACGTAAACATACTAATAAGAAGAGGTTAAAACGTAAAATGGCACGCAAAGTTAAGTATAATATGTACCAATAAAGAGAAACTCGGTAAAGGTTCCGTGCAAAAACAACCCTATTTGAAACAACGAAGCTGCATATACATCCAAGATTTGCTCGTATCAATATCGAAGCAAACAGAAGAACACATAGACTCTCTAAAAACTAACCATTCTAGACCTACGGATCTGGACTGCACAACAAAAATCAATAGAACTTTTCTCAAATTTGACATAGAAATTTCAAACTAAGTGGGCGAAATAGTAGGGAAACTACATATCCAGACAACACGATTGACCGATTCAAGCTCAAGATCTTGAGCTGAATAAACAACATACTACGACTAGAAAATTCAACAAACACGCAGCAAGATAAAACCAAACAAAAACAAAGCAAAATATACTGAAGAACAACGAGCGCGAACCTGATACACAATCCGATTGATCAAAGAACGAGAGCAAAAGAAGAGACAGAGATCCAAGCTAAAAAGACGCCATCAGAGCTCCCAATTTTGATCGAATGTTTTGCTGGACGCGAGAGATCTAAGAAAAAGGCGAGATCTAAAAAGTGAACTTGTCTCTCTCTCCGAGTCCTCGACTGGTCGCTTTGTGGGGAGAAAGAAAGAATGAGAGTTTTAGATAGAGAAAGTGAGGGAGAGAGAGAGATGGAAGGCAGCCAAAGCCAAGGCAGGCGGCAGATTAAGAGCGCTAATTGTGGGGGCGTGTTTGTGCGCGTGAATTTATATATAGGTGAGAGAGCTGAGATCATTAGAGGCAGTGTTGCTTTCGGCCCGTTCACATTTTAGACTTGCGTGAATTTCCCGTTAAGAGGGCTCCGTTGATCTACTCCCGAAAGTAGATGAAATTCGTACTCGCTTGATCTGATCAACACCTGTCACCTCCTAATCTGCCAACCCCAACTAGAGGTGCAAATAGTAACCGTGCCTTTTGCCGTGGTCACTAGTTAGATGGTGTTGGCAATTCGGCCCCTAAACTTTTGTTTATTGGAGAAGAAAAGGTTTATAAGTAATTACACTTCTATCACATTGATTTAGCTCAAAAACACGTTAATTTTTTAATTAAAAAAATTATATTGTAATTTTTTGCTATTTAAATTAAATTTTCAAATTCATTGATTGTATTGAAATAAATTAGATTGTGTCTCACATATCAAAATTGATTTAAAAAATTAAAAAAATGAAACATATAAAAACATATTTACTCATTTTTATGTTAGAGGGAAACATTATTTCATTTTTTTTTAAATCATTACAAAATTTGTAAATATATTTATCTCTATTTTTTCTCAACAATACTTTTACATAATCAAATATGTGCCTTAAGAACACATAAGACACGAATGTAATTAAATTTAAAAAATTTGATCAATTTTGCACTTTATTTCAAATTTGAGGAGTTATATATTGATTTTTAAACAAAAGGAATGAGTAAATTTGTGATAAATCGGTGAAATACTTTCATCTCACATCACCTCGGTAAAGAAACTATCATATATGTATAAATAAATAATAGGATAAAGTATAAAAATTACCCCTACACTTTATCTTCGGTCTCATTTTAACCCTAATGGTTGCAATTACAACAGTCAAATCCCTATATTTTCAGTCAAGTACCAATCAAGTCCCTCCGTATATTGTCTGTTGGAAATTATTGTTAAGGAGAGGATAATACCGTCATTTCGCAAGATGATTCATATGGCAAAGTGATGAGGTGGCACCATCGGATGACGTCGAGACTATTTGCCATCTGTCAAATGATTACTCGTCCACGTATGCTAGCATTTGCTAATGTAGGTTATTGCTGTGGAGTAACTTGACACTTTCGGTCAAGCATCAATCAGGCCTTTCTGTTTATTGTCTGTTAGAAATCACTATTAAGGAGAGAGTAAAACCGTCATTTCACAAAATGGTTCACGTGACAAAGTGATGATGTGACATCTTCGAATGATGTGGAGACTGTCTATCATATGTCAGATGCTCACTTGTCGACGTGTGCTGACATTGGCTGAGGTAGGTTACTGCCATAGAGTAACTTGACGTTAAAAAAAACAAAAATAAAGTATTACAAATTATGCTACCCCTAAAAATCAATTCAAGAATCTTAAGAATAAGGAATAATAACAAAACTAACTCACCAAAGAATTGGTTTACATAAAGTTTTGAGATAATTTTTATATATATTAAAAAACTAAAGTAGTTTCTCTCTCATTATAATATTTATATTTATAAATAAGTATTTATATATTTATATGATATATTAAGATATATAATATTTATATCGAAGATGAGAGGGAATCTACTTCAACTTTTGAATATATATTTTATGAATAAATAAATATTTATTTATAAAAATATTCTATATAAATATATATTATGAAAATATATAAATATTACAATGAGGAAGAATCAACTTCAACTATTTAATATATATAAATATTATCTAGGAATGATATGCAAATAAAGCTTTAGGTAGGGATGTCAACGGGACAGGTATGGGGCGGGGATGACCTTCCCCGTCCCTGTCCCCGTTTAGCAATACTCGTCCCTGTCCCCATCCCCGTTTTGGGGAAAAAAAAATTTCTCATACCCGTCCCCACGAAATAATGAATTCCCCGTCTCCGTCCTCGTTTACCCGCCAAGTATATTAACTATTATAAATTATATATTAAATGTATAAAATAAATATTTAAAATTATTATAAATATTATATATATTAAATAAAAAATATATTACATATATATTGAATAAAAATTAAAAACACGTATATAATCTTTGAGTTTGACTGATGCACTTAACCAAAGAAGAAGTGGCCTTTATTTATAACCTCACAAGGCCTTCACTTCTTTGTGAGAAACTGATGTGGGACTTCTAAAGGATTAATCACGCCAACAAAATTAACAAATAAATATTTAAACGGGTACGGGGCGAGGTAGGGACTATCGTACCCGTCCCCGTCCCCGTACCCGTGCGGGTAACATGTCAAATTTTCATACCCGTCCCTATCCCCGCTATTAACATCCTCATACCCTCCCCGAACGGGGCGAGTGAAGCGGGTACCCACCAGGTACGGGTATATTTGACATCCCTAGCTCTAGGTGAGCTTGTTTAATTGTTGGTGTCTTATTTTTAAGGTTCTTGATTCGATTCTTAAGGATAGCATAATTTGTAATGCTTTATTTTTATTTATTTATTTTTTAACATTAAGCTACTTCATGGTAACAACCCACATCAGCTAACGCCAGCACATGTGAACGAGTGTGCGTCTAATATATGGCAGACAATCTCTTCATTTAAGGATGCCACATCATCACTTTGTCACATGGATCATCTCGCGAAATATCAAATTTACCTTTTCCTTAACAGTGATTTATAATGACAACAAACGGGGGGCCTGATTGGTGCTTGATCGAAAGTGTCAAGCTACTTGATGGTAGCAATCCACAGCATCCAACGCCAGCAAACGTGGACGAGCGAGCGTCTAATAGATGGCAAATAGTCTCCCCATCTTCACTTTGTCACATGAGCTATCTTACTAAATGACGATTTTACCCCCTCATCATTCGAGGGTCCTACGTTATCACTTTGCCATATGGATCATTTTACAAAATGACGATTTTACCCTCATCTTAACAGTAGTTTCTAATAGACAATAGATGGAGGGACTTGATTGGTGTTTAACTGAAAGGGTAAGGATTTGATTGTCACAATTGAAATCATTGGGATCAAAGTGAGATCGAAAGTAAAGTGTAAGGATGATTTTTGTACTTTATCCCAAATCTATATTACAATTTAGCTCAGCCTTGATTGGACAGATATATGCGTGTCAAATGCGAGAGGTGCGGGGCTGGCAAGAGAGAGAGTGGGGGGGCTGACGAGAGAGAGTGTGTGAGGGGGTTTATGGGCGTGTCAGTGGGAAGAGAGAGGAGGAGAGAAAGGGGGTTGGGGGAGTGATGGGACAAGAGAAAAAGAGGGGCAGGAAAGGGGTTGAGAGAGAGATGAGAGAGGGAGGTTGGGGGAGAGATGACGTGAGAAAGACAGGGGGTTGGGTTTGTTGGGGTGGGAAAGTCTTTTTTTTAATTAAAAACAGTTTTTTTTGGGTAATTTTTTATAAGTAAATTAAGTTTTTTATTTGAATGGGAAGTTTTTTTTAGAAGTAAATTAAATATAAATAATAAAATAATAAATAATTAATTTTAAGTACATATACTTTTATACTATTATCTATATTACAATTCGGCTCAGCCTTGATTGAACAAATATACGCATGTCAAACAGGAGAGGCACAGGGCTGGCAAGAGAGAGAGTGGAGGAGCTGACAAGAGAGGGAGTCTAGGGGGTTTGGGGCCGTGTAAGTGGAGGTAGAGAGAGAAAGGGGGTTGAGGGAGTGATAGGACAAGAAAGAGAGAATGATGGGATAGGGGGTGAGAGAGAGAGGAGAGAGGGGGGTTGGGGGAGAGATGACGTGAGAGAGACAGGGGGTTGGGTTTGTTAGGGTGGGGAAGTCTTTTTTTTAATTAAAAAAATTTTTTGGTAATTTTTTTATAAGTAAATTAAGTTATTTATTTGAATGGGAAATTTTTTTTAGAAGTAAATTAAATATAAATAATAAAATAATTAATAATTAATTTTAAGTACATATACTTTTACACTATTAATTTTAACGAATTTAAATTTGGTATATTTTTAAGAGTCAGGATTAATTTTTTCTCTCCACTTTAGTTGTCTTTTCTCTCCACGGGTAATTAATTTACTATATAAAAATTAATAATTAATTTTTCAAATATCAGTCAAATTTTTTAAAAATTTTGTCAATATTTGTCAAATTTTGATGTACTTAAATTAAAAATTATTAGTAATTATTATTTTACTAAATAATTTAAATTTAGCATATTTTTAACCGTTGAATTTATTTAATAGTCAATTATTTTTTTGTTTCCACTTTAGTTATCTTTTCAGTCACTTTACATAAAAATACACCCTCTTATTTTTTATAAGTGTTTTTAAGCTAAATTTTTTCTTTGAAATAAATACAAAAAAATAAATAAAAATAATTAATTTACTATATAATAATTAATAACAATTAATAATAATTAGTTTACTATATAATAATTAATTTACACGTGACGAAATTTTAGTTAAAATTTTTTAAAATTTTTGGAATTTTATGAAATTTTTTGGTACAAATATCAGTCAAATTTTTGTCCAAATTTGTCAAATTTTGATGTACTTAAATAAAAAATTATTAATAATTACTATTTAACTATATAAATAATTAATAATTAATTTTAAATACATACATCTATTTAAGTTATTTGTAGGCCAAATTATATTTCATGTGAGAGAGAGAGAGTGGGGGAAGGGTTAGGCAATGAGAGAGGCTACTGACTTTTTTATTTTTTTTGGTCTTTCCCGAGAGTGTGTGTGACAGTCGCTGGGGGAGAGAGGGAGTAAAAGAGAGGGGGCGGCTGGGGGAGAGAGAGAGAGAGAGTGGGGGGAAGGGTTGGGCAGTGAGAGAAGCCGCTCGTATTCTTTTTTTTTTTTTTGTCTTTCCCGAGACAAAAATGGGTGCAGTGAGAGAGAGGCAATCTGACTTTTTTTGGTGCAGTGAGTAAGACAAAAAGGGATGCCCGCGAAAAATAGTTAAAATTTGATACATAAAAGTAATATGTATTAAAATTAGTGGGCCAAACAGGGCCAAACTTGACAGATTTTAATTAAAGAAATGTTTAGTTAAAAATTTATTAAAAAAGTAAAAAATTGATAATTTTTAATTAATTTTTGTCCATCAAACAGAAATAAATAAATAAGAATATTTTTTTGGTAAGTAAAATAAGAATAATTAATTTTAAATATTTTTACTTTTATACTATTTGTGTTATCTTTCTACAGTAGTGAAAAAAATCCAAGGTGAGTGTATGGTTGGAAAAAAAAAAAAAAACAATAATAGCACAAAAATTTTAATAAAAAATAATATGTGTTTAAATTTAAAAAATTTAGTAAAAATTAATAATTTGATAATCAAACATCCGAAATCTCTTTAAATTTTATAAATATCAGTTTACTATATTTTATATTATTTTTTTATCATATATTTTATACTCTCTCAACTTTCAACCGTGGTCAAATAGTTTAAAAAACATATAATAATGACTTGAATTAAAATAACTCAAAATTATAAAAAAATATATATTTAAGTAGCAAAACAGAATGAACTTTATTAACAGCATACCAACGCCATTAAAAAATTGAATTTTTTATTTAAAATACATACAAATTAGAATAATTAATTTATTATATAATAATTAATTTTAAAGAATTTAAATTTGTTATATTTTAAACTGTTAAATTTATTTATTAGTCTAGAATTATTTTTTCCTCTCCACTTTAGTTGTTTTTCGATCACTTTACATAAAAAATATACTTTTATTTTTCTCTCAATTTTTGATTTTTTATATGAATGAATATTAAACAAAGTTAACTAAGTCTTAAAAAATAATATTTAAAATTTAATTTTAATATACTTAAATTAAAAATTAAAAATAATATTTATTTGATTTATTTTGTTGATTTGATAGTTGTGTACGTGGCATAGGGAGATGCTGATACTGAGTGGAATAGCATTCTTTTCTTTCTCGAGACAAGAAGGGAGTGCCATGCAAAAAACGTTGATACTCTTATTTATTTATTTAATGATAGAATTATTTATTTTTATTTTTTTTATTTTAGATTGTATCTAAGTTATATTTTCAATTTTTTATATAAATTTATTTCAATTACAAATTTAAATTTGAATTCTTTATTAGTCAAATTATGGTTTCGTGCCATTGGCACGGGCAATACCTAGTAATTTTATATTGTGAGATGTGAATCGTTATGAGTGTGGACTTACCCAAAAGCTATTAATGTGTGAAATGATACTGCGTCACATTTAACTAGATATTAATTTGTAAAATAATAAATTTGCTTAAACTTGATTTGATTAAAGCCCATATCAAAATTTTAACAAACTAAATTTAAACGCATTTTTAAGATAATAACACTTTCAAACCAAGCTTAAATCTATTACTTAGCTCACTTAATTTGTGATCCTAAGAATTATAGGAGTAATTTTTTTAGAGGAATGCTGAATACATTTTACTTTTGCTTTTGGTTTGTCGTACTCCATTCCTTCTTAGAATGAATGAATGGTGTTTTTTGAAATATGAAAAATTTTAAGGTGAATTGCATTTTCCATCTTTAATTATATCACCGCTATTATAAATTATCGCTTTCAGCCATTGCCACTGCCTAAGGGTAGACGCATGTCCATAATTTTACGGGATCCACCCAAATTCGCATACGTAAGATTTCGATCTATTTATAATTCAATTGGGATAGTCTTAAGAAAAGTTTCAGGCATGATATGTTTGGTATAAAGACATTAAAATGTAATTTTATTTTTTTATATATTACAAGATTTTAAAAATGTATAAGCAATACAATAAAAAATTTCAAATAAAAAATATTTTATTATTTGTTTGGTTATTAATTGGATAATGCAACTTTATTTAGTTAATATTAATTGTGGAAATATGAAAAATATTAGATAAATGGTAAAAAAAATTATAAATTAATTTAACGTAATTGGACGGAATTAGAATTTAAGAATTAATATAGAGTAGGACCTGAAATTGAAATAACAAATAAGTGAACTGATGTAAACAATCTTGAAATGTCAACTGTATGCGGGTAGTGTTTGGTGGAATAGTGGCAAGCCTTTATCAGAAGATTACTAAAGATTACCTTAAAAAATAGAAAAAAGGATAAAAGAATAAAAAGGGGGAAAACAAAAAAAAGAGGACAAATTTGATGCCGGCAAACAAGACGTCCTACACAATTATATAATCTTTTCTAAATTTATATAAACTTTACAAAACATACAAACATAGTACTTCATGTGTTCCCAAAAAAAAAAAAAAAAAGATTGGGCAATGCTATTATAATTCAAATTCAAAGGATACAAACGAAATGGTTATAGGAATAATATATTCTTGCACAACTTTTATATAAAATAAATGGTTATTTTATTGATGTTTTGTTGATAGGAAATAAAATAAAATAAAAAATGTGATTTAATAACAGATTTAATAAAAAATAATTTAAACTTATACATTTAAGCCGAAATCAAATTTGGGATAAAGATACACCATCTCACCTGCTATTCCTAATTCCATGTTTTGAGGGATTTGGATTGCTAATCCCCTTTCTCTCTCTCTTTTTTTTTTTATTTATTATATGGACCCACAGATGACAAATTCAATCCCGAATCTTATATCCCCAAACAAACACAGGTTTTGGGTTCAAGTCCATGGAATAAATGAAAAAAAAAAAAAAAAGAGGGGAGAGAGAGAGAGAGAATTATTAAGTTAATACTAATCAACTGGCAATTAAGCACATTGCGTTCGTAACTCATAGCAGATATAAAAGTTATTCGTCAGTACTATGATGTGTTTAGAGTCGTATAAAAATATATAAAATAAAATAAAATTATAAAAATAAATATCTCGTAATTTGTACAGTAAATAAAAAATTTAAATTTTATTATCTTATAATTTATATTTATAAAAATTTATAAAATTTTATTTTATTTTATTTAACTCCAAACCACGAAGCATATACACGAGAGCTGGAATGTGGTAGTCAAGACACAAGGAGACTTGAGGGCCCCGGTATTATGGGCCCAAATCCACACGTTCGCTCGACCCCCATGACTATATAATAAAATAAAGTAAGTGATATAACTATTTTGTATTACTTTTACGTTACTATTTTTTTAACCTACTTGACCTAAACAGTGAAATATCGCAGTCCGTTTAGTTCAAAAGGGCTTCCGTCATCGCCATAATTTAGTACAAGGAGGCAGAATGAAATTATATTCTTTATGTTGATATTTTAATTCATCTTTTAAAATAAATTAATATTTCATAATGAGTATAAAATAATATTTTAAATAAGCATATCAAATAAGATAATGAAATAAAATTTATAAAAGTACAAAAATGATTACATTCCCTCGTACTAAATTAAACTAAAAAATAATATTATAGTACGATAAAAATATGTCAAAAGGACAATGAGACTTACGATCTTATTATTTTAAATAAAAATACTTATTGAAATGCATTTTAATTGTAAGAATATCATTGTTACTACGTTATTCTTATAATTTTATTTTTGTATATATTCATTCGACAAAAAAAAAATAAGGTATTTTTCTAGCACATAAATTCATATTTGTAAACAGCTCAAACGTTTATTTATTTTTTTCTGTTAAAAACTTTATTTCGCACTTTTGGGAGGGGGGGTTCTTGCAAGATTTGGCTTGGGCATTAATCTTAGGGGCGTCATTGTGATGTGAATCTAGGCTCGGCTGTATGAAACATATTGTGAAATTGAAACATTTGTAACTCGTGGCGAATGGGCATCAATATGTTCCAGCTGAGACGCAAGTTTTAGGGGATTCCAGCACGCTGCAGTCGATTTTACACTGCAGGGACTACATTGAAACATCTAAATATCAGAATTTAATCAAAAGATTTAATAAATACTATAATAAATATTATTTGATAAAATCAATAACTTTTGATTAAATCTTGATATTTAAATGTTTCATTGCAGTCCTTACAGTGTAAAATCTACTGTAACATCCTGAAACTCAGTTTTAAGGTCTTTAGATAACTAACATTTACACCAAAAAAAAAAAAAAAATTGTAAAAGAGACGTAATCGTAATAAAATTTTATTAAAAAAATTAATAAAAATATGAATTTTTTTGATATTTTTTGACTCACCCAACGCTCCTTAGACGTGATCTTGGAGGTACGGATGGATTTCGGAGCTCCCAGTTTTTCATGTTCTAGTCCTCAGCTGTGGCTCCTCCTCTGCACACGTCGGCCCATGGCATTATAATTAGGGCTGGAATTGGTTTATAAATGTTGTAAGTACTGACTCATTTTTGTCGTGGATAATTAAAATTTTAGGTATTTTTTATTTTATTTTATTTTATCTTTTCTTTCATATATTTGTCAATTTTTTTAATAAAATTTCAGTGATGTAGCATAATATAGCAGTTGAAATCTAATTTTAACTAATTTTTTTCTTAAATGTTTTTCAGTTTTTACTAATTTTCTCTGATTATTTTTAATTTTTTCTAATTTTTCATACTTTTCAAGAAATATGCTAAGTATCTAATAATCTATAATTTTTTAATTTTTTGTCATTCCAAACACACCTTAAATAAGTTTTGTTTTATAATTTGAAGAGTGGGATACCGAAGTTAAAAAAATAAAATAATAATAAAAATTAATTAAATCAGATACTCCATTTTGGAGTTGAACTGTAAGTTTGATCCAAACCATTATTTTTTCATTTGTACTCTAAGCTCACCCTCTTCCCTTTATTTCTCGGTATCTCTCTCTCTTTCTCTCTCTCTCCCCCTCTCGTCAGATAAATATTTTTTACTTTACAATTATAAAAAGCATAAAACAAATATTATAAATATGACGTGAAATATTGTTAAAAAAAGTAACTGTGAGATAGCGAAGTAATTTTTTTATTATATTATAAAAATTTTGTTAAAAGAAATTAGCGTGAATAATCAATGTTTATTAGGCTTTGTTTTGATTGTTGGGTATGGTTGGGGGATGGCAAATTTTTTTGACCAAGTTGATTTTAATCCTTGTTTATACAATTGAAATTTAATATTAGATTTTAAATTACAAAATGGGGATAAGTAATAATATGGAGTGGTATTACTTATACCTCACTCTCATATTTATTTCCTGCCAAAATAAGGTTCAAATTTATTTCTATTCACATCTATCCAATCATATATTCTTTTTTTTTTTTGATCGGTAAGCAGGGTTATTGGGAAGAAGGGAGAGCCTGTGATCGAACTCGGGTGGATAAGTGGGTAACGGAACAGCTCGCCAACTAAGATAAAGCCGCATTTATCAAGTCATATATTCACACTATATACAATCTTATATATTATGTATTACTTATATTTTATCATTTAATCCCTTTAATCAAATATAATATTAAAGTTTTAAACTTTAATTTTTTTTTATGACTCGAGGTGTTCAAACCAACTTACGTGTTTCTTAAATGATATCTGAAGTTATAAATTAATTATCGAATAAATAACTTAAAAAAACTCAAATTAGCGAATGCTTAAGAGTAAGAGTAAAAGATATTATTGGTTGAATAACACTCTCATGTTTGATTTTTAAACTCGGACTGGGGAATAAAATGAAAATTTTGAACTTTTGGCATTATTTCCTGCAGAGAAACAACACCCATGTATGATCTGGGGGGGCAAAAATGTAAAATCGAGAAAAAAAGATGTGCCTTAATATTAGCTAAACCAGGTATGAAAAGCGCGCCAACATTGTTCACGTAAGGTAACACCATTAACTGCAATGCAAATGGCAACTCATAGAACCATTCAGATTCTCGTCCTCGATCCCACAAAGCCCTAATCGCTAAATCGTCAAAAATCCAGAACTAGGCTTTGCTAGCTGCTCGATTTTTGAGGGGTTCAAAAAAATGGCGAAGAGGTCGACCTTGGGGCTCCTCTTGAAGCTCATAAACTTCTTGTTGACACTCTCGGGTCTATCTGTTCTGTTCCTTGGAGTCTACCATTTGATCAAGTGGATTCAAAATTCGTACAAAACCCATCAATCGGCCTCTCGGGTTTCTATATTGGATCATCATCTGAAGAATGGAGTCGACAGGCTTGCTTCGGCTTGGTAAGTGATTTAATTGCGGTTTTAATGATTTGAATTTCTTAGATTTTCAGTTCATATTTGGTTGATGGTTTTGTTGTGATTGAAGTTCACTGCCGGATGATCATTGCTTATCCAGTATGAACTTGAATGCATGTAGATTGAGCTTTTAGATGCTTTGTCTGAGGAAATTTGAGAACTTGGATTCGGGCTTATTTTATTGCATTTATTATTATTATTATTATTTTTTTGGCGAAGGCTTTCCTCAAATGCTGATTTCATTAATTATATATGTGGGTAAATCAATTGATTTAGAAATGGAAAGATGCCTAATTGCCTCGTCTAGTGCCTTATAGACTATGTTTACACTGGATAAATCAATTGATTTAATCCTTATTTAATTAATTGTATATGTGGATGAATCATTTGAGTGAATTGTTTACTTCTGAGCACTTGACACCACTGAATGATGATTTCTCTATTCATCATCATTTTGCTTTCAAGCAACTTTGACTTAATCTTTAGCTAAATATCAGATACTAAAAAGTTAGTTTGCAGTGCCAGTAATAATTTACGCCCCCGGGATTTTTCTCAATTTTCTTTCCCTTGTACAATATGTGCTGCAGCACACAACATTTATATCTTCAATTTGATACATGTCATTTTCTAATGTATGATTTTTACAGGTTTATTTTCCTTTTTATGGCGATAGGAACGCTGCTGTTTTTCATCTCCTGCCTTGGATATCTAGGAACCGGTCGGAGGAACCCTTGCTATCTGTCTTGTGTATCCTTAAATTTCATGTTCAAAGAAGAGTTTAGTTCATTACTCTTTTCTTTTATTTTCTTTCTTTTATGGTCTTTGTTTTGAATTCCATCCTTGAATTATCAGTTCCTTGACTACTTTCAGTACTCAGTACTCTTATTTGGCCTTCTGCTGGCAGAATTGATAGTTGCTGCTTTCTTTCTTTTTAATCAAAACTTCAGTCAGGTGATAAGCTATTTTTCCTTCATTAGATTTACTCATATTTATTTATTTTTTCTTTATATGGAACATCGATATTTATTTTTTGTTTCTTGATAGATGAACAAGAACCGAGGATTAAATCCCATTTGTGAAAAGTTCTAAGTTGTTATTTGGATTATTAAAGAAACTTCTTTATCTGGACCATCTCGACTCATCTTTCTCGTTCATTTTTTTTTTTTTTTCATTTTTACATGAAAACTGTTCATAGTTGTGTTTAATTTGTGTAAATCATTCATAAATTGTTAGGTTTATATTTGAAATGGTAAATTAGTGAACAAAACAATGAAATCCAATTTCATATTTTTAGACATTGGCTAGGATGTCATAGAGAGTATAGGAGTGAGGGTATTAAAATCAGAGCACATCAGAATGAAGTGACACTGTTTTGGAGGCTCGGAAAAGTCAAAAATCCTCTTTGTTGCAAGATTCAGCTAGCGGGGTACTTGTAAGAAGTTGCGGGAAAATGATAAGAGCGCCACTGGTTCTAGAGAGATTCATGGGAAGCTTGTCGAAAGGCATGAGAAGCTTGCTGGATTTTCGTGGGAAGCTCACTCCCATAAGCAATGGATGTGCAGATTTAAGATTGCATATGGAGACTCATTTTGTCCGGAATTCTGAATTCTATGTTTTAGGAAACATTTAAGGAAGATTTGGTAACGTCTAATGAGCTGGAAATCTAAAAAGTAAGGAGTTCCATTATTGAAGGAATTTGAAAGCCATGGGAATTCTTTACCAATCTTATTTAAATACTACATTCACATTGAACTTTGTATAAAGACTTTGCTTCTAAGGTTTAGAACATCCATCCATCAAGAAAGAGGAAGTTCAAATGTATTGAGTGCTTTATTGAGACTTTTCTCATACACTTGGCCACACCATCACATCATTGTAGAAGATTGGTGTTAGCGGATCATGAATTCGGTTCATGGTGGTTCATTCACTTAGAGTCGGTGAGTTGCAAGAGTGCGAGCAAACTATTCGTATGATAAGATTGTGGACTCGATTGCGAAACTATCACAGATAATCTTTGCCAATTACAATTAGTGAATGAGTTTTGATCCTCCATATTAGGGTTGAGGTATTTCCCTACTTTTCTTAAGAATTTTCTCGTTAAATCTTTGTGAATTATTTCTCTATTTTTTTGCACTTGTGATTGCCTTATTATTTGACTGGGATTGCTTCAATTGTTAGCACGTGAGTTTTTCATAAATAAATAGTGTTACCCTTTTTTCCCCTAAGAATTAATGAAGGCTGGCCATGAATTGAAACAAGGCTTTGTGTAACATATGCTGCAATGTAATAACTCAACACCAAAAGACAATCACAGAATTTTCTGTGATTTCTCTAGGTCTATGGTAAGGCATAAATATTGGGATTAACATATCAACTAATTGTGCTGAAGCATCAGCTGCTACACGATTTTTCCCTATAGATGTGCTCGAATGCTGTATTAGCAATTTATATAAGGTTGAAAGCTTCCACCAGGTTCTGGCAGTATAATTTCCCGGGACACTGACCACATTCAGCGTCTCCAGCATATAGAATAATAGATCAGTTGAGATGGAGCTCGCACAATGCCAATCCAGAAGTTCTGCAAAACATTACACAACTCTTGTCTTTGAAATCAATCTAATTGGCACTGGTGGTGTGACTTTTTATCCTTGAAACCAGTAATCTTTGACCATTTTAAGGATATGAAATGTTTGTGTTGAATATATTTCGGGGGGCAGTAAAGAATTTGAAATGTTGGAAATTCTCACTATGTAACGTTAGTTTATGGTGTGGATGTGCTTTGATAATTAAATACCATTGTGGATGCACTTTAAAAATTAAATACCATTGTGGATGCACTTTAACTTTTGTTTTTCTCATCAACCGGCAAAAATGCTGAACTTTTATCGACTCTAACAGGATATGCTGCGCTTTGACAAAACAGGCGATTTCAGATCAATTTATCATTTCGTACACATGAATTGGAAAATCATCAGATGGGTTGTTCTTCTGGCACTCATTTTGGAGGTGAAGTTCTACAAAGATAGATTGTTTCATTCTTAAAATTCTGATCCTATCAAAGTTTCTGTCTTTTTATCTTATACGTACACTCATCTTAATTTTAATCAATTGCAGGTCATTGCTTTAGTTATAGCTTTGTACCTACGATCCATGAACCAAGCAGTTTATGATAGCAGCGACGATGAGATCATTGTCTACCCTGGATCTCAACAGGCAAGAACTGACGAAAGGAGGACCCCTGCAACCGGCACTCATGGCTCACCTGCTGGTAATGATCGGGAAAACTTGGTCGTAGTTTAGCATATCGGCTGGAGTACTGAAGTTAGAGATAATCATAGGAATGGACTTCGTGAATAATTATGTATGAAAATGCTCATCGTTCGTCACCCTACCATATATTTACCTAGTATCGTATGTTTTCTTTTTTATGTGCCGTGTGATCCAATTATCTGCTGATTTTGCATCTGGGTTCTAAGCATCAATTGCCTCACCTATGCCTGCAAGAGAAAGAACCCTTTCCGCTTGTCTAATTTGGAAGGTTGACACGTGTAGCCATCCAATTCTGCAATGCTCTCATTGCTCTCTAAGCTACTATATGTGCCTACTCTGCATTCGTGATCCAGTCTATCGAGTCTTAGCGTGAATTCGAATTTGGACGTGGCTACTGTGTTAACACTTTGTCACGAAACGGGTTATAAACCCCCCCCCCCCCCAAACCAAAAAAAAAAATGAACGAGTTGAATGGATGAATTTTTACTTTAGCATATGGCACCGTTTGGCATCTACACAAAAACAAAAAAGAACTCTAAAAATTTCTATCACATCAACTTTTTTATTTCACTATACGCATTACAAACTTACAAATTTTTTCACTTTATCTCATTTTTTCTCACTTTTTATCACTCCAGACACACACATGGTATCATCGCCTACGCCAAACTTTCAACAGGTCTGTCACATGCATGCAGGCTCACCAAGTAATTTATCTGCGTTTTAAAAACCTAACACTGTTTAAAAATATTTATATTTTAGAATTAATTTTATTTTAAAATAAAAAATTAATTTAATTAAATTTCATAAATAAAATTTTATGTTTACAACACAAGTTTAAATTTAAGAATCGAATTAAATTAATTTAAGGTAAATGCAAATTTAATCATATTATTTAAAAAAAAGAATAAATACGACATGTGAGGATAAATTTGGCCATTTACTTGTATGATTAAGAAAGTAATAAATTTGTATCAAATTTTTAAAAATCTTTAGGGATTGATATTACAATAAGAAGACAAGTATTTACTGTAAAACATTGAGTTCGATGCAGTTAGATTTTTCATTTCCGATCACAAGAATAACAAGAAAGAAAGAGTCATTAAATAGCTCCAAACGTGGGGGACTCGGTTTTTTTTTTTTTTTTAATTTTCTTTTCCTTTTTTTTTTCATCCGCCGGTGACCACTACTTCTTCAAATTTCAAATATAGCACTAAATTTTTTTTAAAATTAGTAATTTTTAATTTAATTACATAAATTACAAAACTATAATTTTTATTAACTTTTTACCCCTCTAAAGCCACACATAATACTATCAACCGTTGGAGATTATTAAAACTCATTTATGTTTGATTTAGGGGATTAGATGATGGGTAAAAGTAACATCATAAATAATATTGGGAGTGGATATAATATAAGATTAATTTTTTATATTAGATTATTTTTTTAGTATTTGGTTGATCGGATATAAAGTGAGATAAAAGATATAATTTGATACGAGGTGTGGTAGGAAATAATTTTGAACCTTTAAATTTTGACAGAAAGCAAATCTTAAAGTGGAGGATGTGTAATATTACCACCCAATCGTATTGTATATATATTATCTATGGGTTTTTGAAAGCCGGTCACTATTTATAGACTTATAAGGATTTTAGTCATACAAAAAAAATTTATTTGTGAATAAGTCACACTTGTAACAAAAAGACAAAAAAATGTCACTGCGCGTTTTCAATACATTTTGAAACTGCCAGTTTTATCCTAACGCTCGTAACTTCAGCGACTTTCCTTCTTTGTCACAAACAGATTCAAAATCGATTTTTGAAACATGATCAAAACAGATTCAAAATGTATATTCGGTACTATTTTTATAAAAGCATATATCTTATACGAAATATTACCACATCCAAACAGCACCATTGTAAGAATGTAAACAGCACCATTATACCAAACGACACCATTAATGGTGCTGTTTGCATACTAGATATATTCGGTATTATTTTTACAAGATTATACATTTATACAACACAGTACCACTAGAAACAGTACCGAAATTATTTTTTACCGGTACTATTTTCATACTGACATAAAAAATATTAATCGATACATAACACAAACCAACCATTAATGGTGCTATTTGGTATAAAGGTGTTGTTTGGATATGGTACTATTTAGTAAGCTCTATTAATGGTGTTGTTTGCATACTAGATATATTCGGTACTATTTTTACAATATCATACATCTTATACGAAAACAATACTCCTAAAAACAGTACCGGTGCTGTTTTGTACCCGTATTATTTTCATACTACCATAAAAAATATCAATCGATACATAATACAAACCAATTATTAATGGTGCTGTTTGGATGTGGTACTGTTTAGTAGGCTCTATTAATGGTTTTGTTTGCATACTAGATATATTTAGTATTGTTTTTACAAGATCATACATCTTACATGAAACAGTACCACTAGAAACAATACCGGTATTGTTTTGTACCGGTACTGTTTTCATACTGCCATAAAAAATATCAATCGATACATAATACAAACAAACCATTAATGGTGCTATTTGGTATAATGGTGCTATTTGGATGTGGTACCGTTTAGTAGGCTCTATTAATGGTGTTGTTTACATACTAGATATATTCGGTACTGTTTTTACAAGATCATGCGTCTTACACGAAACAGTACTACTAGAAATAGTATTCGTATTGTTTTGTATTGATACTGTTTTCATGCTGCCATAAAAAATATCAATCGATACATAACACAAAACCAATCATGTGAGCCAACATCATCATATTTTTAAAATCAACATCATTTCTCAGAAAACATAAAGGATGTTCATGGATTGAGTAATTAAATAACACATTTTTCACATTCAAACTCGACCAATTCTTACACATTTAACGCAAAATCTAAAAATAACAAATTCAAAGACATGACTGCTTGGAATCGTTAACAGTACAAATTCACCTAATGCATAAATAGATTTGTATATATTCCTTATTCGACCGACGTTAATCGTAATCGGTGCTCATTTAAATTAATGATATACCATATCTTCACACAATTTATAAGGAAGGAAAAAAATGGAAGAAACGTGATTTTCGATTAGTGCGATTTCCGGTAACTCTCATCTAACTTAATTATAGTAATAAATGGTATTCTTGGTTTATCAGAAATTATATTTAAAATAAACTCGTGGGGACCCACTCAAAAGTGTGACCTATTCACAAAATTTTCTACATAAATATGACTTAAAAGTAATATTTTTTTAAGTAACTAATAAGTTTAAGAGACTGCAAAATATGACTTAAACACAATTTTCTATATTATCTAATAAGAATTTGTAGTCCATTGTCATTTTGCAAGCCCAAACAAAAAATTTTGGGCCTCTCTGAACAACCGGTTCAATCCCTGCCTTTTTATCCTATATAATCAAACACTGCCTGTGGGATAAAAGAGAGTAACTCTGCTTCCTCTCTTCCATTTTCTCCCTTTTCGTCTCTCTCTTGTCTCTGTTCCCATTGCTTACTATTTGGCCAAGGAGTCACCAGGTGACCAAAAAATGGAAGAAGGAAGAAATAATAATAATAATGAGAATAAAAAGGGGTTGGGTCGGTTGGCCTGCAACGCATAATTATGTTCAGTTCAATCCTTCATAAAAAAATTAAAATAAAAATTGGTCCACTGATCTGAACCAAAGCCCAATGTTCATAAATCGAAACTGGCCCATTACTCAATAAAGGGTCAAAAATAAATCAGGGTGCTACATCTTTTTAATTCTCAACTCAATAAAAAGTTAAAATAAAATATTGAGTGTTACATTGTATTTCCAACGTTAGAAATTTAAGTATTTGAGTTTTTTTTTTTTTTTTTTTCATCCTTCCTACTCGCTTTTGTTTTAGATTTTTGGTAATTCAAAACATTCGTAATAATATAACATCATCATGTACGAGAAAAAAGAATAATATCCGCTAATTATTTCTCCTAATCATTTACATTATGACGAATTTTGCTTGAGGAATAGAATGATGATAGAATTGTTTTAATGTAATAATTTATGAGATTACATATAACATAAAATTATTATTTTTAATGTGAGATTATTTTTTTTAAAATATGTCATATTATTTTTCCTGCTAATCACTGTGGCTCCTTTTAATTAATTAGTACATAAGATACTGAAAGATAATTAACGTCACAGCATAATTTGTGAAATTAAATATAACATGAGATTTTTTTTAGTGTGTATTTTTTTTCATATTTAGTTGGTGGAATATAAATTAAAATAAAAGTATAATTTGATAAGAGATTTAACTTAAATAATTTAAATATTTAAATTTTGACAAGATCAAACAAATTCTAATGTGTAGATAGAAAATATACCTCCCTCATTCAGGGAATATATAATGGCAACGTTTAGAGTAACAAAAAAATTTTAAAAAATAATAAAAAAATATTAAAAATTCTAAAAGTTATTTATTTTTTATTTTACTGCACGAATTATGAATTCACAATTTATCTCACTTTATTTCATTTATCTCAATTTTTTATTACTTTAAACGCACCCAATATAAAACAGTTCACTCTAGGAACACCATTGGCCCGTTTGGAGGCTCAAAAACTAGCAAAAAGTACCTGGTATGTTTGGTAGAACCATAATTTTTTTCACTTTTTTGATTTGTTACAGTAAAAAATAAAAAATAAAAAGTTATCACTTTTTGATTTGTAACAGTAAAAAACATATCAAACACACAAAAGTTATCACTTTTTTTATTTGCTACAGTAAAAAGTTTACCAAACACCCAAAAGTTGTAAAAAAATACTAAAAAATATACTTTATTTTACCAAACACGCAAAAAAAAATTAACTAAAAAACACACAAAAATTACCAAAAATTTCACTTTTTTTCTTGTTTTTGAACCTCTAAACGGCCCCTACGACTGAAGCAAATTTTCACAACTAAATACCAGATAGATGAGCCTAACGTGTAACTAATTCAATTTCTCTTTGTAATACTTCAGTCAATCACCATTGTAGACTTTGTGTCGAATTTATGCAATTAATTATGAATTATTAACTCGCATAAAATCGACTTTCAGTTTAAATGGTAGTGACTTATTTTGTTTAATATGTGTATATTATTTTTTGTTGACATGTGAATGTTGTTGAAATATATTTTTATTATTGTATATAATTTTTATTTTAATTAAAACAAAACAATTTATTTTATAAAAAGTTATAGTGATAACTGGTGCCTGATTTCTTGCTTTCGAACATGAGAGCGATGGTACAGGATTTTAGGCTTAGTTTAAGAAGATGAAGAAAAAATATATGTAAAGTAATATAGTTATTGTGTTTGAAGAAAAGTTAATTTTCTGATAATTATTTATTTAATATATTTCAATTTCGTAAAATACTACTAATTTAAAATATAAAGAGATAAATTTAATTATTTTGAAAAATCAAAAAACTAATAACTAAAAAGTAACATCTAACAAAACAAAAACTTAGGGCGTGTTTAAAGTTATAAATTTATCAAAAAAATCCTTACAAAATTATAAATTTGTATAAAATCAATACAAATCTCTATAAATTTATATAAATATCTACAAAATTATATAATATTTACAAATCATCATAAAATCTATCCAAACTCTTAATAAATTTTGTACAAAATGCCAAAAAAAAAAAAAAATCTCTACCAAACGAATCATAATCTTTTTAAATAAATTTTTACTATTCATTTCTATTTTATTATTTATTAATTGTACTCCAAATTTAAATAATCAATACCACATTTTAGTCCAATTTTTATATTCCCAAACTCGGTCTCATGTCTGACACACGTTTTACACGATGGTAGAGCGAGGTGTTTAGTTAGTAAAAGTTTAGTTAAAAAGTATAATTAAAAATAAAAAAATTTGATTTAAAAATAATATGTAATAAAATTTAATTAAAAAATATAAAAAATTAATAAAAAAATAATAAAATCTGATTAATTTTATCCCATCAAACGCTCCTTAACTATCTTTTTGAAAACGGACAAAAGAGTCCTACAAAGTGATGGTGCAAGTGCAAAATAATTCATTTCTGTCGGCTTTATATGCTGGCTACATCTGGCTTCCGAGTGCAGATAATTCTTACAATGTAAAACGTGTAAAAAGAGTACTTGGTTGTCAAAAATTTAGTTAAAAAATATAATAAAAGTATAAAAAAATTTAGACATCGTTTGGTATCTCTAAAAAAAAAAAAAATTCAAAAAAACTTCTATTATATTAATTTTTTTATTTCACTGCGCACATTATGAACTCACAATTTTTCTCATTTTGGCCCCATTTTGTTTGCAAACAAACTCCAAAAAATTCTATAAATCTCTGTTAACGTTATATCACATTAACTTTTTTCTTTCACTGCACGCATTACGAACTTTCAATTTATCTCACTTTTTTTTTCACTCCAAACACACTTTTAATATAAAAGTAATATGTGATACAATTTAATTGAAATAAAATATAAAAATTAATAAAAATTAATAAATTTTAATTAATTTTAACTAACTAAATATTTCAAAATAATAATTACGTTGTAAAGTAGAGTGTTTGGATTTTTTTGAAAAAAACACCCAATAAACTTTAGTACCCCAAGTAGCTGGGTTAAGAAAAATTCAAATTGAATAAAGTTTAATTCAACGGATCTGATTCCTTTTTTGACCTAATCAATCACATGCTTGTCCCAATTTGAATCTCATAAAATTAATTCATACTTTATTTGACGTAATAAAAAATTTTGAAAGACGATGAAAAATATTAAAAAATTATATATTTTTATTCTACTATTCAAATTATGAATTCACAATTTATTTTATTTTATCTCATTTTATCTTATTTTTTATTACTCAAAACTCACTCTTAAATTGTGTACTGATATCGATTTTAGTAGCAACGTCCTAATATCGATGATCTTGGGGTGTTAAATTTATTTCAATTAATTTAAATAATATTTATTTTTTAAAAATGTATTTAATGATTCTATTATACTTCAAGTGAGGAATGATCTTGTTTGTATTTTGATAAGTTAAAAATTTTAAATTATTTTATGTTTTTTTAATCTTTTGCCACATTACAGAAGTGAGTAATATATTTAAAAATTATTAAATTTTAATGAAAGTTATATAACAAAAAATTAAAATAAAAAAATAAAAAATAATGGCTGCGAATCAAACAATTTTATATAAAATTTTGACACGTGTGTTTTTATATAATTTTAATAATTTTATTTTAAATTAAAAATAAATATTCAACAATTATTATACAACAATTTTAAAATTCACTTTTAATAATTTTTGGGATTTATTAAAACTCCAAACGTGTCTTAAATAGCGGCTTCGAGTGTATTTTGTGGGGCCCTGCTAAATTAATAATTAATAAATGCATGTCTCAATAATCATAGCCATGTCTTGGTCCCACCGCTACTTTTCCAAGTATTGCCTTTCCCAAAACTTTCGCAAGAGGGTTGCTTTTCTTTAGAAAAATATTTGATGTGACATTTAATTTATTTTTTATTTTTTCTTTTTAGGTTGTGTTTATAGTAATTAAAAAATAAAATAAAAAAAGTTGAGTTTGTAATTTGTACAATAAAATAAAAAATAAATATTTTTCTTATAAATTTTTAAAATTTTTAATAAATCAAACACAATTTTAATGTTATTATGAATAGTTTGGTATAATAAAAATGTGAGTGTAATGTTTTCAAATGATCATAGGATGAAAGTGTATTTTTGTTTGTATTTTTATTTTTTTATTTTATGTGTGTTATGTTTTGAAAATTTTGAAATAAGGAAAAGATAAAACTTATTTGGTTTGATTTTTTTTATTTTTGGTATTTTGAAAATTTTCTCGGTTTTGGTTAAAAATGTTAAAAATGACTTTTTATTAATTTATATTTCATGCATAAATTTATTTTTTATTTATTAAAAATTTTAAAAATATAAATAACTAAATATATTTTAAATTATTATCTTTATTTTTAAAAATAAAAAATTAGCTTAAAATAGATAGATCGAATGAGACATATTTTTAAGTTATAGCTAGACAATCGTGACAAGGATGTTTCAACGAAGCTTCTCAGGATATATATATATATATATGAGCGATCCTGAGTGATGTTGCTTAACTAGGTAAAATTTTTCATTAAAAAATATAATTCTTTTTTATAAATTAATCCTTGAATAAAAATTTTAATATAGTGTCACACTATACGGCATAAAGTTGTGAGAAAAAATTTTTAATTCAGGCTTATTTGATGTTCTCAAAAATACTTAAAAATTTTAAAAATTTTTAAAAATTATTTATTTTTTATTTACTATAAAAATTATAAATTATAAATTATAAATTACCTTAAATTATCTCAATTTACTTCATTTCTCATCACCGTAAATGCCTCGGGATAACATTTTCTCAGGGAGGCAAGGCTCACGATTAATAAAATTTGGCCATTACTCTATACAGGGGAGGCCCACCTGAGGTTTACGTGTCGGCTGGAGGACTGACCAAGCACCTGTTAAAAAGAAAAAAGGGCCGACCTGGCAAGACAATAAAGGGCCGAGTTTTGGAGTGGATTAGGCAAAATTTTGACTCAAAATTTTTTATTAGTATATAATATTTTAATCTAATTTTTTATAATCTAATTTAATATTTAATTTATAACTTAAATTTATTTCAAAAAATAAAAATAAAATTAAAGAACTAATCAGCAGCTTTAAGAAGTTCAAAAGAGAAAGTAAGAGACCATTTGACGTAAGCGTGAAAAAATTTTAAAAGTTAATAAAAATAAACTTTTTTAGAATTTAGAGTATAAAAAATAATGATGTTATCTCACTATACTTTTATTCTGCACTATTAACCGCTCATATTTTCACCATTAATTTTTAAATAGGAGACAACATATTATGTTGTGATGATTGTACTTTTATCCTACACCATTCAATACTCACGTTTTCGTTGTTAATTTTCAAATAGGAGACAATGTACTACGGCTGTAATGATTTGGAACAAAATACATCAGTTATTACCTATAGTCACCAGTACAAAATAAACGAGTGGTAATTCGTGCGAGACAAAAGAGTAGTGAGGGTATAATTTTTGTATTAAAAATTTATTTTGAAACGATTAGATATTTGTATTTGATTTGATAAAAAGTTATTAAAAATTATATAAAATGACACGTAACAAAATTTTAATATAAAATTTTGAAAATATTTAGAGTTTTGTGAAATCTTTTTGATATAAATGTTAGTCTAATTTTTTAAAAATTCTTCACAAAATCTAATAAAACACTATAATAGTTTGTTTTAACGAATTTTGGTAAAATTTTTAAAGAAGTTTAAAATTTTTAAAGTTTAGAAAAATTAAAACTTCTAAAAATTTTTAAATTTATTTGCGGATCCAAACGGCTCGTAAAGCAAATATTAAAGTCGTGGAAAAGGGTGCAAAAAAAGGGCATGAGGTTCGGTGAACAGTAAGAAACCGTCGTAAGGAGGTGTTCTTTGCACTTTGGTTTTTGCGCCTGGAATAACTACAGTTGCTAAGTTAGCCCCAGCCTGTTTGGGGGAATAAAAACTAGCATAAAATTTTTGATAATTTTTTTGTGTATTTTTTTAGTTATTTTTTTTCGTGTGTTTGATAAAATAAAGTGTAATTTTTAGTTTTTCTTACAATTTTTAAGTATTTGGTAAAATTTTTACTGTAGCAAAGTAAAAAAATGGTAACTTTTTGTGCATTTGGTAAATTTTTTACTGTAGCAGAGAAAAAAGTAACAATTTTTTGTGTGTTTGATAAAATTTTTTGTTTTATTTTTTATTGTAGCAAAGTAAAAAATAAAAAAAATTGTGATTTTACCAAATACATTAAAAGTTAAAAAATATAACTTTTTACTACTTTTTTTTGAGTTAGTTTTTGAGCCACCAAACAGCATAATCGGGCAAAAAAAACCCAAAAAGAACGACAGTTTGATGAAAATATCAATTTAGATTTTATAATAAATAAATTCTATTCTATTCTTTTTATTTTTCTTTTTAACAGAATACTATTCTATTCTCGAAAATCTCAAAAGGTGCAGTTTCAATAATAATATGTGTTAACTTTATCTTTTATTTTACCAATGCTCAAGCATAAATATATACGTCCGTACTTTATTTTTTATTCTGTTTTGTGTATTTAAATTAAGAATTTTATAATTAACTCGGTATATAAATTAGTGATTAATCATGATTAAAAAAAAAAAAATCTCCACGTATCTGGTTTTGCCTTTCTTTACAACTAATCTATTTAAAGAGGGGACGAGGGAAGAACCCTTGAAACCATAATCCGGCGATGGAAATCAAAGGGTATCTTCTTCTTCTGCTGTCTGTTGTAGTCCTCACCTATTCATCGGTCGAGACAAAGGCTGCGGTAGCAAAGACAACGCATTTACCTTCATTCAATCGCAGCAGCTTCCCTGCTGGTTTTATATTCGGTGCGTCCTCAGCTTCATACCAGGTAGCCATAGCCACTAATTCTAAAAGCTCTTTATCTTAATTTCGAGGTCAAAACGTAAGATTTTGATAGCTCAATTTCCATGCTCTACCTCCTCCTCCTCCTTCTTTTTCTTCTTCTTCTTTAATTTCCCATTTTTTTTTATAATTAATTTTTTGAAAATGGTTGCTTTAAACTGAGTTTCAGTACGAAGGTGCAGCAAAGGAAGGGGGGAAAGGCCCAAGCATATGGGATACCTTCACTCACAAATATCCAGGTCTGTCTTCATTCTGCAATTCCTCCTGCGAGTGAAAATATTATTTCTTTTATTTTTTTGTTAAGTAAACTGATTTTTTTTTTAATTTACGTATCGTCTTTCTTATGACACTGTAGGAAAGATTAAAGATGGCAGTAACGGAGACGTTGCCGTTGATTTTTATCACCGTTACAAGGTTCGTTACTAACAATTAGTGTGTCTTAATTTCGAATAAATATTATTTTTATAAAATCTTGCGGTTTTTAATTTGATTAATATAAAATTCATTAGAATTGTAAATGGGTTAATATTTTTAATTTTTGAGAGGTCAAAATGTAAAAAAAAAAAAAATGCAAATATAAAAGATTGGCATTATGAACATTTATTCTATTAATTTTTAATCCATCTCAATGCATTCCTGATTTGATGTGCATCCTTGTCTTTTAATATAAATTTTACTTTAGTCGTACATTTTAAATTGTCTTACTTTGTTAGTTGTATTTTAATTGACTTTTTCTTTGTTTGTTTAATAAATTATAGTTAAAAAATTGTAATGATAAATGCCAGGCACCTATATATCATTAAAGCTTGGTTTGAGAATTAAAAAAGTTAATTTTTTGAGTTAATTAGTAGTTAATTATTAAAAAAATTAATTTTCTTTTGTATTTAGAAAGAGAAAAAATTAATTTTTTAGTAGTTAATTTTTTATTTTTTTTTTGTTAATTTGATATTTTTTTACCTTTAAAAGTTAAAAAAAAAAAAATTAAAATGTAAGAGGTAGATTTGATATTAAAAAAAAAAAAAATTAAAAAAGTAGTAACCGATAACTAAGTTACCGGTTATTTCTTACGAAGCGGATCTTAAGATGGATGCACGACATTTTTCTTCAATCCTTTTGACAGACTAATATAAAGTGGAACTACCGGATTAATTGGAAACCATTTGGAGCCAAAGTGAAATTAAAGATAAGGAAGTGGGAGTGCTAATTAATTATAGTTTATTTATTTATTTTATATTCTTACCATTTAAATCAATTTCAACGCTGACAGGATACTGACAAAAAAATGATTTTTTGAATAGCTGAAAATTGATCGAATTTTTAATATTTTTTTTTCTTTATTATGTATTTATGAACTTTTATTTGCTTTGAGATGAGCTAATTAGTTCTTGCTTAATTCACTAAAATTAAGAAAAAATGAAAAAATGTGACAGGAAGACGTGGCTTTGATGCAGTATTTAGGATTTGAAGGTTTCAGATTCTCCATCTCATGGCCTAGACTATTACCTCGTAAGACCATCTCTCTATAATCTGCATGTGAAATTTTGTGCGTGCGTGCGTGCATTTTTTTTTTAAATAATTGATAAATATAATAAATGTGAACAAATTTTAAAAATTAAAAATTTGTTGTAAGCGGTGTATTTTTTTACCCTAATATTTTAGAGGCAATTACTTTTTACCTCTTTCAAATTTATCCAAAAAAAATATATGATAGTTTTTAATTTAAAAGTTAATCCATAATTCAATCATAATTTGCACTAAAGTGTGAAATTGATAAAAATATGTTAAATTTAATTAAATTTGTATCTTACAGTTAAATAATGATTCGAATAAAAATATTTTCACAAAAATAATTAAAAAAATAAATTTTTGTTATTTTTACATGTTAGAACAAAATATTCTTTTAATTTTTTTTAAAAAAATTTAATAATAAAATCATTGATAAATTTGTCTATGTTCGTGCCAATGGTGCTGTTTATACAATTGTGTTGGATTAGAGTGGTAGTCCAAGGATAGAGGCTTCCGCACTTTTGACGGAGAAATGTTACGTTTACAATAATTTTTTTATTTTATTTTTTATAACACTTTAAAATGGTATCATTTTGGACCAAAAAATAGGAAATAAAAAAAATTATTAATAGCGTTCATTCAATTGCCTGCATATACATACACACACAATATATATATATATATATATATATATAATTGTGTAGATATATTAATTTAATTAAAAATACTAAAATTAGTAAATATTAATCTGTTTCATACCTAACTAGTACTAGTTAGATACAATTTGTTGATATTTAAATGTTGGCATTTTCATAATTTTAATATAAGTTAAAAGTAACAGAAATGTAATTTATTGGTTCAAAATGTTATCATTTTGAAATGTTGTAAAAAATGTTAGAGAAATTAATCGTAGATGTAACATCCCTCCTTTTGACATTTGGGTGTTGTCTATCCCATATACGTTGAGGTTCTTAGATTTTGTTTGAAAATTTAAAATTTATAAATAAATATTAAAAAATTTTAATTTTTAATTTCACCGTAGGAATTAAAGACTAATTTTTTAGCTACTCTAGATGTACCCTTAATTATAGACAAATAAAAAATTATAAAGAAAAGTGAACAAATTAAAAATAAATTTAAAATATTTATTGCAAGTAATGTATTTTGTTATTCTAGTATTTCAAGAATAATAATATTTTATCCTTTCGGGATTTGTTCAAAAAACACATAATCTACTATAATTTAAAAAACAACACATAATTGAATGTGATTTGAATTAAAATATAAAATTAATACCTTACACTTAAAAATTGGTTTGAGAAAAATATTTTTGCAAAAATGACTAAGTAAAGAATATTTTTACTCATTTTTATGTTAAAAGATATTTTTTTCATTTTTATAGAAAGAGTCAATAATAAATTCATAGATAAATTTACATATTCTTTTGAACAATGTATTTTGCACAATTACATGTGTGTCTTCATAGTTTGTGAGATACATATTGGATTACATAGCAAATTTTCGTTAAATTTTCACTATAATTTAAATAAATAAAGAAATTAAATGTTAATTTTTATATTTAAATAAAACAATGTATTTTTAGATCCACCTTGAAGAGTTGTAAATTACTTCTATAATTAAACGTTAAAGTGCGCGACTTCTGGGAATATTTTTAGTTGATGACTTTTGAATAATTTAGGCACGTATGCAATTATTATATAATCAATCACCATAAATTGAAGATAGGAACTTATATAATTGTTTGGGGTGTTTGGTTTATTAAAATTTATTAATTTTAATTAAATTTCATCACATATTATTTTTATATTAATTTTTTATATTTTTTTTTGCTATTCAAATACTCCCTAAATTTGTTTAAGAGGACATTTGAAACTCCAATTTTTTCAAAAGATTTTAAAAATTTTTAATTTTTTTCAATTGAATTTTGTTACATGTTATTTTTGAATTACTTCAACACTAACTTTTAATTTTT
This sequence comes from Vitellaria paradoxa, assembly GCA_019916065.1. Lineage (NCBI taxonomy): Eukaryota > Viridiplantae > Streptophyta > Magnoliopsida > Ericales > Sapotaceae > Vitellaria > Vitellaria paradoxa. The sequence goes on along the minus strand of CM034234.1, from coordinate 63,822,642 downwards.
TTAAATTTTTTCAAAACTTTAAATGCCTTCAAAATTTATAAAAGCTATGCCTTTGTAATTTGTGTAAGGATAAATTTTTTTTTTTTTGTAATTTATACTGTAGGTAAAAAATTTAAAATTTAAATAAATTTGTAAAAATTTAAAAAAAAAATAAAGTACTCCAAAGGGAGTTAGTGTGCAGTGGCAAAGAAAAATTAATGTTTAGATGTTAAAAAAATAATAAAAAAATAAAATTTTGATACAAAAATCATATAAATAAAATTTGATTGAAAAACGTTAAAAAATTAATACAAATTAATGAATTTTAATAAGGGAGTCTTTGGTTGACAAAAAAAGAGACAAAAAGTATAATAAAATTTTTATTATAAAAGTAGAGATATGTGATATGAAGATGATACGTAAAAAAAATTTGATTGAAAAAAATATAAAAATTAATTAAAATTGATGAGAAAAGTTAGTTAACATTGATAAATTTTAGTGATTTTTTGTGCTGTCAAATAGGTCTAAATCAATCAAATCAAATCAATCAATCACTCTTGACCGGTGATAAATATCTGCCAACTTTCAAAATGTGGGAGCCTGCTGTCGATGTGCTGTTAAAAAGCGAAATTTAATTTTAGGGATGTCAACGGGACGGGTATGGGGCGGGTATGATTTTTTCCGTCCCCGTCTCTATTTAGTAATACCCTTACCCGTCCCCGTCCCTATCCCCGTTTCGGGAAAAAAATTTTTTCCCATACCCGTCCCCACAAAATAATGAATTCCCAATCTCCATCCCCGTTTACCCGCCAAGTATATTAATTATTACAAATTGTATATTATATGTATAAAATAAATATTTAAAATTATTATAAATATTATATATATTAAATAAAAAAATATATTACATATATATATTAAATAAAAATTAAAAATATATATATAATATTTGACTTTGACTGATGCACTTAACCAAAGATGAAGTGATCTTTATTTATAATCTCACAAGACCATCACTTCTTTGTGAGAAACCGATGTGGGACTTCTAAAGGAGTCACCACGCCAACAAAATTAACAAAAAAATATTTAAACGGGTACGGGGCAGGGTGGGGATTATCCTACCCGTCCCCGTCCCCATACTCGTGCGGGTAACATTTCAATTCTCCATACCCGTCCCCGTCCCCGCTATTAACATCCCCATACCCTCCCCGAACGGGGCGGGTGAAACGGGTACCCACCGGGTACGGGTATATTTGACATCCCTATTTAATTTCATTGTGTTTGATAGTTATTATTATTTTTTAATTTTAAATTTTTTATTAAATACATTTTAGTTTTTACTATTTTTTAATTTCTATTAATTTTTTAATTTTTTCAAATTTCTGTAAATTTTTATAAATTTTTACTAAACAATCAATTAAAAATTAACATAATGAGTGTTGCATCGTAGTGTAAAATTACACTTTTTTTTTTGTGGAGCCAAATATTTTTTATATTGCATGAGAAAGTATGAATAAAAACAAATTATTAATATTTTTGGAAAAAAGTTATAATTTGATTTTATTATTTGAAATCCCTTACATTAATTAGGTCAGCATAATTTTTTAAAAAATAAAAAATTAGTTAAGCACATCTTACGGATTTGTTATAATTTTCTTACGATTTCTTTTTAATTTTGTTTAAAATTATTTATTCAGGTGGAAAGTTAAGCGGAGGACTGAACAGAGAAGGTGTTGCCTTCTATAACAATCTCATCAATGAGCTCTTAGCAAAAGGTTCTCCCTCTCTCTCTCTCTCTCTCTCCCATGAGAGGGCTAACATTAATGTTAATCGGGTGATATTAGAGTTATAGACCCTTCGATGAAAATTAAATAGTTCATAAAAAATTAAAATTAAAAATTTATATACCTAATATCAAAAGTGGTATTAATTTCTCCCAAATTCCTCTCTTTCATAAGGCAAATTTTGCGCTTTTGTTAAAAAAAAGTATGTTTGGAGTGACAAAATATAAGATAAAATGAGATAAAATTAAATAATTTGTGAGTTTATAATTTATGCAGTAAGATAAAAAGTGAAAAATTTTAGATATTTTCAAAAATTTTTAACGGTTTTTAACAAACCAAATACACCTAAAATTGGAGAACACAATTCTCTTTTTTTTTTTTAAATAAACCCACAACCTAACATTTTAACTCAAAGCTGGAACTTGTACTCTAACTGTCCCGATATGGGACAACCTGTCTACTATAACTTTTTGGGCTGAGACTCAGATTGACGGAGTAGCACATAAGAATAATGGTATATTAGACGCACACATACATTTTTTTTTTAAATAAACCCACAATTTAACGTTCTAGTTTAAAGTTAAAGTTAGGTGAAGTATATAAATTATATTCACGTACTCTAACTGTCCCGACGAGACAGCGGAGGACACGATTAAAAGAAAAGCTGTTAAAGTGGAATTTTTCCTTGGAAGTGCTTTCCTTGTTCTCTCTTTATCCTTTCACTTTAATTTCTCTTTTCTCATTTGGGCCATGTCTATAATTAATTAAAAAAATAAAACTTAATCCAACCAGTGTCGGACCGACATAAAAGCAAAATAGTATTGCACGGCCCAATTCTGTCGGAAATGAAATTATCATGAATTATTTTTAAAATATAAGAAATTATAACCAAATTATAAAATAAAAATAATTAGTGTTAACTTATTTTATTTTTTTTTTTATTCTTTTGGATCTCATACGCATCACGCTCCACTTAACAAAAATTTCGGGTTAGCCCATGCTTGCACATCTCTTGAGGAATTGAACTAACACATTCTACTCCTAATGGTTGGAGAAAATGTCTGAATTTTCATTGTTCCAGAAATTACGTATTGTTAGTTGACTAGATGAAATTTGATGATGTCATCACAAAATTAGTTTATAATTACTCTATTTTACTCATTTACAAGTGCGTTAAAAAAAATAAGATTAATTACATTGATAGTTTTTCAACTATAATTTATTTTTAATTTATCTCATTATTTGTTGACCTTAAAAGCTTTAACTGCCTCATCTATTTAAAAGGGATTCCAGTTAAAAGTTGTTAAAATAGTTGGATGTAATAAGGTTAACAGTTAATCTTTTCATAATATAATTTTATTAAGATCAAAATATTCTCACATACCAAAAAAAAAAAAAAAAACAAATAAAATAATACATATACATATAAATTTTGTTTTTCTCTTACTTTCTTTACCCATTTAAAAATTAATTTATAATAAATGTTACCAAGGAGTAATTGAATTTGTAAAAAATAAAAATTAGACTTTAATAAATAATAATTTATTATTAGAATGATTTATTTTATTAATATTTTTTAAATACATAGTGATCTAATTAGTTATTACTAAAAAATTTTATCATATAAATAAATAATATTTTTATTAATATTATTTATTAAAATTAAAATAAATTACCATTAAATTAATAATTTGTCATTAATTCTTCTATTAGATCTCACTGGTTAAAGAATAATTACAAAAATAAGTATTAATTACAAAAATAAAAATAATTATTATTGTTATTGTTCCCGGAGAAGATTGTGCCATTAGGATGCAAATTAGCAAGGAGATGAAGTTGTTGTATACATATATGTCTAATAAAATAACTTATTTTAATAATAAATTATTATTTATTAAAGTTTAATTTTTATTTTGATAAATTCTATTACTTTTTTATATAATTTATTATAAATTAAATTTTAAATAAAAATAAGAGAAGAATAAAATTTATATGTATATGATAAAAATATTATTTTATTTTTTTATATTTGAGAACATTTTAATTTTAATAAAATTTTATTATAAAAAATTGATTGTGTTATTTCATCTATTTTTAATGATTTTTAAAAAGAATTATTTTTAAGTAGGTGAGCGATAAAGTATTAAGATTAATTGACAAACGTTAGGGTGAAAACGAATCGATCCGTTCGCGAGCTACTCAAGTTCGGCTCGAAAAAAGCTCGGCTCGAATTCGATTCGTGAGTTAAACGAGCTCGAACCGAGTTTGATTTTTGGCTCGTTTTAAATTCGAGTTCGAGCTCGAGAGAAACTCGGCTCGAAAGCTCGCGAGCAGGTTCGGTTAAAATAATATATATATTTTTAATAATATTTTTATTATATTTTTTAAATATATTATATTTTAAATCAAAACGACATTTTGATTTAATCGAACTATTCGCGAGCCTAATCGAGCCTAAATCCTTCTTTATCGAGCTGAGCTCGAACCTGTATAAAAGTTCGAATCAAGCTCGAATTCAGTATAAAAAGTTTGAGCCGAGCTCGAGCATATTACAGTTCGGTTCGGCTCGGCTCGTTTCTACCTAGACGGAGGAGTGAAATTAAAATTTCGACGTAGTTGAAGCAGTGCTAATATAATGAACCCGAAAAATTAACAATAAAAGAGCTCATTACCAGAAGAGCAAAATGCTTCCCATTCGCGCCGCCGCCGCCACTATAACCGTCACCGTTGTGACTTCGCAGGCCACAACCAACTACCCTTGGTCCATTGGCCACATCGCGACAACCACCGCGATTAGCAGAACGCCTACATCCTTCCCTTGGTTACGCCATTTCACTGTCACTGTCAGCTGCTCTCCCAATGGCCGTCAATACCTCTACTCCGCCATTCCAAGATCCAGCGCACCACCGTTTGCCACCGAATCCCCTAAACGACCACCCAAGTGCCACCAATTTTGCTACAACCTTTTGGTATGGGTTCAATTGGTGGACGGTTTTGGATAGCAATGGTTGATTAAATTGGTTGGAGCCTTGGTTGCCAGTAGAGTTAAAAAAAATATAAATTGGTTTTCTTGTCTTGGAAATGGATATGACCGAACCTTGGTGACTAACCGCAAGGGTTAGGTAACTCTTTACTCTTAATTATCAATTTGGTTCTGATTTTAGGTAGTGAGATAGACGGAAAAGTTTTTATCAATTTGGTTCTGATTTTAGGTAGTGAGATAGATGGCAATTTTTTTCTTTTTTTTTTTTTATTGCTAATTTATTTCACATTCTATGAATAATATTTGTTGATTGTGTTTGTGATTAAGAATGGAGCACATTTGGGCAAATGAAAGTTTAGAAGTTATATGGGTGATTGAGTTCTGTTATATATGCTGTCGAGTGTTTTGAGTATTTGGATGTAGGACAGAGTGGCTATGATACAAATGTAAACATAATGTATTTTTGTACGTTTGTATTTTGATCTATGCATCGTCAGAGATATATTTTTATATGCATATCATGATAATGGAGAAAGAATAAATTAAATCATGTATGTTGTTCATTCCTAAGATGTAAAGATGTGGAGGCCGAGAGGGGAGCAAAACATAATGGCAGAAAAACTAAATTAAGTGATATTGTAAGGGTAAAGATGTAATTTAGGATTTGACAGTTTGATCTGTTAAGGAGTACAAATGCTGGTGGGTTAGTGTAATTGTTCATACCGTAGGAAGTGGAATGTATTAGTTCAATACCTAAGGGAGGTCCAAGTAATTTACTCAAACTTTTATTTAAAAAAAATAATGACATAACATGTTTGATTATTACTTAGACGTTTGGTTAGTTGGTTTTTCTTTTAGTATGTGGCAATATAGATAAAATTTTTGATTTTTTTCTTCATATTTTCAGTGAATAAAAAAAATTTATAATTCTACAAAAATTAGTGATAAAACTCTCATGCTCTGTTTTCACCATTTCTAATCAAATATAGGAACTAGGGTTTATTTCAAAATGAAAACTTTCTTCAATTAAATCATTACAAAAATACAAAAGCCAAGTGAATTGAATACACATTAAAATGTTAAATAATTTAATTTTTTTTAACCTTTTGATACATTTAAGAATTAATAAACATATATCTAGCAATACACAATAATTTATTGACATATTTTAGTAGGAAAATTAGGCCAATAAGTTTTATCTTTCTTTTTTTTTTCCTGGTCATTTTTTTTTATCTATGCGTGAGTGTAGAATTATTATTATTATTATTATTATTATTATTATTTTATTTTGTTTTGTTTTAAATTTTGGAGGTCCTTCTCCATCCACCACCCTCTGTTTAATATTCTTATCACTTTTATTTTCTGCTACTTCTGATGTTATTTTTGCTAGTCCCCTTTTCTATGGGCTTTTAATTTTGCACATCCATGTAATAACACCATAGTTGCCCAGGTAAAAATTGATGAGGCTTCTGCTATTGGAAAGGGAAAAAAATATTCCCTTCTTAAATGCATTTGTATGTAGATACACTTAGGACAGAGAAGATTATGAGACATTTGATCAAGTTTTATGTGGAAATTTTAGCATCATCTTCTTGTTTGCGTTTTCATTTGACTAGTTTAAAAGCTTAATTGTTAGTTTATAAATTAGCTATTTCTTGAATTTAAATGGGGTTATTTACATAAATTTATATGAGATACATTTAAAGAACTGTTCTTTATGTGTTTTCTTTTGGAAGAAAATAATCACACAGTTGCTTGTTTTTTCTGATTTCCTTTACTATAATTTGCAGGCATAAAACCTTTTGTTACACTCTTTCACTGGGATCTTCCCCAAGCCCTAGAAGATGAGTATGGTGGCTTTCTGAGCCCTCACATTGTGTAAGGAAACTCATACTAAATATTCCCCTGTTATTTAAACTATAAGAACAAGGGCACAATGGGGGGGAGGGGTTTGACTACTTAATTAATTCCTTTTTACCCTGAAGGACCTCTACCATGTACAATATTAAAGGATATTATCATTGATGTCCACTCAATTGTGAATGCATATATGAACGCTACCATGATTAAAATTCATGGTAAATTTCACTTTGTCCCGAATTTTACCCAAAATTTCATTTTAGGATTTTTTTTTTGGGGGGGGGGGTGTTTAACCTTTTGATTAGTTGCAATGTTTCCTTCAGTGTCTATTGTGCCTTTACACTTCTACTGGTAATTGTCTAATTTTCAAAGGCAAAATGGTCACCGAGACAACTATTAAAAATCTAGGCCCTTAACTGTCAGAAAATAAAATTCAAATCAAGTTCTGGAATGGAATTTCAGGTAAAGTTCAAGAAGGCAAAGTGAAATTTATCCTAAAATTTAAGTCAATATAACATTTTCTATATAGAAAAATTCTAGTAAAGCTCAACATACCGGTATCAACTAAGATTGGTAAGATTATTCCGATGGGCAGGAAGGATTTTCAGGATTTTGCAGAGCTTTGTTTCAAGGAATTTGGTGACAGAGTAAAGCATTGGATGACTATGAATGAGCCGTGGATCTTTGTCCAGGATGGTTATGAAAAAGGTGTCAAAGCGCCGGGGCGGTGTTCTGCTTGGAAGTCCAATAATTGCCCCGCTGGGAATTCTGGTACAGAGCCTTATGTGGCTGGCCACCATATGCTTCTCTGCCATGCAGCAAGTGTAAAACTATACAAGGAGAAATACCAAGTAAACAACACTTTACTTATCGTGATTTAGTACATGTACATGAATACACTGTATAGTTATTAGGCGGGTGGCTCAGTACACAAGCCTCTCGGCTCTACGGGATTAGAGGAGGGCCACAGTTTTACCTCCAATAACTAATTGTTTTTGAGTATTGAACTACGAGCTCCAAATTGCGAAGGAACATTACCATATAGTTTATGAAGGAGTAAGAGCCTATGTTAAGCATAGTTTTAGTGATGTGGTTGTGTGATTGTGGCCATTCATCTCACTGAGTCTACTATGAGACCCGCAAAATGAAATGTTCATGGTCGCACACTTGCAACTAAATGACTATGCAGCTGTACATAGGCTTTGCCAAGGACTAATTGTTTGGGGAGAATTTGCAGGCATCTCAAAAAGGCCAGATAGGGATCTCCCTGGTGACTCATTGGATGGTGCCTTACTCCAATATGAAAGCAGATCTAGAAGCCACCCAGCGAGCACTTGATTTTATGTATGGATGGTGAGTATATGTAACATGAAAAACTCAAAATGGGTGTGGTTGTCTATTTTCTAGCTCGAAGTTGTATTGTTTTAGAAGAAAATTTTAAGGTTTTTATAAATGTATTTAAATCTAATATGTAGATGTAACATTTTTTTTATTTTAAACTATAAAATTTCTATAACTAAACATAATGGTGTCCAAAAATTAATCTTTGCTTTACTGATTTACATGTGGGTACGACTCTGACAGGTTTTTTCACCCTATAGTCTATGGTGACTACCCAAGAATCATGCACACTCTTGTGGGAAAACGTTTGCCAAAATTCACGCCTGAGCAGTCTATGTTGTTGAAAGGTTCCTATGATTTCATTGGAATAAATTACTATACCGCAAATTACGCAGCCAATGCTCCTTTTTTTAATAGGGTTAATCTCAGCTCCTCAACTGATTTTCATATTAGCCTTACAAGTAAGTTTACACGCTATATTTATATATCTTTATGAAGCCTTCTATGTACAGATCTAGGTTCCTTCGATTTTTTAATATTGCCTCTAATTTTTATGAATGGGTTCAAAACCAATCGGAACTAAATGTATTTTTCTCTATTTCTGCAGCTGAGCGAAATGGAATTCCAATTGGTCCACGGGTACGTTTTTGGAGGAAACACGTTGAAAAGAAAACATGGATACAAATTACATCTGTACATAAATCAAGCCCCATATTTGTCATGATAATGTCTCTGTCATTTTGCTTTATACAGCCAAAATATATTTCAGTTTTCAGACGTTTCATTGTTATAAATGAATTTGCAGACCGATGTTAGTGCATTCTGTCATTATCCAAAAGGACTTCATGATCTCTTGGTCTATACTAAAGAAAGATACAACAATCCAACTATTTACATTACAGAAAATGGTAGGAAATAAAATGATTAACACCTTTTGAAACCAATGTTCGTAACAGTAATAATTTACTGATTTGTTTTTTTGTTTCATGTTGTACGTTCAGGGATGGGCGAAGCCAACAATCGTACCACCCTGGAAGGTGTGAAGGATCCACTGAGGATAAAATTCTTCCATGACCATCTTTTGGCTGTTCATCGAGCTATTAAGTGAGATAACAATACTCCTTCCTTTTTAATGTTCTCCTTATTTTACAAAGAGTTTCTACTGAGATGGTGATATTCTTCTTCTTGATATATATGTATGCAGGAAATTAATTTCACCCATACATGTGTGTATTATTCTGTCTTCCCCTGCCTCGAATAATTCTACAAAGATAACAATGAATGATAAAAACTCTCCAATAATTGAATTAATATATATATACTCACGTACTGAAGGAAGAAGACAGATTATTATGGTTGCAGAATATACGTGGCCCATAATAGCAGCCTTCTTTTATATTATTGCTGTTGCTTTGTTTCCCACGACCCAGACATTTGAACACGGGGAGTTCCCCCCCCCCCTCTCTCTCTCTCTTCAGAGAATGTGGGGACTTCTATTATCTCAAATTTATGTTTTGTGATGATCCCTTGTTTCTTTTTTTTTTTTTTTTGGTGGGTAGGGAAGGCATCAACGTTAAGGGTTTCTTGGCATGGTCTTTTCTGGACAACTTTGAGTGGAATTCAGGGTACACGGTCCGGTTTGGTATCAACTATGTTGATTACAAGGATGGACAGAAGAGATACCCGAAGCAGTCAGCTTTTTGGTTCAAGAAATTCCTCCTCAAGTAGTTAAAATGTTCATGAGATGTTGAGTGTGCTTCAATTTAGTTCTCTCTGGTGTCTTGGGTTCTGTCACATTTGTAAGAAAGCTGAAGCTATATAGACTATTGCTGCTGGATCTTCAGTGTCACGTATGTAGAATTGTACTAATAAGTTGTCCATTGTGTTTCCATGTTAGCCTTTCGAATGTGTTTTGATATTGTTAAGTTTTTATTTGTAATCCGTGAATAAAAGTAATGGTTTCAAATTTGTCTTTTTATATATATTTGGCTTAGATGTCGAGGATAAGTTTGGAAGTTTCTTTTTTTGGATCAAGTGGCCAGGTCACAATGAATTTGCTCGAGAAAATTCAGTCGAAGAGGACTTGATTTGGGCCCTCGCTCCTTAGCGATTGGATGCTTGCCCCCACAAACTGCCAATGAGCAGGGGGCAAGATAGAATTTTATCCCATTTTGGTTCAGTTTTCTCCAATTTCAATGCACGAGTAATTTTACATTTCATTGGATATCTCGCTGGATGTTGCTAGCACTCCTTAGGAATTACAACGGCCATGTTTTCAACCTCTTCAACTCAGAAACTCCTTAGGAAGTTTGCTGGTTACCTTATTTCAGTAAGCAGCGCAGGTTTTAGAAAATCTAAGGCGATTTGAAGTCGAAGTTCAAGTTGGAATCAATGTAATAATTGTCTAAACATGCTTGATTGTTTTGATATTTATCTTGGAAGGTTTTCAAATACTTAAAAAGGTTGCAGACGCTGAAGGAAAATTTTTAAAATTATTAGAACAAGGAAACTTTTTCTAAATTATTAGAGCAAGAAAACTAAGAATTTACTGTAATTTCACATAAAATTGGACTAGAAATTTCATATAAATCTAGTGTGATCTTTAAGAGTTGAAGATTGATTTTTCCAAAGGAGATTTCGTCGTGAATTTGAGCAACTGCTCTATACAAGAGATTGTGAATTCAAGTGGGTAACTTTGGGTTTTTAAAACTTGTAACCCACATCATTGTAAAAGAAATTTGGCTGACTCTCTATATAATTCACACAATCCAATCAATTTCATTATTCTTACAACTTTCAACGCGGTAAGTATGAACATCTATTATTATTTTTAGTACACTTCAACCCAAACAATCCAAAATCATTTACCATCCCAATGTCCAACGCCAATAATGCTCTGCGGGAAAAATTATGGATGCTATCATTTTTCATTGAGTTCATCCTCTATAAAATATCTTATGAAATTTTGTTTTCAAATGCTATGTCATTAAACGTGTCTCTCACACAGCAACAAACCATAATTTTCAACATATATATAAATTTATATTCTAAACATAGCAGTATTTGCTATCGATTTTATTGTTCGTATTGGAAAATGTGCATGTTGAACTTTACTCTTGATCGGATCAATTTTTTTCCCCTTATGTTTATTGATGTCAAACACAAAAATGTTCAATATTATGGTTAGAAAATACACAAAAATACTTGAGTTTAATTTTTGTAAACTCCTTTTATGTTAAAAAATTTTGAATTAACATCAATTTTTTATTAAAGCCAAAATAATCCAATTTTAATTTAATTTTTAAATAAACTAAACTAAAATAATATAAATATTTTAGTAATTGTACATGCAAAATCAAAGAGAATCATTTGTTTCATTACCTCCATTTAGTTCTACCCTTTTATATATATATATATATATATATATCACTTTTAATATTAATCTTATGTTTAATTATTATTTTTATCATTTAATTAAGTTCAATATTTACTCTTCACCATTAGTGTTTTTTTTTTTTTCTTTGGATATGAAAAAGCTCACACACTTAATATTTGTAGAATAGTTATTAATAGTAACGGATATATTGTAATAATTCATAATTAAAATCATGTCCACCGTGTAAATGCCAGGATATATGTTCGCTTTAGGCTCAATGATTAATTCTTCCCATTTATTTGCCCCAACAATATTGTCCATTGCCATATGAGGTAATTGTCAAGGTCAATTACCGATCAATCATATGTGAGTTTAGAGTAAGATAAAATAAAATAAATTAAGATAAATTAAAAATTCGTAATACGTACAGTGACAGAAAAAAATTGATGTGATATAAAATTAACAGAAATTTATAAAAATTTTTAAAATTTATTTACAAACTAAACACATCTCATGTTGGCATATCTGGATATGAGCATGTAGTACATCATTGTCAGAACCTTTATTTTATATATAATTTAGGCGCTCCTTCTGATTTACTATCAGGCTTGGTTTGTTGCGTAAAGAAAGGTGATTTTTTTTTTAAAGTATTTATTTTTGATTGTTTGGGAGAAGAAAAAAATTAATTTTTAGTAGTTGATTCTTTATTTTTATTAATTTAATATTTTTACCTTTACAAGTTTAAAAAAAATTAAAATATAAAGAGATAAATTTAGTTATTTTATAAATAAATAAATAAGTCAATAAGTCATGATTTTCAAACGAAGCCTCAATCCATCACGCATTGAATAAGCAACCTTAAAATAGCAATAAAAATAAGAATAAATAAAAATAAAATCTCTACGTCAAAATGATTATGGAAGTGTTTGGAATTGTATAAAATTATATAAAATAAAATAAAATTGTAAAAATAAATATCTCATAATTCGTGTAGTGAGTGAAGAATTTAAATTTTATTATTTCATAATTCGTATTTATAGAAATTTATAAAATTTTATTTTATTTTATAGACCTCTAAACGAACCCATATAACAATTAGTGCTACAGAATAGTTGCGAAGAGATGACTCTATTCTTTTCTTTTTCTTTTTCTTTTTTTTTTTAATGTATGACGCTGTGAATTTATTTCATTTTGTTTTTTAAAAATTATAAAAATAAATTAAATTGTCAAAAAAATATGGATCTGCATCCGACTTTTGGTAAAGACACTGAGATAATCCTACTGTCAAGTCTTTTCCTTGCCAAAACACTGTTTGTGTGATTTGAAAACCCAAGCAAAAGAAAATGGGCCTTTTTAGCTCAATGACAATTATTGGCCCTATTTGATGATATTAAAATTAATTAATTTTAATTAATTTTTATATTTTTTAATTAAATTTCTCTATATATTACTTGTATGTCATATTTTTTTTATTTTTATTGTACTTTTTAAGTCCTATTAGATTGATTAAAAAATATCAAAAGTTACCAAATTTTAACTATTTTTTGTAATTTCCTTTAATAAAATTTTAGTACATATTACTTTTATGTTACATCTTTGTATTTTTACTGTGCTTTTTTCTCAATTTTTTTTCAACCAAACAACCCCTTAATTAATTTTTTTATCAACTAAACACCCCCTATTCTCTAGTTGATTTTTCTTCCGACTTCCCTATTTCAAAGATTTTCCATATCTAATATTTGAGATATCAATTATCATGTTTGACCTTTTGTCCCCATTCTTTATTCGGGGCCAAGCGTTTAAGAGAGAGAAACTAATGGACAGTACATGAACGAGGAGTTCCTGGAATTCTGGGAGAGATTAAATGATAAAAGAGAGCGAAAGCGGCAATGGAAAATTAAATAATTTTATAATTTTTCAATTTTTTTCTTGGATTAGTTTCATTCTAATTTAATTTAAAATTAATTAAGGAATTTGCTTTAATTAAATGTATTTTATTTTGAACCAAATACTATTTCTAATATTATTTTCTTAGATTGAATAGAAAACTTATGTTTTTCATTTCATAAATTGGACAAGAAAACTCTTAAAGAATTAGGAAACCATTTCCAAATGGTTTATGACTAACTTAGTTTTCTCTATAAAGAGAACTATTTGTAAATATTTTCGATTTATTCAATTATCAATATATTTTTTTAGATTAATTAAAAAGATTAATGTTCTAGCTTGGTTCTTATAGATTCAATTTAAGAGGCAATTTTTCGAACAGTTCATAATAATTAGTTTAGTTTTCTTTATAAGTAGAACTACTTGTAAACATTTTTAGTTCATTTTATTGTCAATATATTTTTGGATTAATTGAAGAGATTAACGTCTTAATTTGGTTCTTATGAATTTAAGGTTGCTGTTGTTATGAATTTAAGGACAATCCGTTATACTCAATAACGAAATCTCTCTAAACATTGCACACTACTATATCTTGTTAAAAATATTTTTTTTTCCTCACAATCTTGATACTTTCAAAGATTGGGCATTTTTATTGGGAGAGAAAACAAATAAAGTCCTCTTATACAACATTGGCTTTTTTTTTTTTTTTATGGGTAATACAATATTGACTTTTAGTTTTTCAATTCATAACTTTATTCATGTGAAAGGTAATTTCTAACAGTGGGAATTGATATTATATTTTCAAACTAGGATCAGCGCACACCAAATAAAATAATCAATAGATTAATTTTGTAGAATTATCCCGCCCATTACTAAAAACAATTCAATGCATAAATTTACGTAACAGGATTTCAGAGTATTAGATGCAGGTAAGTTTCTCTCTTAAAAATTGATCCTAGGGTTCAAATAATTTGTTAGAAAAAATCCTATGCATGAAAACAAATAACACATGCACCGAGTTAACTCCGAAAAACGATTCTCCAAACTTAGAAGGGAAAAAATTATGGAGCGAATTGGACTTTATTCACTCTCTTTAAAATAATATTTTAGGTACACAAATTTATATCCTATAATTTGTGGGATAACAAATAAAACATGTTAATTTGTTGGCTCCTACCTCACATTTTGTGAGGTTATAAATCCTATCTCACATTGGATTTCTCATAAAGGCAGAAGTCTTGTGAAGTTATAAATCTTGTCCCACATCGATTTTCTCATAAAGGTATAGGGGGCCTTGTGAGGTTATAAATAAAGGGTCATTTTCTTTGAAAAATACACACCAGTCAAAGTTTTGGATAATAAACTTGTACCCTAGTTATATTCCTCCTTTGAGGTGAGAGTTGTTTTGCTTGAGAAATTGCTTTGTGGGGTGTATTGGGGTATTGAGTGAGAGGAAATATTGTGTGATTGTAATATTTTTCACATAGTGAATTTTTTTCTCTGAGTGCCCGTGGACGTAGGTAAATTGTCGAATCACGTAAATCTTATGTTCTTCTATTGTGTATTTTTCTTGTGTTCGTATTTATTGCCAGCAGGTGATCCAGGGTTTCACCAATAAGAATCCAAAATCTAAAGTTACTTCCATTTCCAGAAATTAATATTCCAAATCAATTGGAGAAAAGAGATAAATCTCGGGAGTAAAAACACGTGCCTGCCAGACTGTCAGTCTGCCGCTGCACTGCATTTTCTGACATATGAGTTGCATTGTAATTATAAACTCAGATATCCTTTAGTGTCGGGTCTGCCATTAAACATTCATTATGGGTTCCTTTTTTAGCTTGACTAATATTATTAGATCAATAATTCAAAGATTATATATATTGGGTTAATATATAGTTTCAGATCATGATGGTATAGGTAAAATGTTTTGTTGGCACAAAATGAATTTGGGGGACGTGAAACCTTGTCGAACATTGTAAGAACACGCGGAATTATTATAGATGGCCCTATTGTTTGATGATGAGTCCCTAATTATAATAGTAATAAATAAATTAAATTTATTATTTAAGAGACAATCTAATTAATTTATTTTGTTAAAATTATATTTCGTCTATTCAGACACTTTTAATCGCCTACGTGTATTTAATAAAAAAAAATAAGAGTATTAAATTAGAAGTGAAAAATATTTAAAAAAAAATAAGAGGCGTATATCAGGAGGTATCATTGCGATCTAATTTTTGTGTATTATTTTATTTATTTCACTACACTATAAATATCACACTTAATTCTGAACACTATAAATATTACACTTAATTCTGAAATCCAAGTACGTTGATTATTACCAACTAAGTGTATTGTTCATTTATTTCCTTAATTCTTTTAAAAATCTTGTTGACTTAAATATCAGAGAATTTTTCCGTTGGAAATTTTTACCCTGACTGTAACCTCTATTTTCATTGTGCTTGACAGGTCTACAATGGGACTTTTAGTTGGCGTGGTGAGCAATGTAGATGGTGATTTTTTTTATTACTGAACATGTTTCAACCACAACAGTAACAATGCAAAGCAGAAGAGTTCGACAGTAAGCTTATCTAAAATGAGACAAGCCCAGATTTACCATCAGCCATTCATTAATTAAACTTAATCCCCGTTTAATGTGCGGAAAACGTTTACATCAAATCAGACTCACTAGAAGCTTCAGATTAATTAGCTGTCTCAGTGCGCTCTCACAAAATTTTAAATTTTGTCACGATGCACGTCTATTACATTATACATTTGGTCACTTTTCTTAAACTATACTTTTCTTAAATTATATAATGCGAGAGTATTGTACATGAATTTTTTTACTAGAGTTTTTTTATAAAAATATCCCTAAAACTATCTTTCTTTTTATTTGATCCTCAAACTATCAAATATATCTATTACATTATCGAATTATCGAATTTTATTCTATTTGGTCCAAACACTAACTTTATCCGTTAAAGTTAACAGAAAATTGTCATGTGTGGGTCAAATGACTTTTTTGACCCTATGTATGAAATGATAATTTATAAATTATTTTAATTATATTATTTATTAAAAATATTTTAATTCAGTAAAAATAAAATATATTAAATATAATTTAATTATATTATTTTTAAATAT
The DNA here is from genome assembly GCA_019916065.1 of Vitellaria paradoxa. Classification (NCBI taxonomy): domain Eukaryota; kingdom Viridiplantae; phylum Streptophyta; class Magnoliopsida; order Ericales; family Sapotaceae; genus Vitellaria; species Vitellaria paradoxa. Next base: position 63,806,288 of record CM034234.1, on the reverse strand, counting down.
AATTTAATAAAGTATATTTTACAGTAAATTATTTAACAAAGTCAGTTATATTATTAATTTAATCTACTAAATATAATTTAATAAATTATTTAATTATATTATTGATTAAAAATAATTTAATGAAATATTCTCCATATCAAATTAATTAATTAAATCAATAATTGATTGATTTAATAATATTGTTTATTAAAAATAATTTAATAAGATATATTCCATGTTAAATTAATTAATTAAATCAATTATTGATTAATTTAATTATATTATTTAATAAAAGTAATTTAATAAAATATATTCAATATTAAATTAATTAATTAAATCAATTATTGCCTAATTTAATTAATTTAATTACATTATTTAATAAAAGTAATTTAATAAAAATATTCATTATTAAATTAATTAAATAAATCAATAATTGATTATTTTTAAAAATTAAAACAAATTTAACAAAAATGAAACTTAAACAAAAAAACATAAACAAAAAAGTGTTTTCACTCTTTTTTTTTCTATATTTTAACCATTCATCAAATTTAACACTTTGTTCATTTTTGTTGCATTATATTAAAATAAAAATTATTTTATTCAAATATTTTAATAAACTGAAACTATTTTATGTAATAAATAATACAATCTAACTAAGATATATTTTAATATGGAATATATTTTAATAAATTACTTTTAATAAATAGTATAATTAAATTAATCAATAATTGATTTAATTAATTAATTTAATGTGGAGTATATTTATTAAATTATTTTTAATGAATAATATAATTAAATAGTTTAAAACTTATTTAGTTAAATAATTTAATATAAAATATATCTTATTAAATTATATTTAATAAATAATATAATTAAATTATATTTAATATATTTTCTTTTTACTAAATTAAATTATTTTTAATAATAATATAATCAAAATAATTTATAAATTATCATTTCATAAAAGTAAATAAATATGATTTGACTGTTATGCTTTAAGATAGGGTTAAAAAGGTCATGTAACGCACACATGACAAATTTTTTGTTAATTTTAACGGATGGAGTTAGTGTTTGGACCAAATAGAACAAAATTTGATAGTTTGATAATATAATTGGTACATTTGATAGTTTGAGAATCTAAAAAAAAAAAATAATAGTTTGAGGAATATTTTTATAAAAAACTCAATAATTTATTAAATTATATTTAGTAGATTAAATTAATAATATAACTGATTTTGTTAAATAATATAATATAAAATATACTTTATTAAATTATATTTAATATATTTTATTTTTATTGAATTAAAATATTTTTAATAAATAATATAATTAAAATAATTTATAAATTATCATTTCATAAAAATAAATAAATATGATTTGACTATTATGTTTGGAATAGAGTCAAAAAAGTCATTTGACCCACACATGACAATTTTATGTTAACTTTAATGAATAGAGTTAGTGTTTGAACCAAATAAAATAAAATTTGATAGTTCGAATATGTAATAGATGTATTTGATAGTTTGAGAATCAAAAAAGAAAACAAAAGATAGTTGGAGGGATTTTCATAAAAAAACTCTTTTTACTAATAATTTTATGATCGAAATCTGGTATGTTAATGTCTATTTAAATGAATGGCAGAGGGCAGCTTGAAACCATAATTGGCCATGGCATTTCAAGGCTCAGTTCAGCTTGGACTCTTAGTCCTTGTGATCTCACTGGCAAAAGTGGAGATTGCCAAAGGAAGTCAAGCCTCATTTAATCGTAGCATCTTTCCACCTGATTTTGTATTTGGGACAGCCTCATCCGCGTACCAGGTACTGTGAATTTCTAGTTGAAGATATTGGAGATTATCGTCTAGAATCTAGTTTATGAGTTCTATTATAAGTTTCTGTCTGTGTTTTCCCAGTACGAGGGTGCCGTGAAAGAGGGTGGTAGAGGCCCCAGTATATGGGACACCTTCACTCATAAATTTCCGGGTTCTTGTTCTTGTTCTTCTTCTCTTTCTCTCTCTCTCTCTCCCCTTTCTTGCTCTAGAATAATGTGTCAATTCTCAACCCCAATGGTGTTTAATAAACTTTCTGATGGAATTGCAGGTAAAATACTGGATGGCAGCAATGGGGATGTAGCTGATGATTTTTATCACCGCTATAAGGTATAGGATTTGTACAAAAAAATACATACATACATACATACATATTTATGTGTGTATATATATATATTTGGACATAGGTGTTCTACGTCATAACTGTGAACAAGGTGCTCCATCATAGATATATGATCTGTAGCCAGTATATATGTAATGGACTTGACCTATTTTTGCAAAACTGTAATTTTTTTATTTTATTTTATTTTATTTTTCTTTAACTTTACAATAATACTGAAGTATAAGAGAAATGGAACAGGATGATGTCCAGCTAATGAAGTATATTGGAATGGATGCTTTCAGATTCTCAATCTCATGGTCGCGAATTTTACCTCGTAAGACAAATTTCATTCACAATTTATCTTTAATGATGAATGAACAAACAATTGAAATAGCAAAATAAACCATCATACTTAATTGCCCAAGTTCGATTTAGGATACATTTGGAGTGACAAAAAGTAAATTAAATGGGATAAAATGATATAAATTACAAGTTTGCAGTTCGTGCAGTAAAATGAAAAGTGAATAATTTTTAGAATTTTATAGTATTCTTCACCATTTTCAGAGTTTTTTGTTATTCCAAATGTAGTTCTACTTAATTATTAAGCTACATAATCCTGCTTGAAAATAAATAAATATATATATATATATATATATATGCATCCATGTTGTAGTGAATTTATACTTTATAGTAACAACTAATTAGACTTACTATGAATATATTCAAGTAGAATTAGATGGAAGCATTTGAGAGTAATTGATCAAGTTAGATCCTCAACTTATGCGTATATAAAATAGATCAAGACGTAAGAAGATCTATAAGAAAATAAACAAAAATAGAATAAATTAATTACTTTTTTTTTAATCCCTCTTGTCATCTATTAAAAAAATAATAACAACGGTGTAATGGTGTAATGGTAGTGAATGCAAAGTATAAATGTGTCATATTATAAAGAAAATAGAAATCAAACACGTGAATTTTTTTTTTTTTTTTTTTGGTTGAATTCAAATCTGACCACTTAATATATGGATAGTTTTTAATTAATGTCCTTAATGATTGAAAATCATAAATAGGAATAATTAGTAGTATTTATTTTTTAATAAAATATAAAAAATAAAAATTTTATAAACCAACAAAGAGTAAAGCCCGTTACATTCTATTACATTTGGTGTGTTTGAAGTTGTATAAAATTATATAAAATTGTATAAAATTGTAAACATTAATATCTCGTATTTTGTGCAGTAAGTAAAAAATTAATTTTTACTGTCTCGTAATTCATGTTTGTAAAGATTTATAAAATTTTATATTATTTTATTTAACTTCAAATATTTCCATCATGTTATATCCCGTTATGTCATTGTTACATCCCATTAACTTATAATGTGAATTTTTTGCGTGGCAACCAAGTATTTGTAAGGAAAATTTTAAGGTTCGATTCTGCTGCACGACTGTAAAATTAAATTTCAAAGCCATGCTTCTTGGCTACTGATTCCAATATATATCAAAATTAAATTCTAATATATATCAATATATATGTGTACATATCTATATATATACATATATATATATATTGATAACATGTATATATTGATACAATGAAGTCATCCTCACAAACTATATTTTAACAGAAGTTTTATGATTTGTGAATGGTCTTGATTCTAGAAGAGCAAGAATTGGCCAGCTAAGCGATAAGGAAAAGTGAATTAAATTTATTCTTGGGAAAGCATAAATTTGACGTCTAATGCATGAACTCCTCGAACACTCTTCGATCTAAATTATTTTTTGATAATGTCGTCTACTAGAACAAGTGTTTTTTGTCTCTCTCATAGCTAACTTGGTGGCGTAAGTGGACAGCGATTCTAATATTATACAAATTCGAACCCAATGCCTTGTTTTTGGGAGTGAAAAATAATAATAAATAAATAATGAAGTACCCACAAGCTCACACATGTTCAGGCATATGATTTAATTAAACTTTAAACTCCAGTTAAAGACAGCTGTTGGGTCAACTCATGCAACCAATTGTGGCCTCACTACGATTATTATAAGATTATACATATATATATATCATTGCGTGATACTATAACACTGTTGGAAATAAGATAATTTAGGTTGATGTCTTAAGTAATTAATTTATTACCTAGTTGTCATTTCTATTTTGTCTTTGGTTGATGGGTCGTTACAATTGATAGCATTTTAACAAATTTATTAATTCTACTTTTTTTTTTCCCTTATTCTTCTCAATTTTAACCTTTTATTATTTAAAATTTATTTTATTTTCTTGTGCACAGGTGGGAAGCTAAGTGGAGGAGTAAACAAGGAAGGAATTGCCTTTTACAACCGTCTGATCAATGAACTTCTAGCAAATGGTTTTGAGTTCTCTTTTGATCATCTAAATGTTTTTAAATTTGTGGACTAAGTCATCTTACTCTTATATAGGATTGGTGGACTTCTAGATGTTTGGTTTTGAATTTACAGATTTGGCTATGAACACGAGAAAAGATTTAATTAGTACAACCTAATCTATTCAGTATCAAAAATCATAAGTTTTGATACAATATTAAAATAAAAAAATGAAAAACAAGGAAATAATAGAGTTAGAGAGAGATATAATACAATGTCTATATCTTGTCTATATTTCATAAAAATAAAGAAAAGACATTTAAATAGGGTTACAATAAAAAATCTATATATTTTCTTTTGCCGATAAAAAAAATATATATATATACTAAAATAAAACTAACTACTTACTAAATACTAAAATATAGAATATTCTCAGATAGATAATATATAGAAATAATATATCACAACCTAATGTAGAATATTCTAACACAATAGACATTAAAGAGGTAATAAATTTAAGCAAGAAAAAAAAAATAAAAGGATGACAAGTGTAATTATCATAATTTTCTTATTAGAAAACCTCAAATACTTATATATATTTCTTAATTTCTAAATATACAGGTCTGAAACCTTTTGTAACAATCTTTCATTGGGATGTTCCTCAAGCTCTGGAAGATGAGTATGGTGGCTTCTTGAGTCATCGCATTGTGTGAGTAAAAACTTTTCATTTACTAATTCTGAGAATATTAATGATTCGACAAGTGTGTGTGTGTATATATATATCTCATTAATAGTAATATGCTCTATATATATTTCGTATAGATTGTTGGTGCTATCTCTTCTAAATCATGCCAATCAATTAGTTTCCATAGAATTTAAAAAGAAAAGAGAAAGAAAATATCAACGTCAAATTAATTAATTACAAAATTTTAAATATAAATATTTTGATCCTCCTGTTATTGTAAATATTATTTTTATGAACAAGTCTACAATTACTGTTGATTATACAAGCATTTTTCTCCTCCTCTTCTATCTCTAAGAATTTAAAAGACTGGATCTTAAGATTGTTATAAGAGATATTACCACGCATTTTAACGGCAGGGATGATTTTCGAGACTTCTCAGAGCTTTGTTTCAAAGAATTTGGGGATCGAGTTAAGCATTGGATCACCTTGAACGAGCCATATTCTTTAAGCAGTCTAGGTTATGACACGGGCAGTTTAGCACCAGGCCGGTGTTCAGCCTGGATGAACAATGGATGTCCTGCTGGAAATTCTGCAACTGAACCTTATATAGTCGCTCACAATTTACTCCTTTCTCATGCAGCGGCGGTAAAACTATACAAAGCCAAATATCAGGTGACGAAGAGCTTTTGTCTAATTAATTTTATATCATCACAAATCAATCTTTTATTTATTTATTTTTTAATTCTTAACAATCAACTAAATTGATTGAAATAACTAGTCATCTTTTGTCGAAACTGGTTTTCTCTGGGCAACTACGTTCTCATTGGCATCTATATGCATGTGTTGGAATTCATGGTTTTAATTATGAATTTTTATAAATTTTAAGTCAATATTTATGTAAAGTCTATATATTATTAATTATGGATCAAATGTGAAATTAATATAATTATGTAAGAATATTAATTTCATGTATTCACATGTTCAAAACCATGAATTATGTGAATGAAAATTGGCTTCAAAGTTAGAATCAAAGTGGGGGCCTGAATAAATTTTGGGCTTGAATGATCTCATTTTGAATTTTGGGCTTAAAAAATTCTGTGGCCCATTAGCCCAATCTAATTACTAGCCCAGTCCAAATATTGTTTCTCCAAAACTACGTCATTTTGGAGTATCTCTTCCTAACAGACATGTCTGTTCTATGAACAGATGCCCCTCTTCATGAATGGTAGTGTCTATTCCTTCAATAGACATGGCTAATGGCTAATTATTTAAACATTCATCATTGCATAAAAACGTGTTGGATTTTTTGCATTAAAAATATTGCATACAAAATTCTTTTGCATAAGAAAATTTCATTTGCATACAAAGAGCACAAGCAAAGTTTGGTTCGTAAGAACACACAAATTGTCGCTTTCTTTTGTGTGTATATGTGATCATTCTATCCTGGGAGACGGACGTCCGTTAAAACCAGAAGCCTTGTGAGGGGCGAATTCAGTCTTAAGAAGATAGTGTCTAACACTAAATTTGATCAGTGAATTCGATTTTCTACACAAACTTGTAAGTTCAATTTTATGATATTTAGTTTTCTCAAAATAGTGACTAAAATTTGACTAATTTTTCCTTCAATATGTTAGATGTAACTCTATATATATACATTAGGCGTCAGTGTATATGTGACGTGTGTGAATTTTTTTCTTAATAATCAATAAAAATATTTTAGTCTTGCAAATTATGAACATTTATTCAAAATTTTCAATAATTTTTATTTTTATATATATTCTATATGTTGGTGTACAAGCAATACACATAGATTTTTGTTAAATAACACATAAATAAAGAGCATTTAAAGAAAAAAAAATTACAAATAGTAGGTAGTTAAAGGACATTTAATGAAAATAAAAAATAATTAAGTAAAAAATACTTAATTACGTGGAAGTTTATAAAGAAATTATTTTTTAATTTTATTAATGTATATGTGGTTATAGGAAATTAAAGAATATCATGAGAAGAAAAAATAAATAAATAAATAAACTTCACAAAAAATAAGTACCACCAGAGTTTCACCAAACTTATCAATTTACCTTATAACAATAATATAGATATAAACTCACAAGTGCAACGTATTGTCACAAATTTAATTTCTTTTGTGGACGAGACATTGTGCAGGCATCTCAAAAGGGCCAGATAGGGATAACCATTGTGACTCATTGGTTCGTGCCCTATTCCGGGTCCAAACCCGACCGCGATGCAGCTCAGCGGGCTATTGATTTTATGTATGGATGGTAAGTGTATATGTGTGTGTATAACATCAAAATATATATTTTTGCAACCCTCATTTTTGTTGCTTCAAAAGGTAGTTGGAGCAACCAGATTTTAGGACTAAATTTTGACTAAAATATTTTTGAATATAGTTAAGAATCTCTTTGGAGTTTGGGATAAAAATACATGTCTCCTTCAAATTTCAAAATTTTGACTAAATTGTTAAATTAATAGAATTTATTAAATTTAACTAATTTTGTACCTTGCGTTTTAAAATTAGTTAAGAGTACAAAATTTATGCAAAAATTTATAAATAAAAGTACATATACCCCATATTTTAGGTTAAAAAAGAGGCTTAATATAAAATTTAATGACAAGCTAACAATTTATTATCACAAATATTTATTATTCAAATATTTAATTAAAAATAAATAAATTAATTTTAAATTAATAATTTTTTATTACAACAAACCATATTTTATTATTACAAATTTTGATTGATGAATACATTATATAAATTAATTGTTATTCTCAAACAAAACAAAGTCAAATTAAATTGTACAAATGAATTGTTATATTTCAAACTTAATGTAATCATTACACAATGGCGGATGCAAGAAGGGGCAAGCGGTCAACTGATCCCATTGAAAGCAAAATTTCTGTAAAAAAATAGCATAATTTTTAGAATATTTTTGTAATTTTGTCTCATAAGATATTTTTTTCAAAATAAATTTTCCTAATATCTCAAATAATTTTTAAGTTTTGCATTTACTTTTATGTCAGACACACTATCCATTGTCTTTCAATATATTGTGTGCAAGTGCATATTTATGCGAATAATATAATTTTTAGGGTATTTTTGTAATTTTGTCCCATAAAATATATATTTTTTAAATAAATCGCTCCAATATCTCAAATAATTTATAAGTTTTTCCCTTACTTTTATATCAAGTACATTACTTTTATATCGACTTAATCCCAAAGGGTCCAAATCTTGTATCTGCCACTGTCATTACTCCGACAATGATTAGTAGCCTAAAGTTTGCCATTTTAATTCTTTGTACATACACCTCTTTTTTTTTTTTTTTTTAAACTCTCAATCCAAATTCACCATTAAAGTAAAATGTAATTAACCCTTAAATTTAATTGCAACAAGAAGCTGTTCTAACAACAAAGTTTTAGAAAATTTGCTGTTTATGCGTGGTGATACACTAAATATTATGAAGATTTATAACTAGATCCATTTGTTTTTTTGATAGGTATATTCACCCAATAACCTATGGTGATTACCCGCAAAGCATGCGTAGACTTGTCGGCAAAAGATTACCAGAATTCACTCACGAGGAAGCTACGATGTTGAAGGGATCCTTTGATTTCCTCGGACTAAACTACTACACTTCGAATTATGCTTCTAACGTTGGTTTTGCAAACACTGTCAATGTCAGCTACTCAACAGATTCACACAGTAATCTTACAAGTACGTAATTTCACATTGAAATAGGAAGTCAATTAATTTTTTCCCATTTATTTGCTTCAGATTAATACACCCCCCTCCCCCAAAAAAAAAGTTTGAAGACAAAAAATCTCCCTTAAAATTAGAAATGTACTTTCCTAATTCTAGTAATATGGGATTACGTATTTTTGCTGATATACTAATCACATCTCTTTCTTTGTTCTTTTTTATTTGCAGCCGTGCGAAATGGCAAACCCATTGGAATACCGGTAAATAGACACAAAAAGAAAAAATAGATCAAATATGTTTGCATAAATAGAAATTAATGAAAAAATATGCACATGTTTGTGTATACATCCACGTATATATATATATATATTGGGGTATATATCTGAACACAAATAGGATAATACCCACTACAAGATCATTTTTTGTTCTCCTAAATAGTCTAAATTTCTTCCTATTTTTCAGACCGCAGTAAGTATATTTTATATCTATCCTAAAGGACTTGAGGAACTTCTTATTTATACGAAGGAGAAATACAACAACCCAACTATTTACATCACGGAGAACGGTACGCAAAAAATATATGATCACTTCTATATATATGTATATATTAATTTACGCATTTTATCTTTATTTCTTTTGACTATTGTGCTCGTACATATATGTTAAAAGTAATGGATTAACATATTTATAGAGTTGTTTCCTCTCTCTCTCTCTCTTTCTCTATCTCTTAAACTATTTCAGGCATGGGTGATGCAAATAACGTCACAGCTAAAGAGGGAGTCAAGGATCCTATGAGAATATACTTTTACCGCGGCCATCTTGCGGCTGTTCAAAATGCCATCAAGTTGAGTTCACTTTTCAGCTTTAATTACTTGGCCACTGTAGGGCTTTTGTTTACATGATATAAAATAAAAATGTTACGCTTACAATCAAGTTTATACTTTATCAATTTGTACTAGTCACTGAGTAGTGATCAGTATATTTCGTTTAAAATTATCATAATTGTACGATGTTACTTTTTATTTTTTTTTTCAATGACGAAAATAACATCATTTTTTATTACTGCGATAATTTTGAACGAAATGCACTAATCATTACGAATAGTGATTGATATAAATTAGTGAAGTATAAATATAGCTGTAAGAGATTGAGTGTAAGTATAGCATTACTAGATATAAAGTGAGGATTAACGGTGGATCACGACAATTGATAGTTAACTTTAATTTTATGTTTAATTTGTGGGTTTAAGGCCAAGTTTCTTTGCACAAAAAATTACAATTTTTAGTAATTTTTTATTTTTGTTTATTTGATAACTTTCAAATTTTAGTAAATTTTCAACTTAAATATTTATAAAAAAATTCTTAACTTTTTATTAAACAATCAAAAGTGATTGAAAATTTATTTAATTTTTTATTAAATAACTAAAAGTTACTAAAAGTTGAATATTTAGAGGAAATATATATTTGCATCAAGCTTTAACTAAGGTTTCATTGGGAAACTAAAAAAATTTTTTAGCTTTTAATTTATTAGTTTTTTGGCTTTTTTTTTGGAATGATCAAAATTATTATTTTACATTTTAAACTTTTAAACAATGAAAGACAAATTAATATGTCAAATGCAAAAAATAAAATAAAATAAAATAAAAGCTAAAAATTACCTACTAAAAATTTAACTTTTTTTCCTTCTTATAAAAAAATTAACATTTTAATAACCAATTATAATTTTTTTTTTCAAACTAAACCTAAAACTATAGAAAGTTTTCTCCTTTACTCAAAGATGTACTTTTGTATGAAAGCGTTCATTAGGTCTCATGCATGCAGTATGGTTGTTATATATATATATATATATATATGGTTCTTTTCATGGAACTAGCTTCGCCATTTCATTATTAAAGGTTAACTGTACGATTTATTATTAAATTTTGGCAGGGCTGGTGTGAAGGTTAGAGGTTTCTTCGGTTGGTCATTTCTAGACACTTTCGAATGGGGCTCGGGTTACACTCAGAGATTTGGCATAGTCTACGTGGATTACAAAAACAACCTCAAAAGATCCCCAAAACATTCAGCGTTTTGGCTTAAGAAGTTCCTCCTTAAATAGTCCGTAGTGTTCTACGGTTAATGGTTCTATCAAATAAGTTGTTGCCACGTTATCTGGTATTATCAAATTAAAAGGTGGTAACTCAATGGTCTTCTTTGTTCGAGTGACAATAATAAGGATGAGCTTTTTGACTCTCTCGTGCCAATAAAAAAAGTCGTGTTCGAGAGTGGTAAAAATTAAGAAAAAATATAGTTTAAAAAAATTTTTGGTGTTTAGTATTTTTAACTCAAATTATTTTTTTTAAAAATAAATAGTGTAACTTTTAGACTTTTGCGGTATAAAGTTAGATAAAGAAACCGTGCGAATGATTTTTTGATTCATTTTCATGGATTTATGTTAAAATTTTTTGAAAGTTGTTAAACTTTTTAACAAAAGTTGGAGAGAGAAACTATAAAAATAGTTTTTTGGATTTATTCCAATGGATATATATTAGATTTATTAAAATTTGTTGAAAATTTATTGGGATTTGTAAAAAAGTTGTTGGGGTTTGTAAAAAAATACCGGACTTTATAAAAATTTGTTGGAATATATAGATATATATAAAAATTTATAGAGATTTCAAGAAAAACGAGATGAGTAAAATGTGTTAAGAGAGGTTTAGAGATTTTCAAAAATTTTTAAAAATTTTGTTAATTTTTAACAAATCAAACATTACCTTAAATGTGTTTTACTTGCTTTCCTTTTTCCGCAGTGATATGTGCCGCCATCGGGCAACAGAGGGTTGATTTTCATGATAACTTCATTTGTTTTAAAATATTTTTCAACAATTTCATTTATTAATTCATGTTTAAATGTGTTCTTTAAAAAGCACTTTATATTAAAATAAATGGGTTAGGGATACAATTATATGTAGATACGAGAGGCAATGTCCCATGGATGGTGCTGAGTCAGTTGAGTCCATCAACTAACAAAAAATTAAAAAAAAAAAATTCTTTATATTTAAAATATTTTGATGACTTTGATCTCATTAAAATATTGTAATTACTATTAAATTTTTATATGACTTATTATCTAAAATTTTTGGAGGCGCCACTGGTAAATATTATAAGTAAATACTATAAGGTGCATTCATCTTTTACAATTGTTATAATTATTATAAATGTCTTATATTTAATAGTTAAAAATTATAAATATATAGTTGTCTTAGAGGATCCGTGTTAGCATCTTTTAAAAAAATTTTCACTTTACACATTTAAATACTACCTTTTTTTAATTTGTAGAGCAATTGTACGAGAGTCTTTATACCTAATCTTTTAATATTAAAATATTAATTTTTTTATTAATTTTTATAAATTTTAATATAAATAAAATTATTTAAGAATTAGGTTATTATTGATTATATATTACTTTAAAATAAAAGATTTAATTTAGATATAACCTATGCAGCATTAAGATATTTATTTTTTTATTCTTTTTTAAGTTTTATAATTTTTTCACTGTAAATGAAATTATTTAAGAGTCAACAGTGTTGGATGTTGCCTCAGAAGTAAAATATTTCTTAAAAAACCACGAGAAAACAAACATTTTACAGTGATGTGGACCAAATTCTGATGGAGAGGAATGAAAGGGGTCGTCCAATGTAAATATGGAAATCGAGTAACTTATTGAGGATATATAAGAAAAGTGGTGAACTGTAAAACTCATTTTTAATATAAATTCCAAATTTTGGAGCTAGCACCGTCTGAATTACATTGCTAACGGGTGTTTGGGTAGTAAAAAAAGTACAATAAAAAAATTAATATAAAAATAATATGTAATAAAATTTGATTGAAAAAAATTTAAACAATTTACAAAATTGGTGTATTTTAATAAACTAAACACCCCATAATTTATGAATCTATGAATGGTAAAAGAACCAACAAACCATCAAACCATTTTCTTCGTTTGCTGAATTGTTTCTTGGCCATCGCTGCAATGTCCGCGCATAATATGCTCGATTACTCTGAGAGGGTTCTCCTAGATTATTCTTGAGAAACCAATTTAAGGGAATCTGCTTCCAAGTGATAGGGAAAAAAAAAATCTCCATTAATATAGCTGCCTCCTCTGTAATTTCCATTCAACAATCGCTTGTTACCGATCGAGATAAGAATAGTTTTGGCAAGGGGTGTTTAATTATGTAGGCTCAGTTGCAGATATAATCTGGCCTGAGCAGAAATTGATTTGGTTGGTTTTTGATTCTGATTTTGGAAGTTCTCATCTCTTTTTGAACGAGTGTTACATGAAAAATGAAAAGGATCTGCTGATTCTCGAGTTTTCCTTTTTTTTGGTCTATTACAGAAATGGGGATAATTGGCTGGGATGCAGGTAAATGCCTTTCCTTCTTCACCGTGGACAATGATTTCGGGCAAAGTAAGGTAATTAATGGCTATTGACTTGCGTATTTGCATCAGGGGCAGTGAATTAAAATCTCATTCAGCAGATTACAGGTGCAATTAAGATGATAAAAAGTGAGATAAAATGAGATAAGTTATAAGTTTATAATTCGTATAGTGATATAAAAATAAAATAATTTTTAAAATTTTTTAATATTTTTTTTCTATTTTTAAAATTTTTTACTATTTCAAACGGAACCTATCTAGAAGAACGTGTCATTGGTTAGCAAAGGGGGGTTTCGCTAGGAAAATTGTATCAAGGTAATTTTTAAGGTCGACCGTTTGAACTTCACTTGAACTTCACTACGTAACACATAAAATCATAATTGTAATTCTTCACCAATGTAATCATGGTATTCTTTAATAACAAGCAAGGCTGTTCAATAAAAACTTGAGGTATCGAGCTCCTTTCATTAAACCAAAAAATCGTGGGCCAGTGCAGGAATATAGCCATGAATGTTAGATGAGTGAATCAAAGAGTTTATATTTATTGTAAGTGTGGTAATTACATTGAATTTTAATGAATTCCATGCCAACTACTGTATTGTAAATTTTTAATTATTAAATATAAGAATAATCTTAACAGCCACGAGTTTAAAATTGAAACATAATTTTAGAACTCTAAAAAACTTACGTCTCAACCTTTAAACAACTCGTCTCGACCACAAACATTTAAATTTCGAGATACAACTTTAAAATATTTAAAAATTGGGATGTAACTTTTAGGATTTCAAAGTTAAATTCAATTTTAGACATTTTGATTGTCAATCGAAATAGTATTCGGCGATGAAAATAGCAGGTGTATATGACAGTGCAGGGACAATGATTTTTAGATGGCATTGATAATAGTGACGGAAGTGATTTGGATCATAATCTATTCCTTCGTGAATGAGGATTTGCGGCGGTATTCCTTGTTCAATGATGGATATGACCGGCGGACTGTTAAGGTGAAGGTTTTATTTCATATTTATTTATTTATTGAAAATTTTAGTCATGGGTAGGTTGGACCGAGTCTTTAGGTATTTGGTTATTTGATTTTGTGGTTAAGAAAGTGTCTTGTTTGTGAACCTATTTTATAGGAGTTGTGGTTAGTGCTATGGAAGTGTTCTGATGTAAAGCCTATTTATAGGCCCTCCTCTAGATCAATAAACTGAGCTTCACAATTTCAATTCTTCTTCTCTTGTTTTTTTTCTTCACAGTGTATCAGTGGTATCAGAGCCTCGGTTGATGAGAAAGCAAGAGAGAGAGTTCCCAAACCTGTGAGTTCCCTTCGCCGTGAGTCTCCCAAAAAAAAAAAAAAAAAAACAGTCCAAAATAGCAACAGTTGTTTTCTCCTCTATTTTTTACAAGAAACGATGGCTTCAGATTCAACTTTTGTACAGGCAGCAATCCCACGTTTTGATGGTCATTATGACCATTGGAGTATGCTAATGGAAAATTTTCTACGATCAAAGGAGTATTGGCCGATTGTTGAATCTGGAATTGAAGAACCAGCACCAAATACAGTCTTGACAGATGCCCAGAAAACAGAATTGGAAGGGAAAAAGCTCAAAGATCTGAAGGTAAAAAATTACCTTTTTCAGGCAATTAGTCGTCCCATCTTGGAAACAATTCTTAGCAAAGAAACTTCCAAAGATATTTGGGATTCCATGAAGAAAAAATATCAAGACTCTGCTAGAGTGAAGCGTGCACAGCTTCAAGCCTTGAGAAGAGAATTTGAGACTCTACAAATGAAGGATGGGGAATCTGTCACCAGCTACTGTGCCAGGACTATGGAGGTCAGCAACAAAATGCGATTTCATGGTGAGAAGATGGAAGATGTCACCATTGTGGAGAAGATATTGCGTTCCCTGACACCAAAATTTGATTATGTCGTGTGTTCAATTGAAGAATCAAAAGATATAGATGCATTCTCTCTTGATGAACTGCAGAGCTCGTTGCTGGTCCATGAACAAAAAATGAACCGAAGCTCAACTTCAGAGGAGCAAGCTTTAAAGGCTTCTATCTCTACTCATTTCTCTGACTCTAGAGGAAAGGGTAGAGGTAGAGGTAGAGGTAGAGGTAGAGGAAGGGGAGATCGAGGCAATAGAGATGGCAGCAGGCCTCTCAAAGCCAATGATGACTAATTCCAGGGCAAAGGCAGAGGACGTGATCAACATTTTGACAAATCCAAGGTAGAGTGCTTTCGATGTCATAAATATGGACATTATCGTTCTGAATGTTATACTAAGCTGCCTCAAGACAAAGAAAAGCAATCGCATTTTACCAAAGAGAAGGAAGTAGAAACTTTGTTAATGGCTGTTCAAGCTAATCAGGAGCTTGAGTCTGATGTTTGGTATGTGGATAAAGGCTGCAGTAACCACATGTGTGGAAGTAAGTCTTTTTTTTCTTATTTAAATGAAGACTTTCATTCTACTGTCAGTTTTGGTGATAGTTCTACTGTGAAAGTAGTGGGAAAATGTGATATTAATATTAGAACCAAGAATGGTTTTGTAGAAACAATTTTCAATGTTTTTTATGTCCCTGACTTGAAGAGTAATTTGTTAAGTGCTGGTCAGTTGCAAGAAAAAGGTTATGTGATAACTATTAAAAAAGGTGCTTGTGAGATTTATGATCCTTCAAGAGGAGCAATTGCTGTGGTTTAGATGAGTTCAAACAGGTTGTTTCCTTTGAAGATAACAACATCTCAACCTTGCTTAAAGGCTGAAGTAAAAGACCACTCATGGCTTTGGCATTTTCGCTATGGCCACTTGAATTTTGGCGGATTAAAAACTCTGCAACAGAAAGATATGGTTATAGGCCTTCCTCAAATTATCATTCCTTCTCAAGTTTGTGAAGAATGTGTTGTTGGCAAGCAACATCGTTCCCCATTCCCTCAAGGAAAGTCGTGGAGGGCAAAAACTATCCTGGAGCTCGTTCATTCAGATATTTGTGGGCCGATAAATCTATCTTCTAATGGAGGTAAAAGATATTTTATTACCTTCATTGATGATTATACTCGAAAAACTTGGGTTTATTTTTTGCAGGAGAAATCAGAAGCTTTTAGTGCATTTAAAAGCTTCAAGACACGTGTTGAAAATGAAATAGGAAAAGTCATCAAAACTCTCCGCACTGATCGTGGTGGAGAATATTGCTCAAAGGAATTTGATGCTTTCTGTGATGAGAAGGGTATTCGAAGAGAACTCACAGCTGCGTACACACCACAACAAAATGGTGTATCGGAGAGGAAAAATAGAACCATCCTCAATATGGTGAGAAGCTTGCTGGCAAGAGGACACATTCCAAAAAGGTTCTGGCCCGAGGCAGTCAATTGGAGCATTCATGTGTTGAACAGAAGTCCTATTTTTGCTGTTCAAAACATGACACCTGAGGAGGCTTGGAGTGGACGCAGACCAGCGGTAGATCATTTCAGAATTTTTGGATGCATAGCCTATGCACATGTTCTAGATGAGAAAAGGAAGAAGCTTGATGAAAAAGGCGTAAAATGTGTCTTTCTTGGAGTTAGTGAACACTCCAAAGCTTATAAGTTGTTCAATCCAATTACTGAGAAAATAATTACTAGTCGAGATGTGGTCTTTGATGAAGAAAAAATGTGGGATTGGACCGAAAAAGGCCAGGAACTGCAGAAAATTCAAGTTAATTTTGATGATGCAGAGAATGGGACTGAAATGCAACAGCATCAGCAGTCCTTAGATGAACACTTGCCCAGTTCCTCAGTGCCTACACCTACAAATGAGCAGCCACCTGAGAATCAACGTTTAAGGAAAAGACCAGCCTGGATGCTAGACTATGTAAGTGGAGATGAACTCTCTGATGATGAAACTATTGCTCACTTTGCATTGTTTGCAGATTCTGATCCAATCACATTTGAGGAAGCAGTCAAGGATGCTAAATGGCAAAAGGCAATGAATGCTGAGATCAAATCCATAGAGAAAAATAATACATGGGAACTAACTGACTTGCCAAAAGGACAGAAAACTATTGGTGTGAAATGGGTTTTTAAAACCAAGTTGAATGAGAAAGGTGAGATAGACAAACACAAGGCTCGTTTGGTGGCAAAGGGATACAAGCAAGAGTATGGTGTTGATTACAAAGAGGTGTTTGCTCCAGTTGCAAGACTAGACACAATTCGACTGGTAATTTCTTTAGCTGCTCATCACTCTTGGCCTATTTTTCAATTAGATGTAAAGTCTGCATTTTTGCATGGGGACTTGGAAGAAGAGGTGTACATTGATCAACCTCCCGGATATGTGAAGCAAGGTCATGAAAAACAGGTATACAAGCTAAAAAGGGCATTATACGGACTAAAACAAGCACCTAGAGCTTGGTATAGTCGTATAGATGCTTACTTTGTTAAAGAAGGCTTTCTTAAATATCCTTATGAGCCTACACTCTTTACTAAAGTTAGAGCAGATGGGAAGATGCTTATTGTGTGCTTATATGTTGATGACCTTATTTATGTTAGTAATGATGGAGCCATGCTTGCTGATTTTAAGAAATCTATGATGAATGAATTTGACATGACAGATTTGGGGCTGATGCACTATTTTCTTGGCATTGAAGTAGTGCAAGCTCCTGTTGGTATCTTTATTTCACAACAAAAATATGTTTTGGAAATTCTAGACAGGTTCAAAATGCAAGACTGTAACTCAGTTTCCACCCCAGCTGAACTTGGTTTGAAGCTCACGAAGATTGGATCAGGAAGAAAAGTGGATGCAACTCTTTACAAGAAAATTGTTGGAAGTCTTATGTACTTGACATCGACAAGACCAGATATTATGCATGCTGTTAGTTCAATCAGCAGATACATAGAAAATCCAACTGAAGTTCATCTCTTAGCAGCAAAGAGAATTTTCCGCTATTTGAAAGGTACAACAGATTTTGGAATTTTTTATAAAACTGGTGGAGAGTCAAGTCTGATTGGTTTTTCAGATAGTGACTATGCTGGAGATATTGATGACAGAAAAAGTACTTCAGGTTTTGTTTTTATGATGAGTTCTAGTGCTGTTTCATGGTCATCTAAGAAGCAACCAATAGTTACTTTGTCAACCACCGAAGCTGAATTTGTTGCTGCAACAGCTTGTGCTTGTCAAGCTATCTGGTTGAGGAAAGTTCTTAAAATGCTGCAGGACAAGCAAGTGGGTGCTACTACCATCTTTTGTGACAACAACTCAGCCATTAAACTTTCAAAAAACCCTGTGCTACATGGTAGGAGTAAACACATTGATGTGAAGTATTATTTTTTAAGAGATCTTAGCAATAATGGAACAATCAAACTGGTTTATTGTCGAAGTGAAGATCAAGTTGCAGATATACAGACCAAGCCTCTCAAGTTAGCTACATTTGTGAAATTGCGTGATCTACTTGGAGTTTGTTCATGTGCTGCTGTAAATGAGAACTTTGCAGAGGGTTGATTTGTTTTTTCTTTAAACTGATTTCTGCAGATTTCAGTTTAAGGGAGGGTGTTAAGGTGAAGGTTTTATTTCATATTTATTTATTTATTGAAAATTCTAGTCATGGGTAGGTTGGACCGAGTCTTTAAGTATTTGGTTATTTGATTTCGTGGTTAAGAAAGTGTCTTGTTTGTGAACCTATTTTATAGGAGTTGTGGTTAGTGCTATGGAAGTGTTCTGATGTAAAGCCTATTTATAGGCCCTCTTCTAGATCAATAAACTGAGCTTCACAATTTCAATTCTTCTTCTCTTGTTTTTTTTCTTCACAGTGTATCACGGACAAGGTGGGTGGGGGAATTGGGATGAGGCTAAACATAAGCACGCAGAAGGAGGACAGAGAGTATATGGAGGGTAATGGTGGGACTTAATTTGTTTTCGTACGTCCATTTGGTTGGGTTAATTCAATTTTGTGAAGGATGGAGTACATTGAGGTTATGGCAGGGATGATAGATAGACATAGTGAAGGATAAGACCGAGGTTGGTTTTGGAAATTTAAAAAAAGATAAATTAATTGTTTGAGTTAACTAGTCGATCAACAGTTGAACCAACAAGGAATTGATTGTTCTACAAATTTGTCTCCAAGGGACGAAAATGTAATTCCACGAATCTGAATGAAATTATAAGTAATATATATTATATATATATATATATATATATGGTAAATTTGATTTTTTTTTTCATCTTATATTCTTTTTATCAAAATTTAATTTTCTTTTTAGATATTATAACTTTTAGATGTGTTAATCATATTCGATAAAAAAAAATAAAAAAATTCTCATATATTTGTGTAAAATTTATTCGTTTAGCTAAAAAAATAATGAAAAAATTGATCTATTTAGTTAAAACGGTAACAAAAAATTCAAATTAAATTTTCAAAAGAAAAATACTGATAGTTTTTTGATAGATTTTTTTATATACTTAAACCTTAATTTTTTCAGTTCATTGGTTTCCTTCGCTAGATAGCTTTTGATAATTTTATTTTTCTCTGAAAATGAATGATGCGAAAAAATTAGAGATTTTATTTTAAATTTATGATTAGTGATAAAAATTAATAAGGACAAACGACAATTAAAAATATAAATTTATAAGTGATCTTGTTTTCATATTTGTAGGTTTTATGGAAGAAAAAATATTATAATAAAATAAAATTAATTTTATTTTATTTACATTTTTAGCAATCATACTAAAATAAATTTTAATTTATTTTATAACTTAATCAAATAAAAAAATAATTTATTTCATTTTAATTTATTTACAAATTTTTGTCATTTTCTTTATCATCTTTATAATTATTTATTTTTAATAAAATTTTCATAAATTATTTATTTTAAGATTTATCACACTAACATTTTATTTCGTTACATTATTTTTAAAACATGTTACTAGATTGTGGGAATTAAAAAAATTATGTATAATCTTATTAAATTAGTCGAGTACGATAACAAGAGCTAAAATAATAAAATTTTATAAATAAAAGGAATGAAAAAAATTAATTTTTTTATTTGATGAAATTATGAAATAAATAAAATAAATTTATTTTTAATATGATTGTTAAAAAATAAATATAAATAAAAATTATTTTAGTCTTTAAGAGTAATTTTTTTTAATGTTCTGTAGACCTAACGTGTTTGTTTAAATTTTTAAATATTTTCTATATGAATAACAGTTATGTCATTTTAGATTTGATATAAAAGTAATTTACAAAAAATAATTTTATAGTTTTACTTAATGAAAAGATAGAATATCATTAACCTTAAGACATTTGAACAGCCAACGACTAATGTGACTCTAATGCCGGGCCGAAAATGCGCCTCTCCTCCTGGCAACTCTCTTTTTTTTTTTTTTTTTTTGTAATGAGGAAAATTATTCAACGATTTTATTTATTGAGTTACAAATTCTCGAGAGAATTAGCGCAGTAACCCACCACCACGACCCCCCACTTAAATCCTGACCACTCTAAATGAGAATCGAATTTGCGACATGAGTATATCACTCAAACCTTAAGTTTGACTCCTGTTCTATTGAACCAACCAAGAGTGGGTCCTCCTGACAACTCTTTACCTTCTTCGGTCTTTCTCCCTTCAATCATAATATGAGCCTTTTTCAATGATGATGTCACAAATGTGTAACACGGTTTTTTTTTCTGTGTGAATTATTGATTTTGAGTAAATAATTTATAATTATATTACGTGACTAATGTCGATATTACCGCTCCTTCTTTAATATCTTCTCTCTTCAATGATGATATCTGCTTCATCGATTTTGATTAAATGATTCGTAATTTTAATACCTCTTGATTAATATCACATTGCTATTTTTTCAATATCTTCTCTCTTCAATGATGATAATCGCTTCATCGATTATGATCAACTGATTCACATTTTAATATTATGTGACTGATATTGTACCGTTCTGTTAATATCTTATCTCTTCAGTGGTATATATGCTTCTCTTCTTTAAAAAAAAAAATGGTCATATTTTAATAAATATGTATCACAACTCTTGAAATTTAACTAGTTCGCTACAAAAGATTTATTTATCAACTCATTGACACATTCATTTACAAAAATACGTAAAAGTAAAATCACATTCACTCTATTTTTATTTTTAAAACAATTAATAATAATAAATATAATAATAAAAATAAAAATTATTAATACCCGAGCTTAACAAAAAACTATATATCCTATTGACTAAGTTAATGGGTAAGACAGTTTGTTTGCTTGAAAAACAATGCCCTGATAAGTATGGATGAGAATGTATTAATTGGGGGTACGTTTGGTGATTAAATTTTTTAAATTTTTTCTATTAAAAATTACTAATTATAAATTTTTATGAGTTTAATAATATAATAGTAATTTTTTTTATAACTTTTTATTATTTAGTAAAATATTTATAAATTTTTAGTATAATTTTACGCGTAAAGTTACTAGAAGTTAGGAAGTTAGTAAACAGAAAATTTTTCAAAATAGGTAGAAGTTGCTTTAAAATTCTGTCCTAAACAGACTATACATATATATATATATATATATATATATATATATTTATCAACTAAATTTTTAAACATTTATTTCAGTAACATATATAAAATATGCAATATTGCACAAATATCATTAGTTTGTCCTAAAGTAATGGGCATAAAATTTTAACATAATACAACACAATATTATTCTTATCTTTCTCCTTTTAAATATGCAAAAGGTGTTGATACGTCCTAAAGTGTCCAGAACTTGGTTAGCTCTATCCTAACGTGGCCGATCAAATTATTCGGCCAATTCTTTATGGTCAGACTATTTGGGTGAACCCTTATTCAGACTTTCGTGAGAAAAGGGAATTTAATTAGATAAGATTTGGTGACTTGTTTCTTGTAGGTATACCTATATGATGGGAGGATATTCTTTAGTGGGTGTTTTTCTAAGCAATCTCTGCTTGTTTCACTTCTTCACGTTCCCAATATTTATAACTTCCTTCGCACGTGTTAGTCATGCTCGATAATCATGAATAATAATACAATAATAGTTTAAACTGCGCTAAATAATCGGCACAGATATGATTGGGGCCGTAATCGGTAGTGGGTTTAGGCATGCTTTTCTGACCCCTTCATAAATACGACGAAAAAGGTAGCCGTTCTCCCAACCATTACATTGTCTCTCCATTGGATGCACGCCACCTATCTCGATCAGATGCGTGCCACGTGCCTTAGTACTATCCTCCACGTCCTATTCAAAGCTTATCCTCTTCCACACATTAATATCATCAGTTTATTATAAAAGTTTAATTAAATTATAAAAATAAAATTTACTTTGGATTATGATCCGGTTTGGTTGTCCAAAAAAAAAAAAAAAACCTCTAACTTTTAGGGTCCATTTGATAAAACTGTCAGTTTTTAGTTTTTATGTTTACTTTTTATGTTCAATTTTTAGTTTTTTTATTTAGTTTTTAATTTTTTGTTTTCATTTACATAGAAGAAAAAAAAATAAAAACTCGAAAATATATTTAGTAACGATAATTGTTAATTAGTAGTTATAGTTGTTAATTAATTAAATTCAATAAATTTAACTATTTTAATTATATTAATTATTAAAAATAATTTAATTCAATAAAAATAAAATATATTAAACATAATTTATTATAATTATTTTTAAAAATAATTTAATAGAATATATTTCCTATTAATTAAAGTAATTATTTAATTAACTTAATTTAATTTAATTTAATTACTTAAATTAATTTGATATAATTAATTGATTAATTATATTAATTAAATTCAATTATTTTTAATCATATTATTTTTTCAAAATAATTTGATTCAATAAAAAAAATATATTCAGTATAATTCAATTATATTATTTATTAAAAATAATTTATATTGAATTATTTTTATATTAATTTATTTAATGAAATTTAATTTTATAATTAATTTAATTTAAATTAATTAAACGTATTTATTTTAATTATATTTTTATTAAAATAATTTAATTCAATAAAAATAAAATATATTAAATTTAATTTATTATATTATTAATTAAAAATAATTTAATAAAATAATTTATATTAATTTGACAAATTAAATTAAAT
Source organism: Vitellaria paradoxa (assembly GCA_019916065.1). NCBI lineage: Eukaryota > Viridiplantae > Streptophyta > Magnoliopsida > Ericales > Sapotaceae > Vitellaria > Vitellaria paradoxa. Next base: position 63,782,913 of record CM034234.1, on the reverse strand, counting down.
TATAATTAATATAATTTAGTTAATTAATATATTTAATATAATTTATGTAATTAATATATAATTTTATATATTAAATTAATTATTGATAAAATTAATTATTAGTTAAATTATATTTAATATATTTTTACATAAATAAAAATTATATGTTATTAATTTAATATATTAATATATTTTATATATTAATTAAATATTTTTATATTAAATAATAATATATTTGGTAGTGATTAGAGATGAGTAAAAGGTAGTGGCGGCGGTGACCAGATGTTGGTAACAACTAGTAGACGATGATAATTGATGGTTGTAACTAGTAGTACTTGTATAAAAAATTGAAAACTAAAAATGAAAACTTTAAAAAATAACTTTTATATGTTTTCATAATTTTTAAAAATTTTGAAAACAATTTTCATTTTTTGGAAAACTAAAAACAAATTTACCAAACGAGTTTCAGGTTCAGTTTTCAAAAAAATGAAAACAAAAACAGAAAACTAAAAACAAAATGGTCGTCAAATAGGGCGTTGGTATTATATTTTTTGCCTAGTTATGTGTTTGGCAACTTTCAAATTTTAGCAATTTTTAGTTTAAAAAATTTTTTAACTTTTTACTAAACAACTAAAAGTTACTGAGAGTTATTAAATTTTTTTAAATTTTTATAAACAATTAAAAGTTATTAGAAACTTTTAAAAGTTATTGAAAATTTTAAAATTTTGCCAAACGTGTAAAAAGTTTTAATTAAAAATTACTAAAAATTTTATTTTTTTTTTTTGGGCAACTGCACACTTTAAACTCTTTAAAAAATGCATTAATCATTGAAATGTACAATTAAACTAAAACACTATACCAACTAAAGAATATGCCGAGATAAACTGGAAAGGAGGAATGAGTTACAAAAATATGTTAGTTTGGTGATATTATAGTGGAGGATCATTGAATTAAAAATTCAATAGTTTAGATATATTCATATTTTTTTAATTCAAACAATATGAATGTAGCTGTATTTTAATCTACCGGTCATCGACTACAAATCATAAAGTTGACCCCAAACCTGATAAACCGACACAACCTTATCGAGATTTTTACAATTTATTTTTACAATAGACTCAACATCGTTAATTAAATATAATTTTAAATAAATGTAATTATAATGGATCTATATATAGGGTTGATCCTCGGATAAGGTCCAAGAGACTTGGGTCTAAGGTCCCAAAAAATTGTCAAAAAAATGGGCTCTTACTAGTTTTTATAATTAGATTTGGATAGGAATTTTTTTTTAACTCAAATATAACTATTTAATATCTTTTAAGACCCCAAAATAATTACTTTATTAAAGATAATTCTTCTAATCATTTGAGATATAAAATTATTTTTAAATTTTAGTATAGGTTTTTAAATAATAATTTTAAAAATTATTATATACTTAATTTGGAACTAATAATCACTAAATATATTCTCTAATTGTGTTAGTTATTTTAAAATAAAAAATGAGGGAGACTATCTTATAATTGGTAAAAATAAAAAAAATATAGTCCATTTAAATTAATTCATTTAATGAATATATTATAGATATTTTTATAAGATATTATTTTTATTAATTAAGATAAATTATAAAATTATTTTTTATTAAAATAAGTATTGAATTTAAAGAGATAATAAATTTAAAACAGTTATATATATATTTCATGAAATATGATATTTTATATTTTCGCAATAGAACAAATTAAATAAATTAATTATTAATGTGGCTCCAACCATGTCCGCTATTTGCTGGAGTGTACCTTAGAATGTCTGCCATTTGGTTGCCCCTCTCTCTCTCTCTCTCTCTCTCTCTCTTCGATAACTTGGAATCTGGGATAGACAAGCTCTACTAGAATTATCCTAACTCGTCAAACTGGGAGTAGGAGACTAAGTACTGTCAAATTAGTTATGAGTCTGAGTTTAACATGATTCAAACTCATAATATCTGAGTTTACAGTTCGTCACTAACCTTTCTTGACCACGGGACTGCGCGCGGGCACCATTTGGTTGCCTTGGGGGGTTCCGCTGTTGGTCTGTCCCTGTCCTTCACCTACCGCCTTAGGCTTGAGTTTGCTGAGGCCTCCTGATCACTCGGAGTGCCTGTTTTTTTGGCATTTTTGTTGTCCTGTTTTGTGCCCGGTCAGTTTGTTTTCGTTTGGAATTCAAATTTCTAATAATTTTTTTGATAGAAATTAATAGATAAATTTTTTTATGTGATTGATAAAATAAATAAAAATTTTTAATAATTTTTTGTTGCAATTTTTAAGTTTTTAATAAATAAAAATTTTTAATAATTTTTGACAATTTTAGATATTTGATAAAAATTTTAGTAATTTTTGAATTGAGTTAAAAGTGAAATGATTATTATATTCTTAGCTAATTTAACAAAAATTAATATTTTGACAAAACCAACTCAATAAAAAGAACAACTTTTGGTGTTCGATTAAATACTTAAAGCACCAAAGATCAGTATCTTTTTTAACTTTTTTGGCTCCCCAAACAGCGCGTTGTTCTACGTTTGTACTGAAGTAACGTAACGGATAGTAACGGATCAAGTGCGGGGTTGAAGCCTCTCTCTTATTTCTGTCGTAATTAGATTTTTGAGCGGATCCACTTCGCATGAAATGATGGATATTCTTATATTTAAAATTAAGATAAAATTTTATGAGTTAAATTTGATTTAATGTCTATATCATTTAAAATGTAATTCAAAATAATAAAATTTAGTGAGAATTAATTATTTTATTAAATCTAAGTAAATAAATTTATATTTATATATTATTTTTATCATATTTTTTATTTTTTATTAACATGGATAAATTTGGTATTTTTTTAAATAAATCAATTAATTCTTAAATTCAAAATATGTTATAAAAGCAAAATTTTGTTTACCAAACTAAATCAAATTAACCAATAATAATTAAAAGTTAAAAGTTTCGAGCTTTCCTTTTGGGACGCACTGATGCCCATTTAAAAGCATCACATCAAATCTTTACACATTAAGCGTCTGTCTGATGCGATGAAAAAAAACAAAAAATAGTAAAAAATGTGATTTGACACTACTAGATATTGGTCAATCGGCGAGTGAAAAACTCGGGCGACTGCTTTTGACGGTCGCTGTAACGTTATTAGCGATCGCTTAAAGCGGTCACTATATTGGGTGTCGCTAATCAAGTGCACAAAAGGAAAAGCGACGGGAAAATTCGGGTTACCGCTCATGGCGGTCACTAATATCTTTTAGGCGATAGTATTAGTGATACTCTAATTATATCGGGCAGAACGCCCCTCTTTTTTTCCTTTCTTTCCCTCCCTCTTTTTCCTCTCACTCCCCCGCGCTCTCTCCTCTCTCCCCCCCTGCCCCTCTCTCCTCCCTACCGTCCTCCCTTTGCCGCAGCTGCCGTAGTTGGACGCCGGCCGCCGCCACCACTGGAAAGTTTTCCCTCTCTAGCTCTCTCTCTTTCTCTCTCTTTTGCTTTCTCTTGTTCTTTGTTTCTCTCTCTCTCTCTCTTGCTCTCTCTCACTAACAATTTTTTTTTTTTTTTGTATTAGAGTTATTTGGAGGTCTTACTAGCACACCACCAAGTTTGATTTTTTTTTAGTTTGAATTATTTTTTTTTATTTTCTGATTTTTTTGTTTACTATTGGATGAATGTAAATAATTTTTTTGTTTTTGTTTTTGTGGTTGGGGTTTGCTGATTCATCTATGCATGCATGTATATATTATTGTGTGTGTTTTTTTTTTATTTTACTTTCTCATTAATTTGTTAGTTTCATATATGTTGTTAATGTTGGATGTTGGTTGTTTGATTGGAATGTTTTTTTTTTGAATTGTTAGTTGTGAAATGTAATATTAATTGTTGAAATGTTGCTGTTGAATTTTTTTTTTACTGTGTAATGCAATTTTTTATGTATTTTTTAAAATTTTTGTATGTTGCTGTTTTTTTTTTTAATTTTTTATATGTTAACGACCGCTTTTAGTGGTCACTAATTGTCTGACGTTTTTAACTCAAGCAGTCTCAGGCGCGGTCGCAAAAAATTTAGCGACCGCCAAGGTGGTCGTTAATATTTTTTAGCGACGACCCAAATGCGACTCGCTTGATGCGGTCGTTAAGCCGTCGCTAATACTTTTAGCAGCCGCTATTTTACTTTTAGCGACTGCTTGTGGCGGTTGCTAATACCCCTCTTTCCATTAGTGTGAGAAATTTTTGATATTTGACACGCAACCACTCAACCATATTTTTCAAAGATGAATAGTTAACTTTTTGACTTTTGCATCAATTTTTTGAAAAGAAAAATCATTTGAACGGTTTTTTTTTTTTTTTTTGTTCTGTTAAAACGGTTTATGTCAAAAATTATTGAGAATAATTAAAAAAATTTTAAGATTTGTAAAAAAGTTATTGGGGTTTGTGAAATATTATTAAGGTTTGTAAAAAATTTATCTGAATTTATAAAAATTTTTTGAAATATGTAAATATATATAAATTTACAAAAATTTCACCGCATATGGAGAATATATAATGTTTTAGGGAATTTTTGAAATTTTTAATGTTTTTTTTGTTGTGCCAAACGGTTCCAAAATATATACAAGTCGACGTTCACAGTTGACCTATGGATAAGGGAAAATCATCCACGAACAACCATTGCCTTGTCATGTGGCTGTTGAATTATTCCAAAATTTCCTTTTCTTTAAAAAAACTTGTGAGATTTGAAAGATAAAAATTTGAGAAGAGAGTTGTATGGAAAAGAATAAAAATTTTGCCTCTTCGTTTTACAAATACATACATATTTAATTATAGTTGAAGGGTTTCGTAAACACGGATTTTTTGTCATTATACCAAATAAAGCATAATTCTAAATTTTAAATAAAAGAATAGAATATTGATTGGGCCATTAAAATAGTTGATAGCGATGGTATTGTCATTTTGTCCCTTGACAACCCCCCCTTTTTTTGAATTTAAAAATTTTATATGTAGTGACAGAATTGAGGTGTAAACGCTTACCCCATCTGTTTTACTAAAATCTATTATACGTTCCGTTTGGAAATTAAGTTTTTACTAATTTTGGGTAAATCTTTAATAAAAATTAGTAATTAAAATTCTTTATGTATTTGATAAAACAAATAAAGATTTTTTAATAACTTTGACCAACTTTTAAGTGTTTAATAAAATAAATAAAAAAATTAGTAATTTTTGACATATTTTAAGTATTTGATAAAAATTTTAATTAACTTTTAAAGATTTAAAATAAAATAGCTATTATACTCAGCCAATTCAACAAAAATTATATTTAATTACTATGTGAACTGACCCCCCCCCCCCAAAAAGAGCAACCTAATATTTTGTCAAACAGTCATCTCACTAAAAGTTACTATTTTTCTCAACCTTTTTTTATCCACCAAACGATGCCATAGTTTCTTTCCTCTTTCTCCATTTAGGGGTTGTTTGGAATAAGAAAAAGTGAGAAAAATTGTGATAAATTGAGAGTTCATAATGCGTACAGTGAAAGAAAAAAATTGATGTGATATAAAGTTAAAATAAATTTATAAGATTTTTTAAAATTTTTTTTCAAACCAAATGAACCCTTAAATTAGTATACAAAATAAAGGCAATGTCCTAAAAGTAAGGAACCGATGCAAAATGACAATGCTTTTACAAGCAAAGAGAGGAGAGGGAATCAAAATTATTTGACTAAAGTGACAACAGCTTTCAGCTTTTCACATGCCTGCCAAAATGCAACTTTCATTTATTTATTTAGGTGGGTTTATTTGCACTCTAATAAATTTTACGTTTTATTTTATTTTTTATTAAATAAAATTATATAATTATTTTTATTATTTTAATAAATTAATTATATTATATAATTTTAATGTCATAAATACTTATTTATAAGAATGAGAGTGATTGTATAATTTTATTTAATAAAAAAATAAAATAAAGTATATAAATGTATCTGTGAAGTTCAAATAAGTTTATCCTATTTATTTTAATAAAAGTACATCTGATATATCCCCTTCAGAATATTGAAAATTAATCTAATCTTGTCAATATTCTAACTTAAAACCAAGGGCCAGCCGACGTTCGCTTCCTTTATTCTTTTTTCCTCGTAATGGTAATCATATAGATTTACCTTTGGAATGGAGAATAATCGAGATCTTGTCCATGTTCAAATATAAATAGCCCCGTTTGTTTATATAACATTTTTTTAATTTTTCCTTCTTGTCGTTATTATTAATGTAAAAATTATTAAATTATTTACAAACTGCATAAAAATACATAAAAATGTTTTACTAAAGGTTCATTTGGAACATCGAAAAATAATAAAAAATATAAATTAGATAATTTTTTGACGTTTGATACACAACTACCAAATCAAGTTTTTTTAGAGGTGATTAGTGCTGTTTTTGACTTTTGCGCCAGTTTTTTAGAGAGAAAATCTATTTGAACGATTTTTTTGAATTCGTTTGAATAGTAAAAATATTAGAATTTTTTGAAAGTTACTAAAAAATTTTTGAAATTTGTAAAAAAATTATTCGAATTTGTGGACATATTATTGAAATTTATAAAAAATATATTGAGGTGAATTGAATATGGCTCTTCATACACATGATTATGATTACTTGGCAGTCTTCTTACCGATATGAATTATATATGTAATTCACCAAGAATATTCGGTTGGATGCATGCTATTCATATCCTTATTTCATCAACCTATATATATATATATATATAATGTATATGGCTCCTTTCACATTTTGCGGATGCTCATTGTATTTTTCGTTAAACTATGAATTAAACAGCTTTACTTTCTTGCTTTCGTTTGAAAGTTTACCATGGGGAGAATAAGAATAAAAAATTAATTTTTTATTTTTAATTTTCTTTGCAATATATGATATTTTTCTACTAAGATTTGATTTTTTTTTTTTTTGGTAGTTTTAAAGTACGTTATTGGCATTCACCAAAAAGTTACAAAAGAAAAAAAGATATTTCCAAATAAGAAAATTTCTTTTATATGAATTTCTTTTGTTTTTTTATTAATGTAAATAATACACTTAAAAGTTATCGAGTAAAGAAATAAAATTAAAATATAACAAAAAATTATATAAAACGAAAAAATATAAAAAAAATATTTTTTTTCATTGTTTCCAAATAATAAATAAGCGGTGAAAGGATTAGGTGCATGTGGTCTTAAAACGAGACCCAGAATTTTTGCCATGTTTGGAAAATGATTAATTGATTTGAAGGAATATTATTAGTATTCCAAATTTAGTCTATCACACTCGATTTTTCCTCAAATTAAATAGTATTTTTTTAAAAGTAAAATAGACTAAATTTAAAATATTAATATCATTTCTCATGATTTAATTCATATTTATTGCCAAACTTAATTTCCTCAACCCAAAAAAATGGCCATACAATCTACTTTTGAGTTCCCGGCCCGAAAGCTCCAAAAAGAAAAAGAAAATAAAAAAGAAAAAGAAAAAAAAATTCAATTTTCTTGACTGCGGAGACAGCATACAAAACATTTATGTAATCGGTCATTAACTTTCTTCAAAAGAACTCCAAATGACGCATGATTTAAGGTACTAGAAACTAAACTTTCGGATATTTCTTATCATATATGGTTCATCTTCAAGCGATGCTTCTGAGAGTTTTGGCAAATTTCAAAGTTAATTAACCCAAAATCACATTCTGCACAATATCACATCAACTTTTTTTTTACTACACGCATTACGAACTCATAATTTTTTTCATTTTATCTCATTTTTTTCTCACTTTTTATCACTCCAAACACATGATACATATTAAGGGACTTCTGGAAATGCATGATCTTGAAGATCTCATTCAAGTGATGCAATCACAATACCGATCATTTCTTTTCGAAATACAAAACATCGAAAAAATAAAATTAAACCAAACAGAACATGCGTATTATAGATTTTATTAGCACATGATAGTGAAATAGAATATGCTTCTTTAATACAGTCAAACGAATATGTAAGAACATAAATTTGCCACTTATTTATTGTATAATTCCGAATAACGTGGCGACAATTAATAGTCTTGCAAGCTATTTGAGGAGGAACTTCTTAAACCAAAATGCTGACCACTTGAGGTATCTTTTGAGACCATTCTTGAAATCCACATAGATAATGCCAAGCCTTATGGTGTATCCTGAGGACCATTCCATGTTGTCCAGAAATGCCCAAGCAAACAGACCTTTAACCTTTACACCATCACTGCCGAGCAACTTCATTAATTAGCAAAAATTTGCATGTAATTATAATAAAAATTGCTAATAATACCAAACCAAAGAATTAGTAAATTTCTCAAACAAAATATAAATGGAAATATAGCAACCTTGAAGGTTTTCATAAATAAAAACAAAAAAACACATCCTTGGATGCATTAGAGTAAAAACTATGGTGGCGTTAGGAGTTTAAAAAAAGTTAAAAAAAAATTAGAAATTGATATAAAAAATGGCAAGTGGCATAATTTAATTGAAAAAAAATTGAAAAATTTGGAGCTCAAATAGAGCTTATATAATGCATAGAATTTTTTAGTTTTAAAGGTTATGAAAATTAAGCTATATTTGGGCAATTAAAAAGTTAAGGTCTTTTTGTCATCAAAATTCTTACACTCTGTTGTGAAACATTTCTTTATTAGAATTTATTTAATTGTAAAATAAAGAATTGATTTGATTTTATTAATTAAATTTTGTATTTGGAATACGCCTTTGAATTTAATAAAGAATTGAATTGAAGATCTAAAAGAAAATTAATAACAAATAGAAAATATAATAAATACAATATATAAGGTAAATTTGTCACTTAGTTAGATGGCTTAAAAAGAAAATGCATTTTCCTCGAATTCTATTGTTTTGGGTTATATTTTAAATGATACATAAATTTCAAAATTGAAGTTATAAAATAAAACCAAATCTAACTCATAAAATTTTATTTTTATTTCAAACATAAGATTTAATGAAAATTATCATCAAATGAAAACCAAATTCCATCAAATCCACTCCCCAAATAGAGTGTCAGTAAAATCCTAAAATGGCCATGCATTTAAAGCAAAAAGATTTTACTCACTTCATGGCTTTTCGAAGAGCCAGAAGATGCTGGTGGAAAAAATATATTCTCTCACCATCAATGGTTCCTTCTATATGGTTGCCTGCATCCGCATCACCAAGACCTGAAAATATATATAGTCCGAGAAACAATACAAAGGTGTTGCTTCATTAATTTATACATATATGTGCCAGCGTAATGTAGCAAAAAGAAGAAAGTTAAATTGTGCGTGAATTAACATGTGCAGTATTAACCGTACAATCAGTGACAAGTCTCGATCATTTTCGATGTACCAGTATTCATCCGTGATGTAAATTGTTTAAATGTTGTATTTTAATTTCCATTGTGCAGATAATAATGTAAAGATGTTATTTTATTAAGTTACACATATAATAAGCACACCATAACCAAAAGAAGAAGGATAAATTATGTTAATATATATCTGCATCGTATTTTTCTTTTCAAAAAATATTCAACATTATATTACATTTCAAAGTAACTCATAATTCCTATTTTACCTAATCTAACCCAATTAAACTCGAACCCGCGGGCAATTCTATAATTAGGTGAGTTTTATCTACTGAGTTATCTCATAGTGTTATATATTGATATAGTATTAAATGTATGATTAGATGTTATGATTGTTTTTAACTTACCAATCTCTGTGACATAAATTGTTGGGTTATTGAAATTTTTCGTTGTACTGATAAGGAGCTTCCAAAATCCTCTTGGATAGACAGAAAAGGTGCTTACCCCTGTCTGCAAAGTATAAATATAAAAGTATTGTAGGGTAAAAAAGTATCCTCATGTATGATTGTATATATATATATATATATAGTTCTACACAACTCTAATCATATTTATAGACATATGCACAAATACAAATATAATGTGTATACACATACAATCAATATTTTGAATACATATAAATGCCTTGGTTGTTGGCTCTCCATGTATATGCCCACATTTGAACTGATTTTTCAATTCTTTTTTTCATTTTTTTTTTCCTTTGTTTTTCTCATCATGCATATAATATTTACCGGTATTCCGATGCGTTTCCCATTCCACTTCGCTGTAAATTAGAAAAAGCAAAGTCAGAGAAAGAAAGACGATCAATGTATGAGAAAACATATAAATTTCTTAATTTAACTAGAATTAATGAAGTACACTATTTCTAAATCAATTTGGATGCATGCTTAAGAAGGGAGAAACTAAAAAACGAAAAATTGATTTGTTGCAATAAACATACAGTTAATTGTATGAAAATTCACGCTTACTTGATATTTTTCCTTGTATATTTCGACTGCTTTTGCATGAGCAAGGAGCGAATTGTGACCAACTTTGTAGGGCTCAGTCGCAGAATTGCCATTAACACATCCCTTTTTCCTAAAGGCAGAACATCGTCCAGGGGCAAATTCACCGTAGTCATAACCATAATGGCAAAAAGTTTGTGGCTCATTTATAGTGATCCAACGCTTAACTCGATCACCAAACTTTTTAAAGCAAAGCTCTGCAAAATCCCGGAAATCATTCCTGCCATTCAAATGGTAATAATGTTGAGATCCTGTCTTTCTAACTTAAGCTAGTTTTGTTATATTTATGTTCGACTTGATAGGAACTGATTAATTTATTGCTATTGCTGGTTTGAGGAATGCTAGCTTTTGTTAATTGAGAAAGAGCCCCTCATTAATTGATTCAATACAATATATTCGCTTTTTAAAAAATTTCATTACACTAAGAGGGGCGATATGATTGATTGCTCTTTGCCTTGAACTAACAAAAAAAATGACCAATTAGCAAAATTTCAACACACACCAACCATATAATATACATATTAGTGAATCCCACTTGAATGATACCATACGAATCGATACCTTAACATGTGTATGGCAAAAAATCGTAGACTTGAGCAATAATACAGTTGGACAAGCCAACATGGTATGGCCAACCTTACCACAGTTTGTTTGCCTAGGAGACTTTAAAGTTGTGACCTGTCAAATGAAACTTTAGACTTTAGCCAGTTGAGTGCTATCTTTTCTAAATTAATTATTTTCAATTTGTAATCTCAGAACAGTGCGAGTATGCTTTTTTTTACTACAAAATTTGACAACTAATTTAGCTCAAGATTATTCTTCATATTTTTTATTATTCTAAGAGACTTGTTTTGCGGGCTAATTAATTAATTGTTATATTTTGGAAGTGAGAGCACCAAGAATCTATAAGAGATTATAGTTCAATGAATTAATATACTTAGTTTAAGGTAAATTAGGTGGTTTGTTTACTTACACTATTTTATCGCTCAAAAAGCCATCGTACTTATCTTCAAGGGCTTGGCGAGTATCAAAGTGAAAGAGTGTGACGACGGGTTTTATACCTGCATATTCAGAAAGAAATAATTAAGTTGAGTTTTATTATTATTATTATATATATATATATATGTAGAGAGAGAGAGAGAGAGAGTTACACTTGGCTCCTATTATTATTATTATTATTATAACTTCGATTGCAGCGATTTAACTTTGAATTTTAGATTTGATTTTAGTTTTAATTTATCCAAACCAAAATGTAATTTTGGTTTTAATTTAGCACGTACTTACCAGATGGCACATATGACTGATAGAGAGACGATCTCGATAGTCAATCTATGAATTCATACATATATACAAGTTCTCTGCTACCATTTGAATTCGTACATAACCTAATACTCTACGAATTTAAAAACCATGCAATGAAGAGAATTATAAAAACCATTTGTTATAAGTTCGTTGATGAGATTGTTGTAGAAAGTGATCCCTTCCTCATTCACTTCGCCATCACCATTTTTGTTATCTGCATGGGTAGAAGGAATTTGCAAAATGATTAAATTTACATATATATATGTATATGTATATATATGAGGTCAGAAAACAATATTATTAGACCATAAGTGGAAACATGTTCCAATATATATATATATATATATATATATGTTACCTAAGATGTTTATGAATGGCCTAAACTATAAAAATAATAACGGTTGGTATAATCAATCAAGTTGGTGTTTTCCAAGCAATAGATACAGGTAGATCACCAATCATAAGTAAACAATGAGAACCTTATATCAATTAAAGAATCGGGTATGGAATCAATGGACGACGCTTATACGTATGCTATTTCTTAATAGTTTATACATATGCTATTTAATTATTTAAACCCGAAACTCAGGTTGTTTGGTTCCTTGAAAGTTGTGTTCATGTTCAACATCAATGTCTGGCATTAATTGATGGTCAATATGGCATAGTCAAATTTTAATCAACAGTTGGAAATGATTAGAGTCACATCTCATGAATTATGACATGTAGAGTGTCATTTAATCCCCTTACATAAAAAAAAAAAGTTACAATTATGCTTTTAATTTTTTGTAATAATTAAATTTTATTTTGGATTAACCGAAAAATTATCAACCACACAAGTACTCCATAAATTATGATTTAGTAGTACGTAACTTTTTTGACATAAATATTTAAGTTTAATCTCATTTAACGTAAAAATATTCAAAATATCATAAATATAAAATACTTTAACAACATTCAAAAAAAAGAAAAAGTTCCATAACTTTAATTCTATGTAATAAACAACGCTAGACAAAAATAATGATATTTTTTGTTTAATAGCGAACTCTAAATATATGATTTGAAAATATTTTTATTTTGGTGGGACTAATGAAGTGATTGTCACCCTCAAAATAAACATTTAAAACATAATTTAAAAGATATAAATGTATATATATGTATATACATGTGTGTATATATATATATTTACGTAAAAATTCAATGTTCAATAATTATTGTATAATAAATATGTCAAGGAATAAGCTTTTAGTTGCTATAAATAATCATTTGATTAAAAAAAAAAGTGGGCGTTAAACTTGCTAAAATATATTTAACCAAAGGTTAAGGAGTGTTAGTGTGAATTACACTTTTAAACTTTGAAGGTTATTCATGCTAAATGAGATTAAGTGATACAAGACTGTTGCCATTGTAATTAACGTACGTTTAATAAAATTAACAATACAAATTGTTGTATGAAAATAAAATCATCTTACAACGTAGTACTCGCGGCCATGAGATGGAAAATCTTAACGCATCCATCCCTATGAACTTTAACAGCTTCACGTCATCCTACTGTAAATATTTCTCACAATTAATATTGCGAATCACATATTACGATAGACTAAATAAATATGTTAATGTTTCAAAACAAATTATACTTAGCCCAAATAAATATACGATAAACAAAGAAACTAGCAACAGAACACTGTTGTAATAGATTGATTGCTTTGAGCCTTCTCAAATACCATAATAACTATCGTTTTCAATTATTATGAAGGAAAAATATATTTATGTTTGTCAATTGCATACGCACCTTGTAACGGTGATAAAAATCAGCAGCAGCGTCTCCATTGCTTCCATTCTTTATCTTACCTGGAATATCATCATATAATTCACTCTTCTTATGCTTGAAAACTCTCACTAGTTGACCTGATTAAGCTAATAAATATTAATCAGATTGGAAGATTGCCACAATTTTACGAGATTAAGTTGTTAGATCATTTGAAGTTAAAATATTTTGTGTTTTATTTTATATTTCAACATATATACTATTACATATTTTATGCGTATATACAAATATAAAATAAGATATTAATATACTGGCAAGCTTTATACCCACTCATTTTTTTTTTTTTTTGACAAATCGCATAAAACAAATAGGTTAGTAATTATGGGTGATTTTGTCTCTCTTCCGGCGTGGTGTTAAATGCTTGGTATATAAATAAGTTTTATGGAAAATGCTGTAAGAATGGGGAAAAAATACAATATAAAGTCAAATCAAAATAATGCGATAATGAAAGATTTATAATGAAAATAAATTTTTATGACTTTATTATTTTCAAATAATAAATCTATAAGTATTCCATTTCATTCTGATTAACTTTTTAACATTTATTTTTTTTTTTTTTGCGATTATGTAGCGTTACCATTTTCTATAAGGATCGCCGAAATTTGATAATAATAATATTTTATTTTGCAAGAGATAGTAGAAAAATACTCGGGATAATATGAGTGAAGGTATCCCATATACTCTTCCCTTTGCCACCTTCCATAGCAGCACCTTCAAACTGAAAATAACAACAACAACAACAAATAATAATAATAATAATAATAATAATAATTTATTATATATTAATAATAACATTAATAACATTTAGAAAATATAGTGGGAAAAAAAGTGGTGATCATGTTGATACTTGTATAATCTCTTATATGGGATTAGTGACATAGTCTAAAAGCTATACCTGGTAAGCAGATGAGGCTACTCCAAACATAAAATCGGATGGAAAGCAATTGCGATTGAAGGGAAAGCCATTGCCACTGAAGCTGACAAAATCAAATGGATCAATGGTACTGGTGACATTAGATGGATGAAGGGTACTAGTGGCCTCAATCGGATCAATGGAGATACCATCATCATCACTATCCTCTTCTTCGTCACCTTGAATAGCTGCAGGGCTTCCTGGAATCAAGCCCATCAATAAGTATTTACATTCACAGAGAAGTTTCAAGATATCTGATGTGTCACACACAATGAAGGGAAAATCTATCTTCAGTAACGTCTATATGGAGGACTATCTCGTGCTTGAGATTTTCTTGACATTGAAATCCTATGTTTTTTACTCATGATTCATATACTTAGGTGTTTGGATAGCCCAAAAAAATAAAAAATATAAAAAATTATACATAATAAAATTTAATTAAAAAAATTAATAATTTTTTTAATAAAATTTAATAAACCAAACACCGCATAGCATTCACGATCTGCAAACAGGAAATGCACAAACATCGCAAGTAATGAACAGTTTACCATCCACATCATCACCACGATTCTGGTAGAGTTTACCACGCAGCTCGTTCTTCAAGGACTTTTCCTGAAAAAACAATGATGTGAAAATTAATACCAGTCGAACCTTCCAAACTGAACAAATATAGAGATATACATATAGAGGAGAGAGAGAAATTGCATGCACACGCAAGTACACAGATACGCAGAGCTACTTACCTCACGACTTTCTTCTTCCAACTGCAATATCAGTGCCAGTGGATGCATGATAACAATGGGGAATAGAATTAATCAGGCCTAGGTCTCAGAAAAAAAGAGAAAATGCCAATGCCAAGAAAACCGTCAAAGGCGTCGGGTGCAGTGAGTATATATAGGTGCGGAATGTGGTGGTGTTTTACTACTACTGTGAGAGAATATGAGAAGAAGCGTTTGGGGAGAGAGTAAATATTTTCTTAACTTGAACCCACGGTATTTGTTGTTTGTGAGAGAGTGATACTGTGACTTGTACAAGTAATTTTACAATGAACCTTGTCGCCAACATGAATTGTTAAATTTGTAATATTTTACGAGGGTCCGATTCTTAAATATATATATATATATATATATAGATATTTAATTTGATTAATTTTTTTAATTAAATTTTATTACACGCGACTTTTACATTAATTTTTAATTTTTTTTTTTTAACAAATCAAATACCACCTAAATGTTTTGGTGAACACAAAAGAAGCCACCATTTTAAGGCATAATTATATATTTATATATTAAAGAAGTACAACGTTGAAATCCATGATTGTTAAATGGCCTAACAAACTGAGTTTTGTCTCACTGTAATGCCCAACTGGCATCGTTGATATACAACTCGCACATGCATAAATTGATAATACGATTGTGTCCTGTTCATACTTGTCCCAAGCTAAGGTTAAATATACAGCGGGCACATGCAGTGTTTGGCTTTTATCTTACCCAATCGGTCCCTTTCCTTCCTTCTGGCGCAGGTTTTAATCATTTTTCAACGTGGGAGGGCCACACCACATTGGATGTTAATATACTATACTTTTCACATTGTATTGAAAATTCTATTATTAAACAAAAAATTTTAGAAAATTGGGCGCAACTTAGCATGATACTTCTTCATAACATTAATTTCAGGTTGTTGTGGAAATTTTAATTTGCATTTGACCTTATTATTGAGTGTGTTTGGAGTTGTATAAAAGTGTATAAAATAAAATAAAATTGTAAATGTCTCGTAATTCGTACAGTGAGTGAAAAATTTAAATTTTACTGTTTCGTAATTCGTGTTTGTAGAGATTTATAAGATTTTATTTTATTTTATTTAGTTCCAAATGGAGCCATTATCTAGTAGCAACTTAGTGCCTTTCACGTTGGATTCAAAAGTTTTAATATTACCATAAAATTTTAGAAACCCAAAAAAAAAAAAAAAAAAGAAAAAAGGAAGAAAAAAAAACAAAGAAACCGAACCGGTACTTCGTGCATGATGCTTCATAACAGTTTCGATCTAGTGTAATCTATTTAAAGGGGTGTTGTAGGAGAGCACTTTGAAATTATTATTATTATTATTATTTGTTAGATAAGCAAAAAAATATATATATGTTTTACAATATGCGAGGTACTACTGCCGAGAAGGGAGGGCACAGTCCCAAGGGCATGAGTTAGGAAATTCTCAAACCTAGGCAATCAATAAATTTCGCTTACAACATAAGTGAATAGGTAGATACACATAATACATGTATCTTTAATGAGTACCTGCTCAATTCTTATTTTTATTTTAAAAGAATAAGGAATTTGAGTCGGGAGAGACGCATCTCAGGAGTTCTCTAAGAATAATAAATTCACAATACATTTAGGTATGAGGATAGAAATGAGGGTTATGATCGGACGATTGTTCCACGCAGTTGCGAAAACTCTCTCACATATTTAGCGATTATGGTACTCATTCAACTACTACTTTAATTCTTAAAGTACAAGGAGTTCGAGTCGGAGGAGATGGATCCCAAGGGGTCTCTAATAAAAGTAATAAATTCATAATACCTTCAGATGTGAGAGTAGAAAGGAGGGCTGCGGTCGGATAATTACTCTCCGCGGTCATGAAAACTCCCGCACATTCGGGTATGAGAGTAGAAAGAAGAGCCATGGTCGGACGATCGCTTCCTCCTATATTTAGTGGTCATGAGTACCCACTTAGCCCCTATTTTAATTCTTAAAGGACAGGAGTTTTAATTGGGAGAGGTGCATCCTAAGTGTTCTCTAAGAGTTACACATTCACAATATCTTCGGGTGTGAAGGTAGAAAGGAGAGGTATGATTGGACGATTGTTCTCCGCGGTCGCGAAAACTCCCTCACATTATATATGTGATTATACTTGAAGTATCTTTTTTTTAATTCTATACTAAATTCTTATTTTTATATTTTGCAGGAAGGGGAAGGTGGCTTTTTTATCTATCCAAAAGGATTTTATGACCTTCTTGTCTACATAAAGGAACATTACAACAATCCAACAATTATCATCACAGAAAGTGGTATGTCGAAAATGGTCATGACATCTCATTTACCATTCCTCGTACGTTTTGATAGTACATATATATATATATATATATCTTTGTGTGTATATTAATTCACAGAGTCATTCTTCTTTTAGTTATATTACGGTTATACATATATGCTTTAATTAATCTTTACATTGTTTCTCGAACTTTGTACTTGAAGGTCTTGGTGATGCTAATAATGGAACAGTTAAAGAAGGATTCAAGGATCATGAAAGAATAAATTTCTTTTACCAGTATTTTACAGCCGTTGACAAAGCTATCAAGTGAGTTTAATCTTTTAGCTTTAAACAACGCTTGGCCATTTGAGGATTTCATAATGGTTTTATTAACAAGAAAAACAAAATACTTTTACTAATCAGAGAACAAGAAAACTTAAAACTTTATCGACAATCATCACACCAAGATTTTACCCTAGTTCATCCAAAGGTGGTTTTTTTTTTTTTTTTTCCCCTTAATAAATGAAAAGCTCCAGAGTTTATTAGATTTTACAAAGGTGTTTTTTTTTTTTAATTTGAGGAAATTGATTAATTCTTTATTTTGGTACGACCATTAATTTCAATTACAATTACATGCAATTTTTGCTGATTATTGAGGCTACTTGACGGAGATGGTGTGAAGGATAAAGGTTTATTCTGTTGGGCATTTCTGGATAACATGGAATGGAGCTCAGGATACACTGTAAGGTTTGGTAGCATCTGCGTAGATTGCAACAATGGCCTCAAAAGATACCTTAAAGATTCAGCATATTCGCTTAAGGGATTCCTCCTTAATTAGAGTACTCATGGGCGGAGCCAGCTTGAGATCCAGGGGGTGGAGTGCCCACTCTAGAAAATATTTTATTAGTATTTATTTATTTATTTTTCTATTAGAATTGTCAATTGTGCCCACCAAAAAAAAATATAAAAAGTACAATACAAATGGTGTCCACCTAAGAAAAAAAATTAGTGTAATATTAATTGTGCCCATCTAATAAAATAAGCAAATTTAAGCTTAATACAAACTAATACAATTATATCCAACTCACTTGATATAACAAAAAATTATAAAATTTTATTCCTTTTTTATCAATAAAAATTTTATATAACACATAAAACTTAAATTATTTATGTACATCTACTCGTATCTAAATTCCTGACCCTGTCTCTAAGAGTACTACTTATTAACATGATTTTATCAAGTCAACTGATACCATGTTATTTTGAATTATGGGATAATAAATAAGTGGCAATTTGATGTTCTTGCATGTTCCTGTTGTATAATAAAATTCGGAATAAATGCACGCTCTATTTTGTTTAATTTCGTTTTTTCAATGTTGTATTTTTGGAAGTGCAATGCTGATTATGGTTATAGTATCAAACAAGTGAGATTTTCACAACTATCATCACCTCTAATCAGGTTCGCCACGTCATCTCCTTTTGACCATTTCTCTCTATCGGCATCATATTGTGTGCATTTTCAAGATACTGTGGAGATATATATATATATATATCTCAATAAGACTTACAAGGTGAATTGAATATGGCTCTTCGTACACAGGCACAGTTATTAATTAAGACTTGGCAGTCTTCTTATCTATTTGCATTATATATATATATATATAATTCACCGAGCTATGGGTTGTTAGGAAGATAAATTAAATTAAAAATGTAAGATTATTTTAAATTAAAACTTGAGAATCCATTGAAAAATTCACCAAATAAATTAATTTTTTTTTCTTATCAAATACAAAAATAACTAACTTATTTTTAATTGACTTACTTTCCTTCCCAAATCAATTCTCATACTTTTACCCTCAAATCATTCAAACCCAGTTGGCAAATGAAGTTGTTGATGACTTCAAGCAGGCACCATGCCACCAACCATTCTGTCTCTGCCATTACAAAATGCCTTATAATTCAGCACAATCATGTCAATGATGGCTAATATATATATATATATATAAAGTGTGTTTAAAGTTATATAAAATTATATAAAATTATAAAAATTAATGTCTCGTATTTTATGTAGTGAATAAAAAATTTAAATTTTATTATCTCGTAATTCGTATTTATAAATATTTATAAAATTTTATAATATTTTATGTTAACTTCAAACAAGACAATAAGGTAATTTTAAACCTTCCCTTCAGTCTAGCCAATTCTGATAACATTTATCTTCAGCCAATAACAGATATAGGGTGTGTTTGGAGTTGTATAAAAATATATAAAATAAAATAAAATTGTAAAAGTAAATATCTCATAATTTATGCAGTGAGTAAAAAATTTAAATTTTATTATCTCGTAATTCATATTTGTAAAATTTTGTAAGATTTTATTTTATTTGGATAAACTCCAAACGGAGCGATACTGAATTCGAATCTGTCGATTTAATTCTGTTCACACTTGGTAACAAACATGTGTTTCACGTGATTGAAATTTTATAATATTTCTCAACCGACATTTTTCTTCCATCAACATTAATAATTGTTTGATGTCTACCCATGCGTACATTGTTTAATATTTGTATGAAGTCCTAATATATATATATATATATATATCAATAATTGATGTGTTGGTGGTACAGCTTGTCTCTCACTGCGCGGGCCAACACGTGACTCCAAAGACAACCAAATTGATATATATATATATATATATATACACTAGTCAATACCCATACAAAATACAGACCGCATAACATTTTCTTTTCACGTTACGTATATAACTGTCACATTAACTAATATATTTTATTATATAAATTTGAATTTCAATTTTTAAATTTTAAAAAAGATAACAGTAATAACGTAGTAAAATTTTAGTGATGACTGGGATAAATAACTCCATTTGGAATTCATAAAACAAATCAATATGAAAAAAGTGTAAAAATAACCTATAAAAATAAAAAATCATTAATCAAAAGAGATTAAGGTATAAAATTTTATTATTTATTATCACCATTATCACATTTTTTAAAAGTTTAATATCAAATAAATTTTATACAAAAAGTATTCAAAAAAAATAGAAAATTTGAGGGAAAGAGAAAATAATTCTAGCCATTAAGGAAATTCAAAATTTCAATTTAAATGTTTATTTTTTTAATAAAAATTTCAAGAAAACTGAAGTTTAAGTATTTTTATTTTAAATAAAAAAATTAGTTGACATTGTCTAATAGGTATCTTTACATTATTTAATATCCGTTTGATAATACTATCATTTTTCGGTTTATATTTTCTGTTTTTATTTTTGCTGTCTTTTTTTTTTTTCTAAAATGAAAGCTAAAACAGCTTTTAGAAATGCAATTTTGTCTACAATTAGTTTTTTAAAAAATTAATTAGATTTAATAAATATATTTCATGTTAATTTAATTTAATTATATTGTTTATTAAATTAAATTAATTATGATATTTATTAAAAATAATTTAATAAAACATATTTGATATTAAACAAATTAAATTAAATTAAATTATTAAATATATTAACTAATTTAAATTATTTAATATAATTTTAATATTTATTGAAAATTTCAATAATATATATTTCATATTAATTTAATATGAATTAATTAATTTCAAGTTAAATTAATTAATTAATTAATTTAAAAACTATTTAATTTAATTATTTCGTAAAAATAAATAAATTAACGAATATGATACATATTAATTTAGATAATTAAAATAATTCACTATAATATGATACAATAAAAATAGACAAAGTATTAAAATTGACAAAATATTTGTAATAAAAAAGTTAGAGTAAAAAGATTTTTTTATTACGTTTTTCTATTTAAGTTTGCATTTTTTTTGAAAACAAAAAAATATAAACAGATTTAATAAATATTTTTCTTTTGTCAGTTTATAAAAATTTATAAACATAAATAAAAATTTTAATTTAAATGTTTAATTTTAATAAAATTTTAAAGAGTATTAAAATCTAAATATATAATTAAAAAATTAAAATCTAAATATATAATTAAAAAATCTTTCGACTTTGTCTATTAGGTATCCATATATTATTTAGTATTATCATATTTTCTAAATATTATTTTAAAATTTATAATTAAAATTAAAATATTATTTTAAAATTTAAAATTTTATTTTTTCTCTGCCTTGAAATCCCCCACCCCTCCCCATTTTTCTCTCTTTCTTGCAAAGAAAGATAAATTTATAAAGTAAACATACATAAAAAAAAGCTGTATAAAATAACCTGTAAAAATAAAAAATATTAATCAAAAGATATCATATTTTGGAAAATATTAAATTATAAATTTTTATAAAAAAAATATTATCATATTTTTAATAAATAATAAAATTTTACACCTTTTTTATTAGTGATTTTTATTTTTATAGGTTATTTTTATAAATTTTCATATAAATTTAAAAAACAAATTTATATTTAAGTTATTTGTATGTCAAATTATATTTTTGTACATTTATTTGAAAATTAAAATTAAAATATTATTTTAAATAAAAAAAATTATTTTTTGTGTTTTGAAAACCTCAAATTTTTGTGTATTGAAACTCTCACCCACCCCAATCTCTCTCCTGCTTATCCACCCAACCCCCATCTCACTCTCTCTCTCTCTCCTGCACCCCGGCTCCACCCCCTCTCTCTCCCCTATCTCCCTCTCTCTCTCTCTCTCACTCACTCACTCACTCACTGTCTCTCTCCCCTGCACCCCCGGCCTTACCCCCTCTCCCTCTCCCCCGGCTGCAAAAGGCGATAACCCTCGCCCTCAAGACCCCTACCCCCTGCCCCCAAAGGAATGGTGGAGAAGGTAAATTACGGTACACAGCGACCTCTTAGACAGAAGGACTAGTGCCTGGTGTCCACAAGGAGCCACCCCTACAGGGGGTGAAACTCCCACACTGCGGCTGCCAGAACTCGATCCTGCATCCACGGTTGCAATCTACTGCCTGAATGCCAACCGTGTTACACCCGCGGGGGCCTCTCTCCTATCTCTCACTCTGCACGCACCTCTCTCTTTTTCTCTTGTGTTGACACACACACAACGATCAAATCCGAGAGTTGTGTTTTTATTATGGGGTTGTTTGGTTTGAGAAAAAATTCCAAAAATCTCTATAAATCTCTGTTAACTTTATATCAAATCAACTTTTTTCTTTCACTGCACGTATTATGAATTCTCAATTTATCTCAATTTTTCTCACTTTTTCTTACTCCGTAAGAAAAATTGAGATAAATTGTGGTTTGGGGAGAGTTCGTAATGCATGCAGTGAGAGAAAAAAGTTGATGTGATATAAAGTTAACAGATAGGGGTTGTTCCGTAAGAAAAAGTGAGAAAATTGAGATAAATTGTGATTTGGGGAGAGTTCGTAATGAATGCAGTGAGAGAAAAAAGTTGATGTGATATAAAGTTAACAGATAGGGGTTGTTTGGAGTAAAAAAAGTGAGATAAATTGAGATAAATTATGATTTAAAGAGAATTCATAATGCGTGTAATGAGAGAAAAAATTAATATAATATAAAATTAACAGAAATTTATAAAATTTTTTAAAATTTTTTAACAAATCAAACGACCCTATATATATCCAGGTTTTGTGTTGCAGTTGGTTTAACCTTTCTTATTGTGGTACTCCTTTATTATTGTGACAGGTTGTCAGTGCCACATGTTAATCCCCCCTAGGCCCCGGTTGGAGAAGCCCCCAAAAAAATAAAAATAAAAAAAACTAATTTTTGTTACTTTAAATATTTAATAAAATATAAAAAATTGTCGATAATTTAGTAGATTATTAAGAGTTCATTTGGAAGTCCAAAAAAAAAAAAAATTTCAAAATTTTTCAAATTTTTTCAATTAAAATTTTCTATCTATCATTTTTATATCACATCAACTTTACCTTTTGATTTTCTTTAGTTTTTTTGGACTCCAAATGCCCCTAACACATCAAATTTTACTAAATTAATAAAAAATAAAATGACCATTTCACTTTCATGCAATACAAAAGTCATTAAAATTTTTATCAAATGTCAAAAATTGTTAAAAGTAACTAAAAATTTTTATTTGTTTGCTAAATACACCAAAAATTTTACTTACTAACTTTTGTCAAAAAGTAACTTTCAAAAAAAAAAAAAAACTTTTGTCAAAAAGTACGAAAATTGGTTTAACAAGGCCCTAATTAAAGTCAAACCGCTGATCCCATCAGAGTGAAAATTTTAATATTTACAATAAGGGAGTGTTTGGCAAATACCAACATTTTTTAAATGTTTCTATTAATGTTTAATTTTTTAACTTTATTCACTAAAATTTACCAAGTACATTTTTCAACTTCTTCTAACTTTTTCCACTTAAAATTACCAAATATATTCTCTAATTTTTTCTAATTTTTTTTAACTTTCTTAAATTTTCTCCAATGTTTTTTTAACTTTTACAACTTTTTAGTAAATGCACAACTTTTTTTCCTTTTTAAAAGTAACATATGGAAACATCAGGACAAACATTATAAAAAAAGTAACTTTTTCTTTTTCTCCAAACGCACCCTAAGAATCAAGGATTTTTTTTAAATAAAATAAGTAGTACCTTGATGTGAACATACATAACCAAGGTTATTAAAATCAAGATTTTATTTAAAATCGGTGGAGCGTTTACAAAATTGAATCATAGAATCGAATTACAAAATTGAAAGATTTTACCTAATGCCTATAATATAAAAATATAGTCTATTATGTTATAATTCTTCATTTAGAGTTTTTTTTTTTTTTTTTTATGAGTAAAGAATTTTGTCAATAAGAGAAGAGAGTAAAGGCATGCATAAAAAAATGCCATATACAAAAGCTTACTCATATCAACAAAACGAATCCTCAATTAAGTTTACAAAAATTCTATATCTGGTTCTATATTCTTTTTCTTTTTATCTAACTATACAATTGAGATCTTTAAAATATTTGGTATAACCTATACAATTGATATTAAAATATTAACTTCATTTTATTTTAAATTGTTTTGTAAAAGTTGGAATGTATTTCTAATATTTTATTACGGGTCCCTTGGTTTCTACCTTATTTACTACATTTAATTTGTGGTAATCAATACAGTGGAACAACGCAAATGATTCTCAATTATTATAGCATAAAAAATATAGTATTATAAAATAAAAAAAATTACCCAGAAGATATAAGTGAAATAGTTGTGGCATGTCACTTGAAAAATAAAAAATCATAAAAATTTATTTATTTGACAAAATACAAAAATTATTTATTTTTTAAAATCGGTAAAATAACTTATAAAATCAAGATTTTATTAATTTTATGTCTCAAAATCAAAATTTTACTTATTTTATTCCTAATTAAAATTTTATATAAGATCAAAAAAGTATTCTTACTTTACTATCGTAAAATCATAAAATTTTAATATTTAAGTCAAGATTTTAACAATATTGCACATAATGCTGCGTTTTGCCTCGCTGAATTTGAAGTAGAAACAGCCCTCCTTCTACGACTCTATTTAAAGGAGTACTTTCGAAGAGCAGTTTGAGATTATAATATGTATACTAGCTATGGCACTTGAGAGCTCCCTTGTAGTGGGAATAATAGTCCTCCTCACTGCATTTTCTCAAATCAGTGAGTTTGCAACTGCAAGTACTCAACATCATGTCTCCTTTCCCTTCAATCGAAGCAGCTTTCCACCGGGTTTTGTGTTTGGAGCGGCCTCGTCTTCCTATCAGGTATATATATATATATATATATGGCTTTTGCTCTTCGCTCAGTCTCAATCTCAAATTTGTCATTTAACATGAATTGCACAAGTCACTTTCCATCGTCAGTCACTCTGGTATATATTCTACTCATTAATCTATGTGAAATTCATAGTCAAAATTGACCAATTACAATAGTCACAATTGACAGTAACACTTGTCGTTACAGAGGAATCTGCATATATGCACCACTTCTAAGTTTTATCATTACATACATATATGTTTCGTTTCACTTATTTTTTTTTTTTTTTTTCCGTTGGAAGTACGAAGGTGCTGCCAAGGAAGGGGGAAAAGGTCCGAGTATATGGGATACCTTCACCCATAAATTTCCAGGTCTCTCTCTTCCCTCCTCTCCTCTCTCTCTCTCTCTCTCTCTCTCTCTCTCTCTCTCTCTCGTTTGGCCAAAGATAAGATTAGAGAAGTGGATAACAGAAGCCAAATCAAAATATTGCTGATGCCCAACCTTCCTGTGCCTTGATCGGATACTCTCATCCAAGTCCCAATGCATTATCGGAAAAAAAAAAAAAAAAAAAGGGACAGCATTTGCTTACTATCTCTTTCGAATATCCTCATCATTAAATTTTTTTACGCTAAAATGACTAATTTTAAATTTTCATATGATCCTTGTGAAAATGAATTCATGCAATAATTAGCGCATTTCTTTATATATATAATTGAACAATATAGGAGAAATCTAAATTCAAATAGGATGATCATTGTGATAATTAGAAGGCTTAATTATTAACACGCCAATTGCACTTGAATTTTGGCCCGTTTGGTGAAACAAAATTTGTTGAAAATTTTTGATAATCTCTAAATACTTTTATTATATTTTTACACTTTCTTGTCTTATCAAAATTCAAAAAAAAATTCAATACATTCTAAAAAAAGTCGAAAACCGAAATTCAGTTAATCAAATAGTTAAAAATTTTTTTATATTCTCACCACGGACTCCCAAATTACCGAATGACACCTACTGTGACTAATTTTCTGGAATCGTTCCAAGAGATTGTACAAACCGTTTGAATGCTTGCATGAAATGATAAAGTATATAAGGTAATAGTTCAATATCATTCAAATGGATCATTGTAAACTGTTCCAACGGTTTAGCATTATCAATTTCTGTCTAAACGGACCGCCATAAACATTTTTGACACTGATAGCGTTTCGAGTCCGATTTGATTTACAAAAACCATGACTAATATAAAATTTTAAAACCGTTCAAAAGAAAATCTAATTCGTTAAAATATGAATCTTATTGTTTATTTCCAAAAGATAAGGTTCAATATGTGTGCATCAAATGTTAAAAATTTTCTCAAATCATATTTTCGTTATTTTTTGTTGCGCCAAATGGACTCTTAGTTGTGTTTGGTTTAAGGGAAAATTGCGAGAAAAAACTAAGAAGAAAAATATTTAAAAAAAAAGATTAGCGAGAAAGAGAGAGTGTTAATAGAGAAAAAAAAAAAAGGAGGGAGGAGAAAAAGTAAAAAAAAAAAATTATACTTTTTTATTTATTTTTATAATAAATTAGGTCGTCACCGTACTGACCAGCTACCTATTGAAATGGGAACAGACACCAAGATGAAGCAATTATTTGGGAAGAAGTTGGTCTGGTGCATTTACGGACCGATGTAAGTCTAATTCATTTACGTATTGTTAATTTTAAAATAATAATAAATAATTTTATTATTATAATAATAATAAAAATTTATATTAATTATGACATATCATAACAATTTAACCTTCCATATCTCGTGCATCAGGCAGTGCACTGCATTGGACCTTCTCTAAATCCAGATATTTGTCTGCTGATTAATTATTGCCGCTTCGTTGCCTGGCTAGACGGAGACAAATATTATTAGTAAAACGCCAATCTAGAGGAGACAATTTTGATTGTCAGTTAAAAGGGTGGGGCCAGCGGAATTCGCTTGTTGGTTTTTAATAAATTTTTATTTTTTATAATCTTTTATTAAAATTTAATTTTTTTCATAATTTTTAAGTTTATTAAGTGTTTTCATAAAAAAATATAAAAAATTTAAAATTCATGTTCAATTTTTTAATTTTTTTTAAAATTGAATATGAATTTTTAGATTTTTTAATCCTTTTATGAATACGTTTAACAAAATTAAAAATTATCAAATAAAAATAGTTAAATTTTGATAGAAAATTAAAACAAAAAACAAAATTATTACTAGCCAAACCAACCCCTAATTTCTTTTTTATTATTATTTTTTCTAGTAGCATTAATTGATGGACTGTTACGATTGACTGTTTTTCAACATTTGTTTTGGTGGATACATAATGGCGATGCATCACATTCTTTTCCCATTATTAAAGTGGATATAGTTACGTGTCCTCATTTATTAGGTATTTAATGTGACAAAAATAATTTATTAAATATTCAAAATTAAAATTATTATTTTATACAGTTTAACTAAACGTATAAAATTTATAACCTTTTTTTAAAAATATTTTGGTATTATGAAATTTTATTAATTCTTCAAAGGAAAAAATAGTTCAAAAATTATTGTTTTATCCTTGGATTTATTTTCACCCTAGATTTGTATTTTTCAACCCATTTTTAATTGAGATAAATTGTGATTTGGAAAGAGTTCGTAATACGTGCAGTGAGAGAAAAAAGTTGATGTGATATAAAGTTAACAGAGATTTATAGAAATTTTCAGAGATTTTTAGCAAATAATTGCATGCCAAACAAGCCAATGGTAGCTTTTCAGCCAAACGTGAACTCAAGACTATGAAATGATCATTTTCAACTTTGGATAGCGTAATGATTTTGGTTTACAAATTTTTATACATTAATTTTAACCTTGGAGGATCTTGCAGGGGAATTATGATTCATTAAAGGTTGATTTAGTTTATTTTTTTATTTTTTATTTTCTGTTTTGAACTCATTTTTTATTTTACGCTTTTGAAAATAAAGAAAAAGCTCAAAACGCATTTGGTCACTTGTATTTTCAAAATTTGTTTTAGAAAACAGAAAATGAGTTTGCACATAAAATGAAAAATGATAAAAAGTCATTTTGAACGTTTTTAATCTAAAATAAAGAAAATTTAAAAATAATGAAAATACAGCATTTTTTGTTTCTTTATTTTGAGATTTTTAAAACATAAAATGAAAACAGAAAATAAAAAGTAGAAAAATAAACCAAACGCAACCTAAATTTCTAGAAAATATGTATGTAGCAATTTTCAAGCCTGAGAAGTGCGAATGACATTGCAGATAAAATAGCAAATCGCAGTAATGGAGATGTAGCTGATGATTTTTATCATCGTTACAAGGTACGTAATTTAATTATAGTTGTATAAATATATTCCACGATATTTATATTTATAATTGTGGAGAAATTTGTTATTCTCATAACAGGTACGAGGTGATTCATTAATTACAAACTTATTATGACACTTAATTCTTTTATTCATCATGTATTTATTTTGGATATGGCATATTAATTATTTGATTTGTAATATTAAGTGTGGGAAACATATGTAACAGGATGATGTGAAGCTGTTAAAGTATATAGGAATGGATGTGTTCAGTTTGTCCATCTCATGGCCCCGAGTATTACCTCGTAAGATGATTTTACTTTGATGCAAAAAATCTGCACCGTTGATTTAATTCTGAACTAGAACTTGACTATTCCATTAACCATCAATAATCAGATATTAGTCGACGGCTAAATATTTTAAATAATCTATTTAGGAAGTTGTGGTGGATGCTCACGAGTGAACTACTCTTCTTGGCCTACCAGTTTAGCGAAAATTATTTTATTTAACTGTCATTTCTTAATAATTTTTACAGTAGTTAAAGCAAAATAAATTGTGTGAAAAAATTTAATATATATATATATATATTTTTGTTTGGTTTGAAAAGAAAGTGAGAGGAGGATGAGAAAAAAAATAATTTCTATTTTTTTGTTTTATTGTGAAAAAAAAGGGTTAAGAAATTTTAGTATAATAAAATGAAGAAAGAAATAGGAGAGAGAATGCGATGGAATAAAATTGAAATAGAAGTACTTTTTTTTTTATTTTGTTTCCCTACCCCTAATTTATCAAACCAAACAAGAGGGAAGAAAATTTATAAGACTTGCAGTGACACTGTTTCATGATCAAGAGAAGTATATGTATATATATATATATATATATATGTACTAATTTGAATCCGTATCCGTTTATTATAACCGGCAGCTGCACTGTTTTATAGTTTAAGGTTGCCTTAAATTATATACATATATATATATATATATGTATGTATGAGAATTTCCACTAATGCTTTGTACTTTTTTGACTCTCAACCCACATTTTTTTCACTGACTCAAGATTAGTTTGGTTTGAAAAAAAATAATAAAAAATTTTATAAATTTCTGTTAATTTTATATTATATAAACTTTTTTTTTCACTGCACATATTATGAACTTTCAATTTATTTTATTTTTTCTTACTTTAAAAACATCCTTAATTTCTTCTGCCCATGAATCAAAGTGGGAAACTTAGCGGAGGAGTGAACAAGGAAGGTGTCGCCTTCTACAACAATCTAATCAATGAACTTCTATCCAAAGGTAATTATATGTATAATTCAATCCTCTCCCTTCCTATCATAATTTTCAAATTTAAGTTGCTTTGGGTTTATTACAAATAAAAAAAATCTCTGAGAATTTTTTAAAATTATTTATTTTTCATATCTCACTATATGAATTACAAATTTATAACTTATTTTATTTTATTTTATTTTTTATCACTTCAGACATACTCTTAATTAATATTTAACTATTTGCTATTTACTCTATCGTAACAAAGTCAACTGATCATTTTTTAGGCTGTTTAACCAATCAAAAAAAATTAAAAATTACTAAATTTTAACTACTTTTTATACTGTCTTTCAATTAAATTTTAATACTTATTATTTTTATGTCACATCTTTTTATTTTTTTATATTTTTTTGACTAAAATTGACCAACCAAACAGCTTCTTAACGTGTTTTTCTCTCTGTGCGCAGGTATAGAACCTTTTGTAACGATCTTTCATTGGGATCTCCCCCAAGCACTAGAAGACGAGTACGGTGGCTTTCTAAGCCCTAAGATTGTGTGAGTAAATGTCTCTTCATAAAATTATTTTTAATATGGGACTCCAAAACTAATTTAATCATTCATGAATGGGAGCAAATTTTTTTATTATTTATAAAAAAATTAAAAATCAACTATTAAACATCTTAATTTAAAATTTGTTTATTAAGTTAGAAACACGGCTTGGTTGTTAATAAGCACGCGAGTAAACTAGTCAAAAAAACTCACATACATACTTAATAAAAATTCACAAGTAAGCCGACAAAAGCTTGCCAGAAAGTTTGTTTGTTTTACCCAAACCAAGGTTAAGTTTTTTGAGTTTACCCAAAAATCTTAACAAATAAAACCCAACATAAATTTTTTAGTTTAATAAAAAGTCTAGCTCAAGGTAGAAATCGCAGAAACCTTGGCAAACAAATTTAAGACTCCGTTTGATAACATTTCTATTTTTTATTTTTCTATTTATATTTTTAAAATTTTATAAATTCGCAACAGAAATATGTTTGATAAATCTCTTTATATATTTTTATTTCTAAAAGAAATAAAAATATAAACAGAAAAACGTAAATAGGAAAAATGTGTTTTTACTCTGGTTTCTTTTCTATTGCCAATATTTTATCAATCTTAAAATTTTGTCTATTTTTGTTACATTACATAAAAATAAATTATTTTATTCAAATATTTTATTAAAATAAGTTATTTTCATTTAATTTAATAATTAATTATTTCTAAATTATTTGAAATAAATATCATAATTAATTTATTTAATTTAATAACTAAATTAATTTATATAAAATAATTAATAATAAATAATTATATTAATTTTTAATTTAATTTAATTTAATAATTATTATTAAATTATTTTAAATAAACATCATAATTAAATTAAATTATTTATGATTTAATTACTTTAATTTATATAAAATATATTTCACTAAATAATTTTAATAAATAATTAAATGAATTTAATTAATTTAAAAATAAATAATTTAATTTAATAATTAATCTAATTTAGTTATTTATTTAATATGAAATATATTTTATTAAATTATTTTTAATAAATAATATAATTTAATGTAATTTAATATATTTTATATTTATTGAATTAAATGATTTTAATAAATAATTTACTGTATTAATTTAATTAATTATATTTAAATTAATATAAATTATATTTTATTAAGTTTATTAATTTTTTAAAACTAATAAAATTAAATATTTTCTAAAATAAAAAATTAATAATTATAAACAAACTTGCATTTCCAAATACAGTTTCAGTTTTCATTTCAAAAAAAAAATGACAACAGAAAAATAACAAAAAAAAATGACAGCGTTGTCAAATAGGCCCTAAGTGTCTCAATTCTCTAACCGACTCGTTTGCAATACTATTATTAGTTCTCTCTATATACACACAACCCTTAATTCCAAACTGAATGAAAAAAAAAAGTCCCAAATACACCAACCAAGGAGACTTCACAAATTAAACTAATTAAATAGCAAATTAGAAAAAAAAAAGGAAAAAGAAAAAGGTCGATCGAAAAACGGAAAAAAAAAATTCGGATGCATGTTATTGTTTAAATGAATTCCAAAATCGTACCTTTTAAAAAAAATTCCAAAATTACAATAAACTAAAAGAAATTGATTAATAATTAGTTTTCCAGTTTAATTATTTTTAATTTTGTAAATTTCATGCATTTTTCCTTTCATTTTCTATTAGAAATAAAAAAAAATCAAAAATGAGAAATTTTGAATTCCTTATTCTTTACTTATTTTCCCTTGACCAAGTCCTCAACCCAAACATATTATAAATTTATTTTTTTTACTGCAGGAATGATTTTCGGGATTTCGCAGAGCTTTGCTTCAAGGAGTTTAGTGATCGGGTTAAACATTGGATCACCTTAAATGAACCGTGGTCTTATGCTTATGGAGGTTATGATGTAGCTCTCCTCGCACCGGGTCGTTGTTCATCTTGGATGGCCAATGGTTGCCCTGGCGGAAATTCTGGCACCGAGCCCTATATAGTTGCCCACCATCTGCTTCTTTCTCATGCAGCAGCAGTGAAAGTGTACAGGAACAAATATCAGGTGATTAAGTAGGAGCGGACTCAATATTTTTAATTAATAGGGACAAAGTTAATTACAGTTCATTATACACAAATTATTTTAAATGTTAATAACAATTATGGAGGTATTTGATTGATCAAAATTAGTCAAAATCTATTAATTTTTATCAATCTTTATTAAATTTTTTTCAATCAAATTTTATCATATATTACTTTTATATTAATTTTTTATACTTTTATTATATTTTTTTTACCAAACTTTTGTCTGCTTGGGGTCTAATGACTGAGACACTGCAGGCATCTCAAAAGTGCCAGATAGGTATAACATTAATATGTTTCTGGATGGTGCCCTACTCCAACTCCAAAGCCGACAAGCAAGCTGCCCAACGGGCCATTGATTTTATGCACGGGTGGTAAGTGAAATATAAAAAAATTAATTTTGACACACCATTAGTATAATAACTTTTTACGTCATATTTTAAAATCTTTATTAAATTTTAAAATAACAAAATGTTATACTGTAATGTACTGGTTATGCAAACAATCTTTACACTGACAGTGTAAATTATATGAATCCCGTGTATCATACATTATTAAATTTACCTACAAAAAATTATTTTGTTTACTATTTTCTCATTAGCAATACAAGTTTTAGAAATCAATATTTGGACCATATAGCCCTCGGGAGCACAGCCACGTTAGCTAGTAAGTGTGCTTCCCGTATAAACGGCACAGTTTCCACGACTTGACTAAAAGAGATGGTCAAGAAAACCAACCATTTACCTCCAGATTTATCCGTCAACAAAGTCCGATAGAATTTTAGGTCGCCAAAAAAAAAATATCTACACCATATATATATATATATATATACACACACACACTTTCCAAATACACTGATGTTATATTTAGAACATGATTTTGTGTAGAAAAAAAATACATCGAAAGGAAAATAAAATTTATAAATTATGCAATTTCTGTATATTTAATTAAGTAAAAGTTTAAATTTATTTATTAATATCTATTCATTTTATTCTTATTTTTTCTAACTTAATAACAAAAATAAATAAATTTAACTTTTTTATTTTATTTTACATTTTTTACGATTTTATTTCACGTTTTTTTCTTCACAAATTTATGTTCCAAACATAGTTTAAAAATTTATGATAAACCTCTATGTTCTTGACAGGTTTATTGATCCTTTAACCTACGGCGATTATCCACCAAGCATGCGTGCACTTGTTGGTAAAAGGCTGCCCGAGTTCACTTCTGCAGAAGCAACATTGTTGAAGGGGTCTTTTGATTTTCTCGGATTAAATTACTACACTGCAAACTATGTTCATGATGTTCCTTCGGCTAATACCGTAATATCAGCTACTCAACTGATTCTCGTGCTAAGCAAACGAGTAAGTTCACACCAAAATATCAAAACCCAACATGCATAAACAGGATCGGACCCAAAGTTTATAATTAATGAGAATAAAATTATATTTTTAAAATAAATAGAAGTAAAAATAAGAATACAGTGGACACAAAATATGAAAAAATATATAATTTATAAAAAGAAATAATAAAATAAAATAGAATTTTAGTGTAACTTTCTAAATCAATCAGTGGATAATTGTTTCCACGTAAGAATTGGCTTTGTTTGAATACGTCCATGTGCATAAACCATTTATTTCAAAAATTAAAAAAAATATAAATTAACCTCTCAACTGGAATAAAATCAATTTCATAATGGTTGCAAAATTATTGAATTCTCCTTATTGAAGCCAACGTATCTTCTCTCTCTTTCTCTATTATTTATTTATTTATTCATTTATTTTTTCTTTCTACAGCTGTCCGGAATGGGAGAACGATTGGGAGACCAGTAAGCATCCACAAGAACTTCGCAACAAATACATAATTCAGGGGAAGAAATATGTACATATAGACCAATAATAGGACATAAATGCAAGTTGAATATATATATATATATATATACAC
Organism: Vitellaria paradoxa; assembly: GCA_019916065.1. Lineage (NCBI taxonomy): Eukaryota > Viridiplantae > Streptophyta > Magnoliopsida > Ericales > Sapotaceae > Vitellaria > Vitellaria paradoxa. The sequence continues at coordinate 63,748,580 of CM034234.1, read as the reverse complement.
ACATGACAATGCATAGTTCAATTTCGATTCATTAACACAGAACTTTCATTATTTTTAACCTGACACAAATTAATTGGCAGACCGGGGTACCTGCATTTTATATATACCCACAAGGACTTAAAGATCTATTGCTCTACACGAAGGAAAAGTACAAGAATCCAACCATTTACATCACGGAGTGTGGTAAGCCACGGGGTTTGTTTTTCATTCTTAATTTGTTTCTTTTTTTTTTTTTCTCTTTTCCTTTCTTTTTTTTTTTTGTTATTATCTGTGAGATTTTGATCAAATTTTGCTTAAAATATAGATTTTTAATTACAACAATTATGCGTATGAGATTTTAATTTATTGTAATTAATGTTCTATATGAACTTCACTTCAAAAATCTTCCATTAAATGGCTAACGCGATTATCTATTAATAGGTTATATGACCACTTAATAGGAGATTTGTTAACATGAGATTAATAGTTTAAAATTTTAAATTTTTTTTTAATTATTACAATTAAAAGTTCAGACTCTAAAATAGAATCCCGTCAAATATTCAGATGGGTAAATTATAATTTACCCTTCTTATTTTGAGTAGTTGTGCCTAACCGGGGTAAATAACGCCTTAATTTTTCTTTTATTTTTACTAAGTTCACTGCTTCAATTACTTTCAGGCATGGGTGATGCAAATAATGTTACAGCCAAAGAAGGCATCAAGGATTCCTTGTCACGCCCTGAATTTCACAATCCCAGTACGTGAACCAAAGAACGCACATTACACCATTTAATAACATTCCCTGTCCCACATCAGAGCCATAAACACACACTATGGAGCAATTAATGTAAAAATAAATAAAACTATACTTTAAATTTAAATAAATGCTTTAGTCAAAATCAACTAGGCAATAAGCTCCAAAAGCTAAGCCCAAATATTCTTCCAAAGCTAAATAAAATAATTAATAATAACATCACAAACAGAGGCTTATTAAAATCCGTTAAAAATAATTTCCTAGAGTCATTACATAAAAAAATAATAAATAAAACTCTAATTCCTATGCTCAGAAGGTCCAGCACGTGACTCAAATTCATTACCTGCATCACAAGCTGTAAGGGGTTTAGCACTAATACCACGTGTGCTCGGAACCCTAATAATAATAATAATATAAATGTAGTATGCCCTAGCATGCTACTAAGTGAAATATTTATGCACAAGTAGCAATTTCAAACAAGTACTTTAATTTATTTATCAATTTATCTTTTCATTACCATTAATTGCCTTGTAGCACCACATAACACATCAAAGAAAACAAATTGATTTCTAGGTACCGCTGCTTGGTTGTCCCGTAGAAACAGGACCCAACCAATATACATCATCCTTCGATGTCTGCTTGGTTGTCTCGTAGAAACAAGACCCAACCAATATACACCATCCTTCAGTGTCTGCTTCCTAGACCGAAATCTTAGGAATATGATATGCCACCCTTAGGCATCTGCTCGTTCGTAGGTTACTAGCCTACTGGAATCGATAATCAACCCCGCGCGGGTTTCGGGACTTTCGACCCTTGGGTACGTATACCCGATATTTTCAGTACCCTAAATCCAAACAAAACGCATCCACTTTCATTTTAAACAAACATCAAATAAATTCTTTATTTAAATTCATTATTTATTAAATCCTTATGAATTCATCATAATATTTTAAAGAAGCCGTAAACCTCAACATGTAATAATGATAACCATAATTACCGAAGAATCGCAGCACAACAAATTACCAAATATGTTTCTTACAATTAATGCAAAAGCTTTCAGAACAAACTAACATGTAAAGACAAAATTCACAAAAAGACAAACTATCCTATAAGGACAAAAGTTAAAGTTTCTTTGCTTTATTCATTTAATGGCTTTGCTGGACACCTAATTTCCACACCTTTAACCTATATATGTATATAAAGTAATAATATGTATACCATCCAATCGTTGAAGACTTCAAATATATATAATAGAAATTTTTGCCTTCTAGTAGCCAAGCAAATTTGGGAACTCAATACAATTCACGTTTACCAACTAAAAAAATATAAATAAATAAATAAGTAAATAAATAACAAGTGAACCTCGTATTCCAATCAATCACGTTATGAGTTTAAAGGGAAAAAAAAAAGATCTAATCAATCATATGTTCACAACAACAAAAATCTGATGAGTCTAATATATATATTTACATATATATTTACATATATATATATATATATATATATATATATATATATATATATATCATTATATTCATATCACCGAATTGTATGAGGACTAATCAATTAATACACATATATGTATTGTTAATTACAATACAGACCACAGGTCATTCGCCCAGAAAATAAATAATATTTATACATATATATATATATATGCATCACTTTTAAAAGTTCCGCCCCTTACCTCAAATTAAATCTGTAGAAAGAACACCCAAGTCATAACGAAACCCAAAACTCAATCAGCAGATCAGACTAAGATCACCGCGGCCATCAAGAAGCTGGTAATCTCCACAGCATTCACATTAGATTTTTTTTTCTCCTCTGCCGCCACTACCCCTTATCTTTTTTTCTCTCTTTCTCTCTCTCTCTCTTTCTTTTTAACCTTTACCTTGACTGCCGAAGAGCGCATGTTATATATATATACACGTATATCTAGACTAGCTATTAGTTGATAGAATCCTAATGGAAAAAAAGATTAGAATTCAAATTAAACTAGACTTCCAACTTCATGTACTGGCTAATAGTTGGTAGAATCCTAATGGAAAAAGGATTAGAATTCAAATCAAACTAGACTTCCAATTCCATGTACTCGCTATTAGTTGGTAGAATCCTAATGGAAAAAGAATTAGAATTCAAATTAGACTAGACCTCTAATTTCATGCATCCACAATAAAAATTGAATTTAATTTATGTTCCCAAAAATTTAAATCAATAAAAATTTTATTTTTACCAAATTAAATATTAATTAACAATTAATCAAAGCATTAAAAATCTGAGTCATCACATTCCTTGAGAGTATATTTCTACTATCGCCATCTTTTGACCCTTCGGGATGCCATAAAGCGAGTATAATTAATTCGAGCGTAATCTGTAACTCAGTGGTTAAAAGTCTCTCATGTCTACTAATAATTCGAGTTCGAGTCTTCCTTTCCTCCTTATAAAAAAAAAAAAATTACCTTTCAAAAAAAAAAAGAGTATAATTAATCCTCTCTCTTTTAGTGTTGTTAATTACACAATTAATTTCAAATTTCATTTACGAAAGGAAAATAATATTTTGTAAAAAGGATTTATCAAAATGTATTACTAGAGTAGTAAAGAGACAATTACCAAAAAAAAAAATAGTAAAGAGACGTCTGAATTTATCACTTTAAATAAAAGCACTTTGCAAAACTGCCTTTAAAATAAATATTATTCCCGTAACTTATTCCGGTCAATTATTCTAATTTAATAGTTTCCTCCTCAATCGTATACACCTTATAAATTTATAAATCTTGGCAGGGCCGGTGTCAAGGTCAAAGGTTTCATTCTATGGTCTTTCCTAGACGACTTCGAATGGCCATCCGGTTACACCCAAAGATTTGGTATTGTCTACGTAGATTTCAACAACGGACTCAAACGATACCTGAAGAGTTCAGCCTTCTGGTTCAAGAAATTCCTCCTTAAATAATGGAGATGTCTTGTGATATATTATTCTATCACCTCAACGTGTTGTCTTCCACTCTATTGGGATCTATTAGATTAATAAGGTTGATAATTACTATTTTCTTTGTATCTTCATTTCGAAGGATTAAGTGTGCCACTCTTCACACTGCCTGTTGCTAATAATAAATTTATCGCATTCTCTCGTCAGTCTTTACTATATTTGTGATATATTTCCGAGTATTACTATATAATCAGGATTTTTATTCAAAGAATTACGGAAAACTAGAATTTAGATTTAAAAATATCTCAAATTCAAAGATTTAAACTTACTTATTATATAAATAACACAGAATGTAACAGCGTGTACATTTAAATTTAAGTTTTAGGTAAATGAAAATTGAAATTTTAATTTTTATGTTATTTTTAATAAAATTTTAAAAAATGAAAGTTTAAATATATTTTTTAAATAAAAAATTTAATTAATTTTGTTTAATAGTATCCACATATTTTTTAATAAATATGTATAATTTTATTATTATTATTGTACAGCTCCCTATGACATTTGTAAATAATATAAATAAAATATAATTTATATAATTTTAAAAAATATAAGGTACATATATATATGTATATTTGAATTCTAAATTTTAAAATTTGTATACATAGAAGATTCCACAGATATGTCATTGTACCAAATCCTCACAACCATACCCTGACGGTGCCAACCACGTAAGATAACAATTGAACCCAACTAATCCAACAATACATATAATATATGAATGTATAATTTTATAAAATATAATATATATATTTAAAGGGTGTGTTTTAATATATATCTATATAATAAAACACATCATTTAATTTGACATTTGTCCTAATCATCACTTTACCACGTCATCACCTATTATATATATATATATATACCAGTAATTGCCCGTGCCTAAAGGCACATAAATATAATTTGGTATGTAATTAGTTTAAATTTAAATTTATAAAGTAAACCTATAAAAAGTGTAAAAATAACTTATAAGAATAAAATCTTTATTATTTATTACGAATATTATCGTGTTTGTTAAAATATTAATTTAAAATCTTTTATGTAAAAAGTATTCAAAAAAATATGCGAATAATAAGAGAAAAAGAAAAATAATTATGACCATTTAGCAAATTCAACTGCTAAATATTATATGTATTATTGGATTGATTGAGTTCAATTGTTGTCCTACGTAGTTGGCGCTGCCGGGGTGTTATTGTGAGGATTTGGTACAATGGTATATCTTTGTAACCTTGAATGCATACAAATTTTAAAATTTGAAATTTAAATATATATATATATATATATATATATATGTACATTATATTTTTTTAAATTATATAAATTATATTTTACTTATATTATCTACAAATGTCATAGGAAGTTGTACAACAATAATAATAAAATTATACACATTTATTAAATAATATATAGATACTATTAGACAAAATCAATTAATTTTTTTTTAAAATATATTTAAACTTTAATTTTTTAAAATTTTATTAAAAATACCATAAAAATTAAAATTTCAATTTTCATGTATCTAAAGCTTAAATTTAAATGCATATGCTTTTATATTCTGTGTCATTTATATAATAAGAAAGTTTAAATTTTTGAAATTGAGATATTTTTAACAGTTAAATTTGTTAAATAGCCACAATTATTTTTCTTTTTCTCTGCATATTTTTTTTTGAATACTTTTTACATAAAAGATTTTAAATTAATATTTTAACAAATGCAATAATATTTGTTATAAATAATAAAGATTTTATTCTTATAGGTTATTTTTACACTTTTTATGTAGGTTTACTTTATAAATCTAAATTTAAACTATTTATATACCAAATTATATTTATGTACCTTCAAACACAGACAATTGTTAGTGTATATATATAATCGGTGATAACGTGGTAAAGTGATGTGATGACTGAGACAAATATCAAATCAAAAGATGTGTTTTATTATATTTATATAATAAAACATAATGTTTGACGTGACATCTATGTACGTGGCACTCGGATGACCGGGAGAATTGAGTAAACTTTTTGGGGGGGAGGGTGTTGGCGTTGTTGGGTTCAAACTAAAAAATTTTTGTATATCATATTTAAAAAAATATATTTAAATTTGTTAAAAAATATATTTAAAAAAATACAATATTTGTAATAAAGAATAATAAAATTGTATACATTTGTTAGACAAAATTAACTAAATTTTTTTATTTAAAAAAATATATTTAAATTTTAAATACATACACTTTTATACTATTTGTGTCATTTATATAATAAGATAGTTTAAAATTTTAAATTTGAGATATTTTTAACTGTTAGATTTATTTAATAGATAGGATTATTTTTTTTCTCTCTTTCTTCTCATATTTTTTAAATAATTTTTATATAAAAATATTTTTAAAATGTGATAATATTTGTAATAAATAAAAAATGTGATAAACACTAATCTCTTACTATTAGTGATTTTTATTTTTACACTTTTCCATATAAATTTACTGTGTGAATGTTAAAGGTTTTCTCGGTTGGGATTTTTGGACAACATGGAATGGGCCACAGGATACACAGTAAGATTTGGTATCATCTATGTGGATTTTGGAAATGGACTCGAAATCGGAAGATGGCAGCAGGCAGTTGTGGCCTAATCATTAATCCAATAAACTAATCGTTGCGAGCGTCCAATTTTGAAGTCTTTAAAATTTTATATAATCTCAATTTACCATTTTTTTGTTTTCGTCTTCCTGAAAAGTTTTTCTTAATTTAATTTTTTTTTTAAATGTAAGGTAATTAGGCCCTTTCCAAACAGAAGGAGTATTTAAAAAAAAAAAGGACCCAAAATTATTTAAATTTTAAATTTTAAATAAAGTCCAATTCGAGCAAAAAAAAGATGTGCAAAATTTTATTGTAATTACAAATCCTAAAATATTTTAGTTAGAAATTGTATTAAATATATTTTATTCGGTAACTCAAAAATAACCAAAGTACTCTATACAATTCTAACCTTAAAAAAAAAAAAAAAACAAAAACAAAACAAAACAAAAAACAAAAACACAAACAAAAAAATAAAAACAGAAACAGAAACAAAATAAATCAAAAGCCAAAATACGAAAAAAAAAAATTTAGAGTATGTCACATTTTTCTAAAATCTTACATTCTCTCTCTATCTCTACATTCTTATTCTGCATTATTTATATGATCTTTTCTTTGTCGTAAAATAAAATCTCAATTTGGACATTAACAAAAAAATATTAAGATTATAATCGAGTGATTTATTGAAGTAATTTTTTATTAATTTTTTAATTTTTTTTACATAATTCGTGTTTTATTAAAAGGTATAGGGTGTTTCAAGCTTTTTATTTATTTTTTTTAATTATAGGAGATGGTGAATAGTGATTCAGATGAAATATTACATCTCAAAATAACTTGAAACAGAAAATTATTATCTTTGTTGGAACCAGTCAATTATGGGTATCCCAAAGATAATTTAATTTGGTGACGAACTTGATGATACATCGTTAGCAAGAAGACCACGATTATAAACCAAGGGAAAACCACACCTGTGGGTTTTCGTCTGTTTGAATTTCCTTATTAGGGACAGTTCTGTCCTCTATTTTGATATATTTTAGTTCATCAACAAGCAAAGTCCAACCGGCCCGGTTCATGATACCAAGGAAGAAAGCCTAGACAGAGAGGCTCGAACCGAAGCCCAATCATGGAAACAAATTTGTTAAAGTTGTTTGGGATGATATTGACCACGGTTTAAAAACATATTTAAAATTAGTTTTGACTGAAAAAAAGAAACGTCTTCTAAGTAAGGGCCATCATTGAGCTCCATATTTGTTGAATAGTTGAAGTTGTTCTAAAGAACACAAAAATACTGTTCATGATATATATCTGGGGGACTAAAAAAAAAGCTAGACAATTATATATTTATATATGCTAGATAGATTCATGATCAATTAAAAGATCGAGACAAACTTGAAAAGGTATTGTTGCTATATTTAAGGCCATCAAATATCCACATTGATCAAAAAATTTCAAATGATATATATATATATATATATAATATATATCTTAAAAAAAATCAATGGAATTATGCAAAAAAATTTTATCTCATTTGAAATTATAATAATTATGATCCTTTATAAATGTATAATAACCAACATACATTAGCTTATTTTAATTATAGTGGTTGTAAACAGTATTAAATATTAGTAATGATGTAAACATTGTGATTGGTGAAGAAATGACCGTAGACTGATCTTTTTGTATATATTCTGCTCATCATGTCCTCTTAATACACTTGATTGCAGTAAATTAAGTAATTTATCGTGTAATTATCAAACGATTTAATCTCAATTTAACTAAAATATAATATTTGATCGGAGATATCATTTATGAGTATAAAACAAATTATTTTTAGTCTGCACAGAAATATCAACCATTTCCTAATAGAATAGATAATGGATTCAATCGTAGACGAGTCTGCTCAAAATGCATTGAGGAGAGACAATTTTGTATCAAAACATGAATGGTGCAACCAAGGAATAAAAAAGAAAAAAAAAAAGAGGATTTCTGATTAATCACCAGTTTATAGATTCACATGCAAGAAATTTGAGCACAAAAAAATTGTTTTTTTTTTTTTATCCCAACGTTTATGTGAAAGTAAGGGATAATTGATAACTCAATGCATGAAATTCCAGCTATGTTAATATTAGAAATATGTAATTTTATCTTTAGTAACTGGCCAGAGAAAATCGTCACGGTTAGGTCCCCCACCCCACCTGATTACTAGTTGATGTTAGATTTCGTTTTATTTTCTTATCAATGGTTTCTGTGGCTACACAAGAGTGTGCGCACCAAGGAACGGACAAAAGCCACACCTTCAGAGAAGAGTTATCCCCCAAAAAGTGTGAAGAGTCCCAATCAAGAAGTCCAGAGGACTTAAGAAGAAGGCCAAGAAAGATGGGATGCAGATTAATTCGAGGGAAATGATCATCATATAAGGAGAAGGTAGGGTCTATACATGCATATGAATGCACATGGGAAGGGGACAATGCTCACATGAAAGAAACATGGGCCTTTCTTTGCTTTGCTTCCTGAATTCAGAACACTCCACTGTTTGGCTCCTCTCCTTTTGTGTATTCATTTCCAGTTTCCTTATCCCTAAAAGTCAAATTAGTCATCAAACAATATATCCCCATTGGGCGACACTCCTTGTCATGCTAGTGGAAACTAGAAAGGTTATATAAGTTTCACAAACACCCACTTCATACAAGTATGTAATGCAATGGTTTGGGTCTCTCCCTTCCTGTACCATCAATCAATCGGAATATTATTATTCCAAATAATGGTCATACGAAAAAAAGTTTTAATTTATTAATTTTAATTGTAATTCAAACAATTGTGCAATTAATAACATAAAAATTTAACATTTATGCTAAAATAATGAAAATTGTTACATCATATGAACGTGATTTGAAAGAATTACTCTAATTAATATTATCACAAAAAAATTGAGTTCAAGTAGCGCCCTAATTTTAAAACAAATTTATCATCAAAATACAATTGGGAATTTATGGAATAATAAATGAACTTATTATGTTCATGCTCTTAATTTCAAGGGCTGATCCTGATAGAATTCCTTTTGATAGTAGATATCATATCAAATGTATTGGTGATGGTGCTCACACCTTATTATGGTTTGATTCTTAAATGTCTCGGGGCCCTATCTGTCATTCTCCTAGTATACGGGTTATTTATGATTCTGTCTTACCAAAGGATGCCGAGGCTAGTGCTATCATCTCCTTAGGTTGTTGGAATTGGTCAGATATAAATTTTACAGAGTTGCTTAAATTGAAGGAAGACACTCTCTCTATTCCTCCTCTTAATTGCTCTCGAGGTGATAAGGTGGTATGGAATGGATTTGAGGATTTTCTATTAAGGCTGCTTGGGAGGTGTTCCATTCCCACTCCCCTAGTGTGCCTTGAAAGCATGTGGTTTGGTTCAAGTTTCATGTTCCTCGGCACTCATTCATCTTGTGACTTGCTATACGAGGACGTTTGAATACTCAGGATTGAATTCTTTCATTTGAAATGGTTTAGCATATGTATTGTCACTTTTGTGGGAATACTGTTGAGGATCATGATCATTTTTTATTTGGTTGCCCCTTTTCATTCTAGGTTTGGAAGACTATTCTTGACAAATCTGCAATAGACATTTCTTCTTTGTCTTGGTTTGCTACTCAACTCTAGATTTGCTCCACCTTCAAAGGTTCAACTCTTTTTTTCTTTTATTAGTTGGCTCTCTTTTGCTGCTATTGTGTATATTCTGTGGAGAGATAGGAACTCTTAGCTTCATGATGGTTGTCCTAAGACTGAACTTTCTTTGGTCAACATGATCGTGGATTTGGTTCACTTAAGGCTATTAGAGTGTTTTGGCCTTCCTAGCACTTCTACTAATCTCTATTTGGTTCATAATTGGAAGCTTCCACTCTCTCTCATGGGTGGCTAGCTTTGATTAGTTCTCCCCTTTTTTTTTATTTGTGATTGCTCAGACTTCATATTTATTTCTTTGACATTTGATTAATGTATTTTTCCAATGATATGCCCTATGTACTTGTACTATATTGTTCGTTAATATAATTTATTTTTACCTTTCAATATATATATATATATATATATATGTGGGCTCATTTGGAGTCCCAAAATTTTTCAAAAAATTTTTAAAAACTTAAAAAATTTTCAAATTTTTCCAAACAAATTTCGCCACGTATTATTTTTATATCACATCAATACAAATTTTGGGGTTTTATTTTTTTTTTCACACTCTAAACACCTCCTATATTGGTAAAGTACTTTATCAATATTGAATTAATATAACAATTTTATCTAGTAGTGTTTTTTTAGTGGGCATTTGAGGCTTGGTTCATTAGTTCCGTCTAAGCTCATTTTTTTTTTTTTTTAAGTTTTGAAAGTATTTTGAACTTATTTTTAGTTATTGGGACCGAACTACAAATCAAGCACGCCAACCTAAGTCCGGCATGGCTTAAAATTTTAAAAATATAATTCTTTACACTTATCCTTATAAAAATTAAATTTAATAAATAACTTTTTTATTCAAAATATAGTTTAATTTTATTAAAAAAATTAGTGGGTTAAGCGACATAAAAATAAATTTTATTAAATTGGATGAGCAAAAAATTTATTCCAACCCCAACCATCATCCAATTTTTTACAAATGACACAAACATAAAAATAAAAAAAAATATAGAATAATCCCTAACTTTCATGATTTAAAATTGTGGCGTGAGAGAGTGGATAATCAAGCCAATAAATTCCTCACATACATTCCCCATGTATAGAATAATTCATAATTTTTCCTTGCGTTATGTAGAAATGGAGATATCGGGGCGTTTAAAGCATTAAATTTTAAAAAAAAATTTAATTTTTTAATTAAATTTTATCACGTACATATCATGTTTACATCACTTCAACATTAATTTTTAATTTTTTTTTATTTTTCAAGCTCCAAACCAACCCCTCCCGCTAAAAGAATTGTAATTGTCTTGCAAAATTTTTTTTTTTTTTTAATACCCGCATAGAGTTTTCTGCACTTGGTTGCTTAAAAAATTAAAAAAATAAAAAAAAAGAATAAATTCCTATTGATGAAGGTTAATAAATGAGTGGGTCATTGCAGGCCCAGCTTGATTTATAATCACAGCAACAATGGGTGCGCTACAAGATTGTCATAATGACTTCAAGAACAGCCTCAAATTTAGGGCTTGCACCTTTTGTCAACGAAAGAGGGTGCAGCTGGGGTTGGATTAGTTGCTTTTTGTCGGATGATCCAATGGATAATTATCAATCCTTGTCGGTATATAAGTGGCCCATTAATTAGTTTATTCGGGTACAAATTACCTTCACCTGTGTTGCTCAATTTCGACTTATTTCCCCATCAGGGGGTTGGATCAGTTACTTTATTGGATGATCCAATGGATAATAATCCAGCCTTGTCAGTTTAAGTGGCCCATTAATTAGTTTGTTGGGGTTACAAATCACCCTCGCTTGTATTGCTTAGACTTATTATTTCTTCATCCTAAGTTTTCAAAAATAAAATCTTGAGCGTAGTAGTTTAATCGGTAAAATTTTAAATTTATTTTTTAATAATCATTAATTCGAATCTTCTCAAAATTGTTAGAGAACTTTGGAGAACTTACTCAGTTATTAATTTTAAGATCGCATAAATTAATTAAGATATGCACAAATTGACCCGCATATTTTAAATATTTCAAAAAAAAAAAAAACATAATTTTGGCATTTGTTGGAAGATTACAAAATCAACCCATAAATTTTCAGGTGTCTGCAGGTTTCACATGGGCGTTTTTATTTGGTCACGTGATGTGGGGAAGCCCTTTGTGCCATTATTCAAGTTGCACAATTTTGACGGATATTGACCGAAAAAAAAAAAAAAAGAACTGCACTCTACGTTAATTATTGTACTGCCTATTATTATTGTGATTTGAACGTTGTAAATTAAAAAGTACGATACATTATTATAATTTTCAATAATATCGGATACGAAAAAAGTTGAATGTGACTTAATTTATATTTTTTTCATTTTTTATAATAAAATTGCTAAAATAAACGAGCCCTGGTCTAATTTAATATGACAGTAAATCAAAGGACATTTATTTTTTATGAATTTAATTGAGGACTTCAATCCATGATGGGAATTTTTTTTTTTTTTTTTTAAATACATGCTTATGCGATCCGTAGAGAGTCTATCAGTTTTCTTTCGTCGAGAGTCGATTACTTTTCTTTCCCACTCATACTGTGGAATATACCGAGCAATCACCGTGCAGAGCCAATGATGCTTACATTGGCAAATTTAACAGTGGGCGTGTTTGGTTTACTAAAAAAAATGTTAAAAATTTTTTAAAATTTGTTAAAATTATTTTATTTTTTATCTCACTACAATAATTATGAACTTATAAATTATTTTAATTTATCTTATTTTTTACCACTTCAAACACTTCCAATAATAGAATCATACTTTAAGCCAACCAAAAAATAATTAATTCGAGGGGAAAAAAAAAAAAAAAGCTTGACGCGGCTAACAGTAATGTTATATAATTAAAAAAAATTATTAGAATAACATAGTATAAAGATGAATTTACCATTTCAAAATAAAAGATTGGCTAAATTATTTTTATTTATAAAATTATCGCTGTTATAATATTTTAATAATACTCTATAGTAAATTAGATCTTCCTAACTTTTCTTGGGGGAGGTAGGGGGCCTGGGACTCGATTCTGGACAAATGAAAGGGCCAAGTAATGTGACCAACTTGACTTGGCACCCTAGGCATGTTCTCAACTTCAAATTAAAAAAAAAAAAAACACTTTAATGTGGAATTTAAGACTTCAAAATCCAATTTTGCCTTAATATGGAATGGATAAAACGGCTCAATAAGATCAACCATCAAATATATGAGAAATGTAATTTCAATGAGTTAGCCCCATATATATATATATATATATTAGTAGTTGAGACCCCGTTTGAAGTAAGAAAAAATAAGATAAATTGAGATAAAATGTGATTTGAAATTAATTTTAGCGCCTTTTTTTCTAAATAGTAACAAACTATGGGAATGGTTTTTTAAATTCGTTCTCACGGTTTCAAAAAAATTTACATAAAATAACGACAATGGTATTCGTTTGAAAGTTTTCGACACGAAAAATATGATTGTAAAAAAAATTTACGCATTCGGTTAACCTACTTCTAGATTTTTTATTTTTTTAACGAAATATTGAAACTTTTTGAAATTAGTAATGACGGAAAAATTAGATGTATAAGAGTTGTTAGAAATTTATCGTAATTTATAGTATTTGCTAAGGATGTCAAACGGGGATTATGTGCGTCCGCCTACAATTTTTTTTTTCATTTTTAGTCTTATTCTCTTTTACCATGGATCATCTTTTACTTTCTCCATATTTTTTTTATTTTCTTTTCTTCCAATACCACTCTTTATTTACAGTATTTGCAGCTAAAAAAAAAAATAGTTAATGAGCATTAGTGAGGATTTTCTCTATGTAAGATAGTCCATACAAAAGTTTGTAGTGTGGGGAGGGATTTAATTAGCTTCCAAAGCCAAGAACAATTACTCATGGCCTTCCCAGGGTCCCTCAAAACTGTCGTATCCAGAGGAGCAAAGGAAGTTTACATTGGCGGGCCTATTCCGGCTGGGGTTGCCTTGCATGGAAGAGAAGCCAGGCTGCTTAGTATTGAGAATTAATGTTGTGTCTGTCGTCAGCATTAAGGATCTCCTCAATGGGTTGGAGGTCCCAGTTAGCAATGGGTTGGAGGTCCCAGTTAACTTTCTCACTAATCAGGTGAGACATTTTAGCTTAATCCTCAAGCGGGGTTAGAGATAAAATATATATATATATATATATGTAAATACACATATAGGGGTGTTTAAAGCGATAAAAGTGAAATAATTTACGAGTTCGTAATTCGTATAATGAGATAAAAAATGACTTTTAAAAATTTTTAAAATTTTTCAATATTTTTCAGTACACCAAACGCACCCACAGTTAGTTAATTTGGAGTTTCCAACAATACTGTTCGTTGAATAGGACTTACTAAATTTTTCTAATTAATTAGAACTGATGATATTTTTTCTTGGAGATTAGGAAGTAATCGAAGTCACATGAGATAATATATGGGAAGCATAATTTCAATTATCACAAAAAAAAATATTAATATTTTTTAATTTTATTTTTTTATCCAAGTTAATTTATAACTAAAGATTAATTTAAAGTACGAAAGCAGAACCATTTGATAGGATTTTTCCTTTTAAGGGGGGGTTTACATCGCCTGGCGACATTAACTTGGAAACAAGGAATTAAAGCGGTTGGATTAAAATTAAGAAAATGTGAATAAATTTAAACAGATGAATTTTAATTCAAAGACTTCAAACTTGTTGACTTTTTTTTAGGTAGATACCCATCACATCACACTACTCATATTTTTTATTATATAATAAAAAATTAATTAACAAAAATTGTTTGTCAAGATCCAGGCAGCATCGGTAAATCGTGGGGGAATATTGTTTGGAATTGTATAAATTTGTATAAATTTATAAAAATTAGTATTTCTTGTTTTGTGTTTTGTATAATAAGTAAAAAAAATTAAATTTTAGAATCTTGTAATTTATGGTTATAGAAATTTATAAAATTTTACATTTTTTTTAATTCTAAATCCTGCAAAAAATTTTTTTTCCCACTCTATCTCCTCGTACTCCCGTAATTAATAAATTTTGAAAGAGAGCTGTCGTTGCTCAAACCCCATCTGCTGTGATCATAACCTTTCAACTGCTATATATATGCATACATATATATATATATATATATATATATATATATATATATCAGTGTGTGTATAGAGTGACACGTACACTTAGTTTAGAATTCTGAAAATCATTAAAAAATATTAAAAATTTTTAAAAATTATAATTTTTATTTTATTACACGAATTACAAATCTATAATTTTTATTAAATTTTATTATTTTTTTATCACTCCAAACACGCCGTCAATATATTAGCCAGGGAACATCTGCAACTTTTAATCGGTTTTACAAGGGCAACTTCGTATATACATAGATTGTAGATTCATGCAGGTTATTAAATACAATACACGAAGACATGCAAATTGAGTTTCCTCTTGGAGGATATATATATATATATATGTATATTTGAAATAATTTGTTTGGTGAAAATGAATAAAAGAAAGAAATTAAATAAAAAAACTAATATTTAATTAGTTTTGCTTTATCAGATTAAATGGAAATGAGCAAAAAAATAAATAAATTGATATAAGCCCTTCTGAAAATTTTATTTTTAATTTGTTGGCTTATATCAGGTACTCATCACCAAATTCTATTTTATATTCAATTGATGATTGAACAATAATGAAATTAATGTAGCCTCTTACCAAAACAAAATCAATTAGCTAGAGCCAATCAGCATATATATATATATATATATATATAATGAGATAATCCATCAGCAAACAAACACTTTGTTCTACTAAGTAACATTCGTGCGTTTAAAATGACAAAAATGAGATAAATGAGATAAAGTGAAATAAATTATAGATTTATAATTCATTCAGTCAGATAAAAAATAAATAATTTTTAAAATTTTTTAGTATTTTTTACTATTTTTTAAAATTTTTTGTCACTTCAAACAGAACCATTGGAAGTAGTAGGCGATGATTATATATAAGGATATAATAATACATATTATAATAAATAAGTCGGGGGTTAGTGGTGCTAATTATCAAATTCATTCAATTATTGGTTAAACAACTAAGCCACGTAAATTTATTGAAGTAGTTGAAGAATTATAATTCCAACTTGAACTGCAACTTGGGGAAATTCATGCAGATTGAAGTTCTAGAACCTAGAATATTTTCGACCCCACTTCCAACTTGATAAATCCCAACTAGAAAAGGTGACGAATTAAGATTAAACCTAATTAGTTTGACTTAGTCTGCAAAGCACCAGCATTTGTCATATGATTTTAAGGGTGTGTTTGGTTTGTTATATTTCTCTAAAAATCTCTAAAAATTATTCATTTTTTTATTTTACTACACGAATTTCGAATTCACAACTTATCTCACTTTATCTCATTTTACCTACTTTTTGTCATTCCAAACATACTCTAAATATAATTTTTATTAGTAATCATCCGTCCTAAACCACATCTAAATCCTTGCCATGCTGCAAAAAAATTAAAGTATAAGCAATTAGGTAAGGTAGAAGTTGTTATGCCTAACAATTATATATATATATATATATATATGTATGTATGTATATAAATGAATGGGACGGTAGTCATTGCGATGACGTGAAATAGCAAATTATTATTATTATTATTATTATTATATACACTAAAACTATATCAATAGATCAAAAGGCATGCATGCTGTTTCTAACATTTTGCTAATTAAAAGATTCCTTCTATTTTTTATTCCGGCTCGTTTGTATATAGTAGATATAATCCGGTTTATATGTGCACATAATGTACACCAACCTCTCTCCAATGGGAATTAATTTGGGCACGAGCGCTATCCTTGACCAATTGGCCGGCCATCCCCATGGAAATAGAATTTTAGAAAAGCAATGCCTGTTCAATATAATTCTTAAAAGCTCATTTTATATTGGTGTGTTTAATATGGGATTAAAAAGAAATAAATGTAACTTTTTCAATTTTTAACTTTTTTTTTATTTATATTTGATACACTCTATAATAATTTAAAGGATTATTATTATTATTATTATTTTTGTTTGCCTCTATGAGGCTAACTGCTAACATTTGAATGTACGCGCCCAAGTGCAGCAGCAAAACATGAGTAAGGGAGGTTAAAGAGCTATTTAGTAACACTGTTATTTTTAATTTATATTTATCTATTTATATTTTTTAATTTTTTTTGTTGTCTTTTTTTTTTTGAAATAAAAACTAAAACTGCATTTGTAAATATATTTTTTTACGGCAATTAATTTTTTATTTTCATAAAATATTTAATTTTACTAATTTTTTAAAGAATTAATTGAATTTAATAAAATATATTTCATATTAATTTGATTTAATTTAATTTAATTAGATTAATTAAATTAATTAAATTATTTATTAAAAACATTTAATTCAATAAATATAAAATACTAAATTAAAAATTAATTATGTTATTTATTAAAAATAATTTAATAAAATATATTTAATATTAATTAAAATTACGTTAAATGAATTAATTTATTTTTATTTTTAAAATATAATTTAATATTACAAATTTAATTAATATGAAATATTAAATTATATTAATTATTAATTTAATTTAGATTTATTTAATTCAATTTAACTATTTATTCAAAATATAATATAATATAATTAATTTAATTTAATAAAATTATTATATATTAATTTATATAATTAATTTAATTTCATCATATTATTTATTAAAAATAACTTTAGTTTAATAAAATATTTGAATCAAATAATTTATTCTAATATGATGCAACAAAAATAGACAAAGAGTTACAATTGGCCAAATATTTGTAACAGAAAAAATACAGATTGAAAACACTTTTTTTGTTTGCACTTTTTTTGTTTAAGTTCTCATTTTTTTTTAAAAAACAAAAAATATATATAAATAGATTTAACAAACATGTTTCTATTACCAGTTTATAAAATTTTAAAAATATAAATAGAAAACAAAAATATTACCAAATGGAAGCTAAAATTTCTCTTTACTGTGCAATAAACATTCTTTCAAAAAATTGATTGTTTCACACCTAAGCTCATTTTCGACCCAAATTCGTATCAGGTTTTGTAAAAGGTTAAGAAATATTTTTTAATAAATTTATGATCAATTAAGCAAATTTCAAATCAATAGACACACGAGTTGATAAATTACAATTTTACTCCCGAGTCAACCCAAATTTAAATTATGAGTTTTCCAAAAGTTTCAAAAATATTTATCCACGTGTTTTTTTATCAATTAAGCAAACCTTTGCTAATTCAAATCTAGAACACACAACAAAAAAAAAAAATTAAGAAATAAATTTACCAAAGAGTTCCTTTTTTGGCTCAAATATGCATCTTGGCCATCCCAAAAGGGTGAGAAGCATTTCTCAACATATTTCATATCAGTTAAAAAGATTTTGGCAAAATTTAAACTTGAGATGAAAAATTTAAATTTTATTTCTGAGCCTATTTTCAGCCCCAATTCACATTTTAGGCTTCCAAAAAATTTTTAAAATATTCCTTGATGTATTGATTTATCTAACCAAAGTCCAATCAGATTATAATTTAAGCAAAAAATAATTGTTTTACCCATACACTTATTCTCAACCTAAGTTCACATCCTTGTCTTTTCAAATGGACTGTTGATTACTCTTTAATTTATTTTTTATTAACAAAATAAATTTTAGTTTGGTAAGAACTTAGCCAAAAAAAAATAATTATTTTATCTCTAGTCTTGTTTTGTCAAGATTCGCATTTTAAATTTCCTAAAAGGTTGAGAAATATTTCCTATATGTTTTTTATCACCAAAAAAAAAAAAAAAATAGCCTAATTGAAATTTGAGTAAGAAAAAAAAATTAACCATTTTACCCCTATTCCCTTTTCCAACCCAACTTTACGTTGTAAGTTTTTTCAGAAGGCTGAAAAATATTATTAGACACATTTCTTAATTATCAACTTAGCAAAATTTGGTCCAAATTTTGAGTTAAAAAAAAAATTATTTTATCACTTGGACTGTTATAGCCTATATTCATATGTATCTTAAACTTTTAAAATGATTGAGTAATATTTCTCAGCATCTTTTTTATACTAAACATGATTAAAATTAAAACTTTACATGCCTCTTGGCAACTATTCCTTTAACATTTACTTTCTTAATTTTTAGTCTCATATCAAACTCACCCTAACATTTTTTTTTTTTTCAATGAATTCGATAAGTCATAAACAAATTGGAAAATTAAAGGTGGGTTTCAAGTCATTTTCAGGTTTTACCGACCCTAGTTTTCCATGCAAACAACACTATGATACATAATCCTCCAAAGACGACCTATCTCCAACTAAACTTCACAAAATGAAGTTCCAACATATTTCTACCAAAAAATCATTAGAGCAAACAATCTCGAAGTTGTTGGCAATATTTTTTTTTTCCTTTATATATATCCTCCTTTTTTTTTTCTAAATGTCACATATCCAATAAAATTTTATTACTAATTTAAAATAATCGCTTGATGTGCATATGCTAACAAATTAAGGGTGAATTAAAGTGGATAAGCATGGACTTGAATATGACATATCTAAAGCTTGATTTAAGTAAAATTAAACATTTTATGAGAGATATGGTTGCAACAACTACACCTATATCACTACTTAATTTTTAGGGAAGCGTCATGCTTGCAACTACTAATTAATGGTCGTAGACTTTTTAAATGGTTGTGATTAGTACCTCTTAACTGTCATATATATATATATATATATCTTTTGTATTGCATATGCTTACAATAACACACGTAACATTCATATGTGTACTTGGTATCCGATCTAGTTTTTGAAAGTGTCCAAGTTAATTTGAGTTTAAAAAAATAAGAATAAAAATAAAAGAAAAAATTCTTATTTTATGTAGATTAATTGTACTACATTCTAAATTACTTGTAGGGAAGTTACACGCCTTTGTTTATATATATATATATATATTATATGCTATGTTCATTCATATATAATTGAATAATTTTTGAGAATTTGGTCTGGTATTAGGTAAAGATGTGACTTTGGAACGACTAATGATATTGACGCAAGGCATGCAATTACACGGATCTCTGGCGATAACAAATGCCTAAATTGAAGGGAATCGGGGGGATGTGTGTGGACTGACAAAGCCTTCGTTGTTGAGCCATGATCAACTTAAGTAGGGGTTCTTTTGATCTATAGGCTCGAGAATTTATTAGTATGAATACACCAAAATCCTCTTTCTCAAGATCATTACTTAAATCATGGCTAACATTATAAAAAATAATTGATTTGGTGTGATATATTTTTGCCTATATATCCCACTTAGTTGGATCTCTAAGGATTCACTTAAAATTTTATATGTAATTAACTTACGTCTCAGTAATATTAATACATACATACATATATATATATATATACAACGACATATCTAAGGTGCGATCACCCATAAATTCTGAAAAATATTTGAATACGTATCAATTTCTTTTTTTTTTTTTTTTTCAAAACTCTTAATATATAGCTGCTTTTTGATAACTTTTCGATTTCACTTTCATCATCGTGTAATTATATTGCCAACTGCATTTCTAACGGGCTTAAGTTCCATTTGGAACTGCAAAAAAATAATGATAATAATAAAATAAATAAATAATAATTTTTTGGTAATGATAAATTTTTGGCTTTTTTTTTTATTATCCAAACTACCCTATTATTTTTCGAGTAGTTTCAATCATAAAGGCATTTGTCAAATTAACCAAAAAAAAAAAAAGCCAAGAAGCTAACTTTTTTTCTCAAACCTAAAAAAAAAAAATAAATAAATAAATCAAAACTAGCTTTTTAATAGTTAACTAAAAAAAATTAACTTTTACTTCTCAAAATAAATCTTAATTTATCCTCTCCTGTCAAATTAAGTAGATTCTCTCTATTCAAATTAATTAAGCTTATTATAAATAATAGGGTAAATTACACCTAAACGTCCTAAATATTTGAGTAATTATACATAGATCTCCAAAACATTTAGATAATTACATATAGACCCCCTCCGTTAGTAATGCTGTTAAGATTTCTGTTAAAACGATGACATCAACCAAAAATATTTTTCAATATACTAAATTTATCCTTCCCAACATTTAAATTTTACACCATATATATATAAATAAGTATGGAAGTCGTTCGCCGAAAGAAAAGTTTTTCAATGGCTAAAGGTCTAGAAAATGTAATACCCGATATTTGTTTTTTGCCATTATGTATTATTTTAGGTCAATAAAATATTTAGATTAAGATTGGATCATTTTATTTTTCTGAGCTGAGTTGGCCTAAAGTAATATTGGGTTGGACAACTGGACTAAGAGCCCGGCCTTTTTTTTTCTTTTCTTCATTTTCTTTTTCTTTTCTTTCCGGTGGGCTTTGGCGGCATTCGGCGAAAGAAAGAAAAAGAAAGAAAGAGAGGGGAGAGAGAGAGTAGAGAGAAAGTGTGTTCTAGAGAAGGAAGATAGTAGATTCTTAGTATTTTCGGTGTTATGATCATCGTAGCAGTGTTGGATCATAGTGATTCCACTTGAGGTGAGAGAAATGGAAGAGAGAAGTTTGGGAACTTCAACATTCTTTGCTCTTTTGTTCATCTTTTCTTCAGATTTGAGGTAGATAAAACTTATATTTTAGTTTTAAACATTGTTGGGAAGATTTTAATATATTATTCATTGATCATTGTTAAGATTTGGAGAATTTGTGTATACATATGTGTATATATGAAGGTGTGTATATATATGCATCTATATATTGAAATTTTGCATGCATTTGACTTGTTTTTAAATCAAATGTTGTAGAAACATGTTATTAAGGTGTTTGAATGTTTATATACAATTAATTGCTGAGTTTGTAACTTAGATAAGTGATTTGGGATTGTTTTGGAGTTACAGGTTTGTAAACTAGGTTCTAGGTGCTGGCATTCAGATGGCGCCCTTAGCATCCAAATGGCGTTAGGCAATAAGGTCGAATGTTGGCATTTATTGATAACGTCTAGACAGCATTGGCCAGAATGTCATAGAATGTTAAATTTTGAGTTCAAAACTCCCATTGTGCGCCCAAACCCATTTATAGTTGAAATTTAAATATTAAATGAATTCCCGATGATCATCATTGAGCCTAAAAGGAATGCATGTTTACATTGAGATGATATTCGTTTACATGATAGAGCATATCATGTATATAGGTCGGGAGTTACACATCCGATTTCATATTGTGATTATTGATTGGCTAAAAGTATCATGCTGATATTATTAACGTGTCGAGGCACCGCCCACAGACACTCGTTAATGGGCTCAAGGCTCTTCGTTGTAGGAGGGAGAAACGGTGCCCCAAGGTTCTCGTCGTCAAAATCAATTGGTGGTAAGGAGGGTGACACAGCCGTGATCATCGTTCTCAGTTGATACGCAGGACAGAGCCCCCTTTGGCCCAGTGTGGAATTGCAATTTCTCTCTCCCTCCCTTCCCCCACTTTGGGTGACAACTTCTCCAAACCCATCCCCTCCAACATCGTCAACGCAACTCTCTCTCCAATTCGATTCCCCGCCAAATAACTGCTCTCAAAAGCCTGACCCAACTCGCCGAAACCCTTAATCAATCCTGAACCACTTTTCCAATGAGGTCTCATAGTCAAACGAAAGCTTAAAATCCTAAAATTTTATTTTTTTCATCCAATGGTATTTTTGTCTTTCTTGTAAAATTTTAACAAAGGGAGGTATCTGTAATTTTAAAATATTGAGAGAACTCAAGTATAATTACTTAAATATTTAGAGAAACTAAATGTAATTTATTTTAAATAATATTGCTTTTTAAGTGTCCCACATATACTTACCCCCCAAAAAAAAGTGTCCCGCAGAAATAGAACTTGAAGGTACTTACAAACCATGCACCAGCAAAAGCAAACTCTATGACGATTGGCTCCAATACCAATTATGGAGATCGTATTGAACAAGTTCTACTATTTGATGAGAATTCCTCGTTCTACATGTTTGTTAACCACAATATAATTGTCCTGGTGGGCATCAATCCATATTGTTGTAATTAAATAGCCCACGGAATGGACCAATTCAACTTCGATGAAACCTAGAAAGCACTCGTTAGTTGAAGATTCTTTCAGAAACAAACAATATATTAGAGCGACCAAGTCATTGCCACCGAAGAATTCCTCGGCACACAATATTATTGTTGCAAGTTCTGATTATATATATATATATATTATCTACGGAGCCATTACTGTTATGTTATGATTGTAATTAACATAAATTTATAGAGAAAAATAAAAATACTAAATAAAATGAAAAAGTTAAATCTATTGCAAATTCATATGTCAAATATAACATTAAAATTTAGTATATTCTAAGTTTTTGTATTATGGGTATGTTTGGTTTGCTAAAAAACGTTGAAAATTTCTAAAAATCTTTAAAAGTTATTCATTTTTTATCTCACTGCACGAATTACAAACTCACAAATTATCTCATTTTATTTCAATTTATCTCACTTTTTAGTACTCTAAACACACCCTATATATATAAAGAAGAATCATATGTACGTTTATACGTACAAATATATACAAGATGGCGTATAGTCGCCTTACATGACCCAAATCTCTTGCTGCCTCTTAATCACTAGAGACATATAGCCAAACACAAGATTTCTTCTTCTCTTTTCCTGGCAAATTTTGAATAATGAGTAGGGATAATCTTAAAAAAGGACATAATAAAGCACAAAAAAATTAAAAATTAAAATAAGAACAACTAATTATTTACGTGGTTCTTCCAAAACATAAACTAAAAACTCACAAGGGTTAATAACTCTTCCTTGATTTTTCTATCCAAGTTATTTATAGTGAATTATCCTTATTTATAATATTTTAATATGATACATGTTGGAGTACTCTTGTTATCTAATAATTATCATGATAATTAAATTTGCAGGTTTCAACGTGCCATTCCAATCTAGTATTCTGTTATGATTTTAATATTGGAAACAGTAAAATTCCACATTCAATGAGTCTTCCAATGAAACAATATCTATATATATATATATATATCCATTGATGTTATTGTCAAACTAGCGCTTTAATTAGTTATATAATATTGTACACTAGTCAAAGCAATCGTTCCTTTGGCAAAAACATTTACTTAGCGTTCATAGTAAAGTAATTGTATAAAGTTTAAAAATAAATTTACTGCGTTTAGTTAAGGTTAATGATGGTCAAAAAGGTATTAATTAATAGAAAAAGTAAAAAAATTTCACCAACTATTGTGTATTAATTTGTTTATTATGAAAATATAGATAGAAGATAGCAAAAGTTTGGTAACTTTGAGCCTAATAGAATTCGTTAGTTTCAAAAAATAAATAAATAAATAAATAAAGAGGAAAAAACAAAAAAGAAAAAGAAATATTGAAGTAATTATCTAAGTATTTGAGGCAAAGAAATATTCAACCAACCCTTGGGCCTAGCTCAGCGGGTGGCTCTCTGATTGTGGAGGGCCGAGCCAACAACCCGCAAGAGTTCGAGTCTCCGCTGGTGAAATCCAGTCCCGTTGAGTTATTCCAAGAACTACCCACCACACGTGCAAGCGTGTAACTTAAGCGGTTTGGCGGACTTGTGGGGTATTCGTCGGTCCCCGGTTTACCGGTTGGCTACACGGTCCGTTGAGGGCTGTAATAAATCGGTCGGGTTCCGGGTCACACAAAAAAAAAAAGAAATATTCAACCCGGTTCAAACATCGAAATCATCATAACTCACAATGGTAGAACCCATGAAATTTTGTTGTTTTCTCCTACGAGCTATCCAACTCTTATGATTCCACGAAAAATATTTTCACAGAAGCATCACAAATCATGAAAGGCCCACATACCAGATGGTAGGGTTAATATATAGCTAAAATAATTCAGACTTACTAGTCAAGCCATTGTATATCATCATGTACTCTCGTAAATTTTGACTTTGAAGGCATTCAATTTGATCTGAGTTTTAATTGAGATAGAAAAAGGATCCATAGGCAACCATAGATAAAATGATAGAGGGGGTATTTGGTTAAAAAAAAAAGTTGACCAAAAAATGTACTAAAAGTACAAAATTTTGATGTAAAAGTAATACGTGATGAAATTTAATTAGAAAAGAGTATAAAAAATTAATGAAAGTTAATGAATTTTTATTAGTTTTGTCTAACCAAACACCCCCAGAATTTACGTTCAAACTCAACCCCCACAATCTCTTAAACTAATCAGCCATTCCCAAACAAGTTTGTGTTAATGAATTATAAAGTATATATCACCTAGGCCCTTGGAGTTTAACTTCGTAGCAGCTACTCTTGTTATATTTTCAAAATAGATACTTAATGCTATTAAGTTTTTAACTTTTGACAGTAGCATCTCTTACAGTTACTTTTTTTTTAATTAATTTAAATGATTTGATGAATTTGACAATGTAAAAAACAAAAAAACTCCTTAAAATTTTGAATTTGATTTTCTTTTTTTTGATAATTTTTAAGCATGTTATTCACATTTAAATTAAAAAAACACCACACAAAATTTATCAATCAAAATTTAATAAAATCACATTTTGGTAGTCTAAAAAAAATCACAGTTTGGTAATATAAAAAAAAAAAGTTTGCATATTATTGTGTTTGTTTTTTAATATGAGTACACACTATTTTTTTAGAATAATATGTTTAAAAGTTAACAATAAACAAATTAAATTTCTTTTCTCGAAGGATATTTTTTATTCTTCACGTGATCAAATTGGTCAAATTATCTAAATTAGCAAAATAAATTACCGCAGCGGATATTGCTACCAAGAGTTAAAAATTTAGGTGTGCAACTGTCTATTTTAAAAAATAACTAATTAATTTAATTAGCTGTCAAGAGGCCAAATCTCATGACACGGTCGTTTCAAATTATAATTTTTAGTAATTTAGGGTATTTTTTTTGGTCAAAAAGTTAGTAGTTGAAATTTTTGATGTGCTTGATAAACAAGTAGTAATTTTTAGTAATTTTTAACAATTTTTTCATATTTAGTAAAATTTTTGATAACTTTTAAATTAAGCAACTTACTATTGTTGAGCAGAAATAAGATAAAATTTGTGTTCTGTCAAACTCAAATCTCAAAAATTAATAGATCTATACCGAAAATTACTACTTCAAACGGTATTGACATCTAAATAAGCAGGGTGGTCCCAAGAGGGGATGAACACGGCTATGACCCTCTAAGTTTTGAAAATTTTTTAATACTCTCATAGATTTTAAGATTTTTTTTCATATAATATGGAATTTGATATTTACCAAAAAAAAAATATGGTATTTGATCCCTCTAAATTTTGAAAATTTTTTAATACCTCATAGATTGATTTTAAGATTTTTTCATATAATATAATGTTTGTCTCTCTAAAATTTATAAAATTTTATTTTACTTTTCACTCAATATAAAATTTTTTACATTTTTTCTACTCAAAATTCTGGGTCCATCACATTAAATCTACCCAAAATTATATTGCAGTCCGACGTCAAGTAGTTTTGGGTGCGTTGGCAAAACTCTCTTATCGAGGGTTTGTTTGATTTGCTAACAAATACTGAAAAATTTTAAAAATCTCTAAAAACATTTAAGAGTTATTCACTTTTTATCTCACTGTACAAATTACAAACCTGTAAATTATCTTATTTTATCTTAATTTATCTTACTTTTTATCACTCCAAACGTACTTATCGAATTATAGTTTTGTAATCATACTTCTTTTAAACTTTTGAGTTCACATTAATGAATATTCATCAATTTCAGCCCAAAAAAAAAACAATGACTTGGAGTATTAATTAATTTATGATTTTGATGCAAAGTAAATTCCACCCAAATGCCCACCAATAGATAGTGCACCCACTTTAAACCTAACGGCTCTCCTTTTCAAACGTTGCAATCACAATACTTCACAAATGGTGCAACCCCATTAATTTTCATTGTTTCTCCTGCAAGTAACCCCTATTCTAACCCCCTTTGGCATCAAATTAGTCCCTTTTTTTTTGGGTTTTTTTTTTCCTTATGCAATTTTTTTCATCAGAATTTGCTGTCTTTCACTCATACGTGAAATTTTTATTTTTATTTTTTGTAATTTTTTTATAAATGTGGATAATATATCTAAAATATCAAACAAAAATAATAATTTTTGGTTGAAAAAGCCAAAAATTTTGACTTTTTTTTGACTATTTTTTCATCTTATGTAGCTCTTTTTTTCACCAAAATTTACTTTCTTCACTCATACATGAATTTTTCTATTGTTATTAAATAAAATGCAATAACTTTTGGTTAAAAAAAAAAATTCGCTGGCTAATTTGATGCCAAATATATAGAACATTTCCTTTTGACAATAATTAGAGAAGCCCCAGTTCCTTTTCTATCTTATATAATTTTTTTCATTTAAATTAAATTAATTTATTTATTATTTGCTTTTACTAGTTTTTAAGTATGTTATTTATATTTTTTTAAAAAAAATAATTATAAAAAAACGTACTTTCAATTAAATAGAAAAAGCGATATACAAGAGTCAACTTTTTTAACTCGTACTTGGGTTTTTTAATTTTGAAATATTCTTTTATGAATATAAATAATATGAATAAAATTTTAAAAAAATGAAAATAAATTAAATCATATGAAATGGAAATAATAAAAATAATAATAATTTCTATAGCTGTTGGCAAAGAGGGTCGCTATCTTAATTCCGTGCTTTAAAACTCATTGGACATGTGGCAGTAATCGGTGCTCCTCATATATACTGGCCCGGTGTGCTGTCGTTCCACTCAGCTCTTTAGAAATAAAAAAAATAAAAATAAAAAATAAATTGTTCCTTGCAAGTCCCCTAGCAAAATGATTGAATGATGAGAATTGATAACCCTTTGAAAAGCTAACAGAATTGAATGAATCCATGAACGATGATGACACTTTTGCCTTTTTTCAAGGTAGCTGAGAATCAAAACAAGAATCGCGCATTGGTTAAGATTTTGGCCTTCATTGCGCTTCTATCTCATTTCTAATTTTTATTTTTGTTATATCGTAATCCCATCACCTGCATATAAAAAGTGAGATTTAATGGGTTTGGATTTTTATGAAGTTTTATAAATTTTTATAAAATTAAAATTTTTTATTTACGCCATCAATTATGCATGCAAATTTATAAAAATTATAGTCCCTTGTAAATTTATAAAAACTGTAGTCTCATAATTTGTGAAGTAAATAAAAAATTAAAAATTTATTTAAATTTATAAAATTTTATGAAATTATATAAAGTTTCAAAACGAGCCCTTATAATCATATTAGAATATAAACACAACACATATTTAGTCAAATCGTTTAAACGAATAAGTAAGATTATATTCAAATAGTTTCAATCAACAATTTTTAAAATGTGCCAATTAAATATAAAAAAGTGATTGAGAATCTCACTTTTTTATTTATCTGGCTTCCAAATGCACTCTAAGTAAATATATATATATATATATAATTTGATGGTTGATACTTGATACATAATACTCCCAAATTGTCAATAATTTAAAGTGTGATATACATAAGGTATTGTTTGATATGTTAAAACTTCACTAAAATTTACTCAAAAAATTATAATTTTTTTTCAATTTCTTTCGATTAAATTTTGTTACGTATTATTTTTACACTAATTTTTTTATTATATTTATTATTATTTTTTTTTATCATTCAAACACCACGTAAATGGAGCCTGTGCAAACTTTAACGAGTTTTTGAAGTGTTATAAGGAACAACATGAGATGAGAACTTCTTACAAAAAGCAATTGCTTGAAGCTTCAGGATTGTGGGGTTCATTTGAAGTGGAAATGATAGTTGTATGTCATTACGAAGTAAATGATAGGCATTGTCTTGAAAGTGAAGGAAACAAATCATTACTAAATAAATCACAGAAGCACTAGCTTTGTGGATTAGCTCCACAACGAAAAATCTGCCAATATATATATATATATATATATATATATATATATATATGTATATTTATATATTTTTAGCTAAATAAATGTTACAAAACAATATTAATTACAAAATAAAGGCTGAATTTGAATTTAATTTGATGTGCCAGGTGATGGTGCTCCATGCCTTCCCTTACCTGCCTGTTGAGTCAAATTTTTTTAACCTTAGACATATCTTGTTATAATTAAATTCGATGACCCTACTATTAATAGCCCACTTGAATGTAAGAAAACTAATATTTTGTTTACTTATTTTTATTTTTTAAGAGAAGGAAATAAAATTTTTTATTCATTTAAAAATAAAAGTTTTTTTTCATTTTTTATTGGTTAAAAAAATCCAATTTATTTTTTTCTATTTTTTCCCTGCTAACTAAAAACAATAAAAATACTTCGTCTATTTCACTTCATTAATTTATTCTTGTATATTTTTTTCTCTTCCTTTTTCTTTTACTATCAAAAATTTAAAATCTAAGCATACTACACTTTAGCTTATATTAAGTTTGGAAAGAAAAAAAAATTAATTTTTTTTTTGGTAGATGACTATTAATTAACTATCAAAAAATTAATTTTTTTTATTTGAAAAGGGAAAAAAGTCAACCTCTTAATAGTTAAATTTTTAACTTTTATTAATCTGATATGTTTGCTCTTTAATGTTTAAAATAAATATAAAATGTAAGAAGATAAATTCAGTTAATTTAGAAAAAAATCAAAAAAATTAGTAACTACCAGTTTATTTTGTCTAAATGTACTCTTATTATTATTATTATTATTATTATTTTGTGTTTGGAAAAAAGATAAAAATTAACATTTTAATAACTAATTTTTATTTTTTTATTAATTTAACATTTTTATCTTTGATGATTTAAAAGATATTTAAAATATAAAATGATAAATTTAATTATCTTAAAAAAAATCTAAAAACTAAATTAACCAAAAACTAAAATTCTAACTAGGCTCCCTAAAACACACACTAAAACCACAAATTTCTCTCAAAAAAAAAAAAAAATTTGTTGCAACTATTAGGTTAGCTAATTTTGTGCTCTATAAGGATAATTGTCACGCGCTGATCACAAGTGTGAATGACCAACCTACCTGACAAGGACTTACAAAAAAAAATGCCTGCCAAGGGGTTTTTCACGGACGCGGGGGCAGCAGTAGCAAAAAAAAGGGAGCGTTTTACTAAAACGACGCCGTTTTGATAAATCAGAAACCAAAAATAAAGTCAGCGAAACCAAAAAAACAAAAAATTTAGGACCATAGAGCGCAAAAAAAAAAAAAAAAATGAAGAGTGTGTTTGGTAATTAAAAATACAAATCTCTTTTTGTGTTTTATGTTTTGAAAATCTTAAAATATGAAAAGCCAAAAATACATTTAGTTTAATAATTTTTATTTTACTTATTTTGAGATTTTTCCTATTTTACATTAAAAACGTTCAAAATAATTTTTTATCATTTTTCATTTTATGTGTAAATTTATTTTTTATTTTTTAAAACAGATTTTGAAAACACAAGTAATCAAATACGTTTTGAACTATCTTATCTATTTTAAAGAAATACCAAATGAACTATTTTCCTTATTTTAAAAAAATACAAAATACGTTTTAAGCTGTTTTTTTTTTTATACTCCACCATCCTAGAATTTTTTTTTATTTTTTTTTGGCGATTTATACACTCTTGGTTTGTTTACTTGTAATTTCAAATTTTATTTTAAAAAAAGAAAATAAATTTATACATAAAATGAAAAATAATAAAAAGTCATTTTGAACATTTTTAACACAAAATAAAAAAAATATCAAAATACAAAAAACAGAAAATATTAAATTAAATGTATTTTCTATTTTGCATGTTTTAAAATCTTTAAAACATTCACACAAAATAAAAAATTAACTTTTTACTGAATTTGTGACTTTTTTATAAAAAATTAATATTTTTAATTACTGAACATACTCTCCGTTTTTTTTTTCTGCACTCTATGGTCCTAGAAATTTTTTTTTTTTTTCATTTCGCTGGCTTTTTCTGGCTTGTTTGGTCACATCAAATTTCACCAAAATTTATCAATTTTAACTAATTTTTATACTTTCTTACAATTAAAAATTTTCACTTATCACTTTTATATCACATTTTTTCACTTTTATTATACTTTTACCTTCACTCTTTGTCTGCCAAACATCCCCTAATTTATCAAAACTGTGCCGTTCTTTTGGTAAAACGCAGCTACTGCTGCCCCCGCGTACGTTTTTCACTCCCTCAATTATGGCATGGTTCATTCTCGAAAAAATAAATAAATAAATAAATTAAATGGCACGGCCAGCGCGTTGTCTGGCGTTTTCCAAATCTAAGGATAAAGTTACGCGTGCGACCAAACAGGTCGCGACAAAAGTGGTCCTGACCCGAACAGGTCCACCTTGGAACCCACGTCTGTGCCAATAGTAAATGAATAATTTATTGTGAATTCCATGTCATAAATAACCCTCTCTTTTTCATTCTTTTTAATAAATGTATATATATATATACATGTAACATTATCTTATTAAATTAATTTTATCCGTAAAAATATCAAATACAAACATATAAATTGAATCAAAGAAGAAAATGTTAAACTTTTTATGTAAAGAAGTTCAATAAAGATGTTGATCATGAAATTATTATACAATTAATATTTAATCAATTATTCTATGCATTTAAATTTTGTAATATATCAAGATTAAAAAATAAATTGAAAGAGACTAAGGACTTGTTTGGTACTCCAAAAAATAGTGAAAAATATTAAAATTTTTTAAAAATTTTTAAAATTTTCTAGCACATTTTGTACTCCTTTCAAAAATTAATTTAAAAGTTATAAAATTTCACTATTCATATATGAGAAAAGTAGTTTAGTTGCTATGCATTAAACATCAAAAGTTTACCCAAATTATATTTTTTACTATTTTTCGTTATTTTTCGTCACACCAAACGGATCCTAAATTAACTAAAACAATTTTCTCACTCTAGTAAACTTCAAAGCCTTGTAACCATGGAACTCCTATTTTAAAATAAAATAATATGTTGGTATTCTTTTTCTCGTAAACAAAAATAAAGTTACAATGAAATTTAAGAAAATTCGAAAAACAAATTATAGAGAAAAAAATTTTTTTGATGAAATTTAAACTTGAAAATTCAAATACATAGATTTTTACTCCAAGTCCAATGAGGGCATAATAAAATTTCATGTATTTAAAATTTAAAATATTTAATTCCTCAAATTATTTCTGTTTAAGTTTCCTCTAAAATTTAAGCAATTCCCTAATGCCATTTGGATACAAAATTATATGTGATTTTTCTTTCCTTTTAGATAGTAGTTTGATTTGAAACATAGCATTTTAACGGCTTTCATCCATTACATAAAAATGTGTATAAATATCAAATCGTATTTTTTGATATGAACAGTAAGATTTTGTTTCGACGAATTAGATTTCTGTTTGAACGAATTCAAAATTTTGAGCAGTTATAACTTTTTTGCACTATAATCTGTTCAAACGGATTGTAGAAACCCTTTGAACCAAAGTTAACCTCGCGAATCCATCAGAATGGTTTTTACAATCCGTTTGAACGATTTTTACGACTCCACAAAAAATAGTTAAAGTGGGTGTCATTCGATAGTTTGAAAATTTATGGTGAGAATTTTTTACTATTTGATCAATCGAATTCTAGTTATCGATTTTTTTTTAAAGGTATTAAACTAAAGGTAAGAATATATAAAAATATAATAGAAATTTATAAAGATTTTTAAAAATTTTTACTAAATTTTTATACATCAAACGCACCTTACATTCTAATGAACATTTAATTTTAAAAAATTATATCCACGACTATCTACATCATTATAGTAAGATTTTTTACATGCAATTTTCAACTAGTTTATATATTTTGTGCCAGCGTGGCAAGGACGAAAGGTTACAGCGTGGAAGTGGGCTGTGGCCAGCGGGCGGGGGAGTAATGAGTGGGTTTGTTTTTTCAAGAATTTGAAAATTGTTGGAATTTGTAGCCACAGGGACAGGCTGTCCAGAAAGGTGGAAAAAAAAAATATCAGTCCCGTGGCGGCATATCACATGCCCACTTTCCGTTTTTATTCTCCGTTTCTTCCTCTTCCGCTCGAAATTGTTTATTCGCCAGCTGGCTTCAATTGCGACGCGACACCCTCTTAGCCTTCTACGACAGTGTCCCATCACTTGCCCACGCTTGAATTTACTAATTTACCCTTTTCATCAAAATTTTCATTTTTAACCTCCTACCACAAAAATAGAAGTGGTAAGAGAAATATAAAATCGATACGTTTGATTTTTTAAAAAATTTTAAATATTATTCATTTTTATCTTTAATGGAGTCGAACTCATGACCTTTCTTATTCATTAAACCAAGAAGTAAAAAAAGAGAGATAAAATAAACAAAAGATTGCACCAAATTTAAATTTGACTAGATATTATTCAAAATTAACTTTATGTCATCGTCAATAACTTATCTCATGATGGTGAATGTCATTGTGGTGTTTTATTAGAAGAAAACGAGATTGCTTTCATTTTTTTTAAAATTTTCATTTTAAAAAATTCTCTAGTCATAAAATAACAAATTAGTTTTTGAAGATAAAAAAAATTAATGTTTTAACCCAAACCCCCTCTCTCATTTTCCTCAATATGATCAAAAAAGAGATAGAGAAAAAAAAAAAGAAAATAGATAGGGAAGGAATGGAAAACTTAGGCGATATTTGGAGTATCAATTTTTGGTAAAAAAAAATAAAAATTAAGTAAATTTTGAATTGTTGAGTGTTTGGTGTATTCTTAAAAAAAATTATAAAAAGTTAATAAAAAATTAGAAAAAATTAAAAAATTTTGATAAAAGTTAGTATTTTTTTGTTAATCAAATATCTTCTTAGAGAGTGTTTGGACGCCAAAAAAATTTAAACTTTTACTTTTTTTTTAACTTTTTTTAATTAAATTTTGTTATATATCTCACTTTTATGCCAACTTTTAATTTTTTTTTGACAAATCAAATACCACTTACTTATATTTCTATTGATAATAATTTAGAAAAAAATAAATTAATGTTAATAAAATAATTTAGTCATTAAGTACTTGTACTTATATATATATATATATATATATATATATATTACATGATTTATATTTAAATATTCTTACTAAATGTGAAAGAAAATCCTCTTTGAAACGTTTAAATAAATTTTATCCCAATTTATTTATTTATTATCCCTTCAACCCAACCCGGCAAGAGGTAAAATAAATTTTTCCATATCGTCTCTATTATTTCCTCGAATCTAACGTCACTCTAAAATTCATTCTTATGACCTCTGTAGCCAGTGGCAGCTTTGTCCTCAAAATTTCTTTTTATATAGTGTTTAATTAGTCAAAATTAATTAAAATTTATTAAATTTAATTAAAATTTTATATTTTTTTAATTAAATTTTATCACTTATTATTTTTATATTAAATTTTTATATTTTTATTATATTTTTTACTAAATTTTTACCAACTAAATACTTCCTTAATATTTTAAAATTTTGAGAAATTTTAGTGCAACATTCGATTTTCTTACTAGCAATTGAAGAAAATAATAGAAAAAAACTAAAACGCTAAAAAAAAGAATAATTAAATATAATAGGAGACAAAAAGAATTAGTTAATATAAGTTGTTGGCCAAATAAAATCGTAAGAATCACAAAGGGCCAAACTGTCAACTAATTAAGCAAATGATTCATACGTTTTCAAATTGAGGAGAACCAAACGTTTGGGCTTAGTTAGTCTTCCGCACTTTTTAATGTATAATACACACACTAATATAAATACACACACAATTATACACGAAAAAACTATCTGACACACGCGTCCTTTTGCTGACTACTCTTTTCAATGCCAAACGCGGATTAATCCGCCCTCGCTCCCGCTGCCTGCACCTCTACCTTCCTCCCCTCTCTCTCTATACATTTTCTCTCTCTAGAAAGGTCCTTTCTTTCAAGGAAGCTCGATCATAAGTAGAGAAGGCCCTGAAGAGGGGGTCTGTCTGCTGCCTGTCTCTCTTTCTGTACATCTTTCTGTTATGGCCAAATCCAAGAAGCAAGCTTACATATCGGTTCCTTCTCAGATAATTAATTCTTTCTCATCCTCTTCTCTCCAATGTCTGCTTGTCTCTCCGAAGAAGTCCTCAAAGAACAAGAACAGGGTATGGAAGAGCCCAAGGTTCTGGTTCCTCTGCCTCTTTCTCTGTGCTTTTATTGGAATGTTGAAGATGGGTTTCAACCTCGAGCCGTTGGCCCCGTTCTCCCCCATTCCTTGTTCCATTTTGAAGCGTGAGTCGTTGGTTGATAATGCGTTTTCGAGATCACAGCTTGGGGTTGTGGTGCAGAAGAGTCAGAAGAGAAATGAAGGAGGGAGTGAGTTTTGGAAACAGCCTGATGGGTTGGGGTATAGGCCGTGTTTGGATTTCAGTAGGCAGTATAAGAAATGGAGTGGGGATATTGTGAAGGATAGGAGAAAGTATCTGCTGGTGGTGGTCTCAGGTGGGATGAACCAGCAGAGGAATCAGATTGTTGATGCTGTGGTGATTGCAAGAATTCTTGGGGCTGCTCTCGTTGTTCCCATCTTGCAAGTCAATGTCATTTGGGGTGATGAAAGGTTTGTACTTAGATTCATTTTTGTAAACACCCACTTTTTGTTGTTATTTTTAATTTTATTTTTTCTATGGATATTCCCTGGATGGAAGTGGCTGCGTTTTGATTTAAGAGAATAATCAAGCGCTTTTTAGTTTTGTTTAATGCAATTTTTTATTAGACTAACAATTTGTTTTCTGTTATTCTATTGTACGCAGTGAATTTTCTGATATATTTGATTTGGATCACTTCAAGAAAGTACTTGCCAATGATGTGCGAATTGTTTCATCGCTGCCATCGACACATTTGATGTCAAGGCCAGTGGAGGAGAGACTGATGCCTGTTAATGCTACCCCTCAATGGATTCGTTCGCATTACCTGAGAAAGGTACCAAAAAAAAAAAAAAAAAAACGCTGCCTTATCTGTAATTTGAAGTTACCTATTTAATTCTGCTTCACTTATCATTGCTTAAAAGGATTGTTCTTGAAAAAAAAATATGAAAAAAAAGGGAAAAAGAGAAAATTTTAAGAGTGGGGAGAAAAATACAGAATGCTTTGCTGCCCTTGTTGTCTGATAAACTTTCCATGGCCCACATTTTATAATGAACATCAGAAATGTTGTCAGTTCCTATGATTGTAGTTTAGTATTTTGATACCTGTTTTTGAGTATTTGGTTGAGACGTTATATATATATATATATATAATATTGTGTTAAAATTAATTTCTGGGTGGATTTGCCCTTTTGTGTTCGCCTTAAACTAAACTTACTGTCTTTATATTATGGCATTCAACTGATGGTAATGTTCAAAGTGCTGTTGTTTCATTTATCCAGTCCAGTTGTTTTCAGTATTATTAGCTTTTAAAGCAATCAATACAATATAGCTGGAGATTAACTACTCCCTTGGGTGCCAAAGGGCTTAAAAGGATCTAACTGATTCTATTTTTGTTGGTTCTGCAGTTTAGAAGGGATGGTGTTCTTCTCCTTCGAGGTCTGGATTCAAGGCTTTCGAAAGATCTCCCAGGTGATCTTCAGAAGCTTCGTTGCAAGGTACTTGGTCACTACCAACCCTAAATTAACCATACTATTCGATAATTTCCCTCTTATTATGTTAAAATTACTTAAAACCCATTATTTTTGCTTTTAAGTTTCAGCTATTGATCTAAGCTTTGTGTGGCTGTAGGTGGCATTTCAAGCACTGAAGTTTGCTCCACCAATCCTAGAACTCGGTAATAAGCTCACAGAGCGGATGAGAAGCAAGGGACCTTATCTTGCTCTGCATCTAAGAATGGAGAAGGATGTATGGGTGAGGACGGGTTGTCTTCCCGGTTTGAGTAACGAGTACGACGAGATAATAAGAAAGGAGAGAAAACTGAGGCCCGAGCTCTTAACTTCAAAATCAAACATGACTTATCACGATAGAAAGCTTGCTGGTCTCTGTCCCTTGAATGCCTTAGAGGTTACCCGGTAAGTTTTGATGGTATTTGCTTGATTATTTGTTGCTGTTCTCATTGTTGATTGTCCTTTCCTTCTATTTTCCAATTCTTTTTTGGGGAACTGAAAGAGCACTCTTGACTTTGTTTTTTAGGTTGCTTAAAGCTCTAGGAGCACCAAGGAATGCAAGAATATACTGGGCTGGTGGCAATCCGTTGGGAGGGAAGGAAGCCTTGCAACCATTAACCAGAGAATTTCCAAATTTGTACAACAAAGAAGACCTTGCCTTGCCTGGGGAGCTCGACCAATTTGTAAAAAAGGCTTCCTTAATGGCTGCTATTGATTACATTGTATCTGAGAATAGTGATGTGTTCATGCCATCTCATGGTGGAAATATGGGTCATGCAATTCAGGTATAGCAACCACCACCCCATAATCATTAATAGGTTTTTATTTTCACATATTTTTAGAAGTTTTGTTTTTAAATATTAATTTTTGAGTTTGATAAAGCATGACTTTAGGGCTTTAGAAAAACCTGGTGCATTGAAGTGCTTTGAATGGCATACAATTTTTGGAAAATGTTTTCTTACCTTCTCCTGCTGCCATAGAATCTAGGTGCATGATGTCGTGATTGTTATTATTATCATTATTTCGCCTTCAGCTATAAGCACACACACTTCATGATCGGTGTCATACCTGTATCAGACACAGACTCTGTAGGCATACTGTAGGCAACATGGTGTATCCAATCATATGCTCATTTTTTAATTCAACTATGTGATTAAACCAAACCTAAAATTTAGTAGTGGAAATTCTTAAAATCATAAAATCTTATATTTCATATTTTGTTATGTTTTATATGTTGAATTATGTATTGAACTAGTAAATTAGCTTTCTTAAGTATGTTGTATATGCATATATATCTAATAAAAATATTTATAATTTTTTTGGGCCATATTTTGACCATGTCCGTATCTTAATTTTTTCAAATCGTCGTATTTACATCTCTTTTAGTGACGTGTCTTTATATCATATCTAAATCCGTGTTTCTTAGGCATTCAGTCTAACTTTGTACCTCATTTGAGTTAATACTTGTGTGTTTGGTTCTTAATGTCAAAGTTTGTTTATACTGTCTCTACCTCATCTGAAGCATGTACAGAGCTGTGATGTTAGGATTGCGAACCTGAGCTTTTGATTATTGTTCTAAGATCTTAAATTTGGTGGTGGTGTAGGGACATAGGGCCTTTGCAGGACACAAGAAATATATTACTCCAAACAAACGAAAGATGCTCCCATACTTCCTAAATGGTTCTCTCCCTGAAGCAGAGTTCAATAGGATTATAATGGACTTGCACCGAGATTCTTTGGGACAGCCAGAAGTCAGGATCAGCAAAGCTGGAAGGGATGTCACCAAATATCCTGTTCCTGAATGCATGTGCAAAATTTCAAATTCGCATTCCTCCTCGTGATCTGAGCCCCGAAACACTCCCCAGGCAGTGAGATATTCATCAAATTTCCAAGCTGCACAAGCACTGAGCTGATTTAGAGCCTCTTTAAATCCAAACCATTTCTGTATCCAGAATGAGGCTTCTTATGGTGCATTTCAGGACGCCAAGATGTCGGCTTTGGAGGCAAGCATTCACTATGAGTCATTTTTGTCGTGGCTTAAAATTTTCTACTTACTCATGTACAAATACACTGGACGATTTTTTTTTTTTTAAAGTGATTAAAGAGATTAGTATAGTTTCAATTTTTGATTCCTACGAGGGAGAGAGGGGGGTTGCTGGGGTTTTACGGCTGGATTTTTTTTTTTTTTTTTTGGCGGGGGGGGGGGGAAGTGGTTGCTGATAATATCGGTTAGGAATTTTATAGTTCTTTTATTTTTATTAAATTCATTTTTTTATACTGTATCTATGTATGACTGATCAAATAAATGTATATAGAGGTTTATTTATATTGCTGTTGTATTACACTGGGCTCAGTAAACCTTTTTTTTTTTCAATTTCTGTGCATAGATTGAAGCTTACATTGTTTTATTTTTGTGATCTACTCAAGGTTGTAAGATTTGGAGCTTTGGAATATATTTTTTTTTTTTGGTAAGTAGCTTTGGAATATGTTGTGTTATTATTTGATCTTCTTTCTTTTTTTTTTCCCCATTTTTCTAATTGTTTTTAACCTTTAACTTTAAATCTTCAACATCCATTTTTTTTAAATAGAACACTTTAATCCAACATATCAAGTCAAACTTGGTAGCATGGTAGAGATTATAAACATCGGAGGAAAATGAAATTTCTCTTCCCCCCTCTCTCTCTCTCTCTCTTTTAAAAAAGGAATAAGACAGGAGAAACAAAACAAAGTCATTCCTTGCACTCCTTTTGTGTTTGTGAAATAGCATGGGTTGATTTCCTCCTGTGTGCGCGCTCAATGAGGTATGCATGGAAGAATCGGGTATTGGAATGTTATGGTAGATGAAAATCACGACACCTGTCAGACTGAAAGTTTGCAG